>JAJOZX010004435.1:240000-394710 GCA_023014485.1 Bathynomus jamesi
GTCCATTTGTCAGAGTTATCCCATTGTATTGATTGGAATAATGTTTCAGTTTTGTTTCACTCTAGCAACATTGTTAATAGAAATATTCTTGAGTCGGCTATAATTCAACTTACAAATAACCTTAACATGAGTAAAGGTCTGTTTCAACTTGATCCCGTTGCTCTGAATTCCTTCAGAATGGATTTAAACAAAAAGGGCAGGTTGTTAAATCTTTGGTAAAAAATTTGTTTTTGTCTGTTGTTTCCCTTACAATTTTATTTTTCAATTTTTTGCTGTATGCGTGTATGTGTATGTCTATGTGTATGTGTATGTGAGTATGTGTGTGGTCATTGCAGTTAAATGTGTTTGTATGTATATGTGTGTATATGTATGTATGTATGTGTGTATATGTATGTATGTATGTATGTATGCAGTTAAATATATATATATATATATATATAATATATATATATATATATATATGTATATGTGTATGTACCTTACCTTACCTTACAACCTCACAAAGGTTCTGCGGGATGATTTCTCATTTCGTGAAGGTCAAGCTTGTAATATATATATATATATGTGTGTGTGTGTGTGTGTGTGTTTGTATATATGTGTGTATATGTATATATATTTGGTTATGTGGGTATACATGTGTACGTGTATTATTTGTAATTTTTTCAATTTATATTTATTTTTATTTCTTTATTCTTTTGCGACCTACCGTTTTCTCAGACAATAATTATAAAAACAAATTTGGTAATTTTTTTCCCTTATGCATATATATATATATATATATATTCTGTATATATTGCGTTTATATTTCGTATATATACCGTATATATGTTGTATATATATTTTATTGTTCTTTATATATCATCTAGGCATCATTTTGTTTTCCAATTTATATTTACTTGTACTTTTTTATTCGTTTGTGACTATAATATGCATATGTGGTAATTTTTCCCTTATAAATTGGTGTGCCTCTCTTAAAATTTATCTTTCAATTTATTATTATTATTTTTTTTTTTTTTAATAATTAATTTTTTTTTTTTTTTTTTTTTGGTTTATTTCTTTATTTTTTTGTGACATATATATCAATTTGGCAGCATCTATTAAATCGATTGTAAAACTTCCCTCTTGAGCTTGAATTGGTAGACTCCACTTACAATATTTATATTTATTTTTATTTCTTTATTCTTTTGTGACCTGTTCCATAAAAAAGCCATTTGAATTTATATTGAAGGTCGGCCAAAGTGCTAAGTGTCTTTATATATATATATATATATATATATATATATATATATATATGTATATATATATATATATATGTATGTATGTATATTTATGGGTTTTTTTTATTTGTCTGTTTATTTCTTTATGATTATTTAGGCTGTGACATATATATCACTAAGGCACTATTTTGTAATTAATTTTTTCTCAATTTATATTTATATTTATTTTTATTTCTTTATTCTTCTGTGACCATATAAATGTTGGCTCCTCCCACAATTTTTTTCTATGCTTACTATATATATGTATATATGTATATATATATATATATATATATATATATATGTATATATATGTGAATATGTATGTATGTATGTTTATTTTTGTAACCTATATATTGCCTTGATCTGTCCTTTCACTCCAGTGTTCCTGAGGATGTCATTAGACGAAAGCGCTTGAGCACCCCTTTGTGTTTCTTTTTTCCTTCGTGGTTTTATTCATCATATATATATATATATATATATATATATATATGATGGAAACCCACAAGGAAAAATAAATATGATTCCAAGGGCTTTCGTGCATTCAGAAGTACACCTCGTCAGGGAATGACTTCTGAATATGCGAAAGGCCTTGGAATCATTTTTCTTTTTCCTTGTGGGTTTGCATCATTCATTCATTTCACTTGTTTAATTGTGAAATTCATCCTATATATATATATATACAGTATATCAAATTCTGTTTTCATTGTGTTTTGTCTCGTTAGTTTATGATACAATTTGTGCACTATTTGAATTTTTTAAAAGTTTGTATTCCCTCGGTTTTGGAAAGGGACATTTGATAGCTTTGCCACAGGCGTCATTTTTTTTTTTTGCTTTCTGATAAGTTTTTAAATTGGAAAACATAATGCGTTAATATCAGAGCGTTAAAGGTGAAAAGTCCGAGAAAAAATATCGCCACAAGCTATTGTTTTTCTTTTTTTTCTTTTTTCTTTTTTTTTCTTTTTTCCGAAAACAGTCTCTCCAAAATGGTTATCTAATAGGTTTTATAAAGTTGTAGAAAAAAAATGACAGGTTTCACGCTGTGAAAAATATACCTTCACGCTGACACAAAATTATATGGTAATATTTCATGAAATATAATTTAAAATTTCTTATCTCTTTATATCAGTGTTTTGAACTGGGGTGTCGCGGTTGTCTCCCAAGGGTGCCACGTGTATCTTCCAGGGGTGCCACGAAATTTCAAAAATGACAAAGTAATTGAAACTTCAAAAGCTGCTAAAGATATGAACATTTTGAATGAACCAAATCATTCGCGATTTATTCCATCTGTACTATGTAATGCTCAGTTTTTTGAAGTTACGTGGCACTAAAGTGGAGGAACTGGGTGTGACTAGATAGATGGAAGTGAAATTTCTCTGGGGTGCCGCTAAAGAAAAACAGATATCATTGGGTGCCTTGAGCCAAAAAAGGATAGGAATCATTGCTTTATATATTCAGGATGTTTTTTATTTATTTAATTCCTGAACCGTCTGTAGCATTGAACAACTCGAACCATTACATGACCCGCCTGAATCACAAAATGTTGGAATTGATCCCCATTGTTTTGTAGACGCAATCGAAGATATCGCTGCATGTTGTCGAAAGTTCGTCGCGAATATCCACAAGAGACATTCGAATGTTGTTACAAATCTTTTCTGGTTCGAGGATATGTGCAGAGAAAGTTTTCTTTCAAAATTACCTCAAAGAATGATATCTGGCGATGGGAGATCAAAAGGTAGTTGCAGATATTTCAAAATAAGTTGGTTAAATTAAATATGGGGGTGTGCATACTCCTCTGTGATGCGAGGTATCTTGGCAGTAACCCTGTCTAAATTCAATGTCCTCCACACAAGTCACGAATTAATAAAATATGGCAATGCAACTATTTCTTTGCTGCATCCGTCCTTACACCAAAGAAGAACTGCGACACATCTCAAACAACATTCGGATGTTTCCTGCATATGGAAAAAGTTTGTCAAAAAATAAAAATATCCAAAAAGAATGGAATATTACCAATTAGTAATTTGTTATGGTTTTCAGAAATTTTGTTCCTAGGCAAACTTTTTTCCGAAACTACTGCAGAACGCCTTCGACAACAGGAAGCGCCGCATTCCACTGTAACTACATTACAACATAAGCAAATCGCTACGCCTTCTGCGAGACAGCTGGTTCAGAGATGGTTCGAATTTAGTTTATTGAAACTTTCGCACAATATATGCACTGTATAGATCGTTACGGTAACTTCGTGCTGATTAAAGAAACCCTAATATATATATATATATATAAGGAACAACGAGACTAGTCCGTATGCAAACATTTAATATTGAAAGCTTTCGACATATTCTAATATCATCTTGACGTCATCTTGTCGTAATTGATTTTAAGTCTGTAATTTTCAATTTATTTAATAGACAATTAACGAAGTTTGGAACAGAAATGCTCTTTAAAGACTGAAATTTTCTCATCCACTTTGAGAACTTAATTTTGAGCATCATTTCCTATTAATTGAAAATTATAGTCAGAGTTTAGCCAGTTACTCCCACTATTAACAGACGACAAGTAGGTTTAAATCAGCACTCAAAAACCTGGATTTTTCTTTTTATTACAATTATAGCAAATCTAAATACAACCATGGTTTTAGTGAAGAAGAGTTTCACTGCATTAAAGGATTGGCTAATGACAATAACGTACTAATTTGTAAACCTGGTAAAGTTAACGGCATAATTATTTTCGACAAAGTAGATTATCTCCATAAAATGTATATAATTTTGAACGATAATAATAAATTTTCTAGAATTTCTGGAAATTCACTTAATGATATTCTCAAATTAGAGAATAAACTCAATCGTATTCTTCGTAAATTAAGACAATCTGGGAAACACTAACGAATAATATTCTAAGTTTTATAGGTTCGGCTCTCACCCTGGCCTTTTATATGGCCTCCCGGAAGTCCATAAGAATAACTCTCCGTGCTGCCCCGTTCTCTCCGTTCTAAACACCTTCAATTATAACCGCAAAATTTTTCATTCCTCTCTTATCAGAGTTCACTGTCAATAAATATTCAATTCAAGGCTCTTTTTCTTTTGTTAAGGAAATCACTGAAACAACACTGTAGTTATGGACAGCTTTGACGTAACATCTTCGTTCACCATTATCCCTCTCGATGAAACTATCGACTTGCGTATCCATCTTCTCAAATCTCATAACTCTACAGTTATGAGATTTGTCTGGGGAAGACAACATACGCTCGCTCCTTGAAATTGCTACTAAAGACTGCGTCTTCTTTTTCACTAACGACCAATACGTACAAACGGACGGGGTATCAATGGGAGATCCCTTTGGACCCACTTTTGCAAGTTTATTCCTTTCTTACCGTGAGAAAAAGTGGTTGGACGACTGTCCCGACCATATTGAACTTTTTCATAAATACTTAGATTCAAAACATAATAACATTAAATTTACTTTTGAAACTGAAAATGATAATTCTTTGCCATCCCAACACATAAATATTACGCATTACAGGCTTGGGAATGAAATTTGATAGTTTCTCACCACTTAAGTACAAAGTAACCTTATCCTTACTCTCTTAAACAGTTCATACGAGATTGCTTCAACTACGACCACCTCCATACCGAAATGGAAGTTCATAAAGAGTTTCATAAAGAGTTTCTTCCTCCCAAACTTATTAAGTCCAATAAAAAGATTCATGAACATAAAATTTTCAATAAAACTAAAGCCATTTTGTAACTACAATACAGAAGAAGATTGTATATTTTAAACTTCCCTTTTGTGAACCCGAAAGTCTTGTATTAAAAAGGAAAATTAATAAACTAATTAATAGATTTTATCCACAAATTTCTGTTGCATCTATTTTCACATTAGAACGAAAATTACACTCTTCCTACATGTGACGAGTACACATCGTCGTATGTTGTCATGACCACACGCCAACTCTAAGTTCACATCGATGAACACAAGGGTATTAGCAATCGCACTAAAAGTAGACTTACAAACCCCTCCCAATTAACATATACGTTTCCACTCCCATCAGTTAGACCACCCAATTAGATCTAATAGCTTTTCAAATAATTGTTTAAGCTAATAAACACGATCTAACCCCTCTTAGAAAAAATACTCATTTTCAAACATAAACCGGATATAAATCATCATACCCCATTCCATAATCTCAATATCCTTCAGTAAAAAAGTTTTATCAACCAACCAAATTAACACGTCCTTCAACAAACTGTATCCATCTTTCCCATCCCTCATTCTCTGCTGCGTTTGTGATTAAGTAACTCGTACCTGATTTATTTCCTTTAAAGTTTTATAGATTTTAACGTTTTATATTTTAACTTATCCATAATGTTCCCCTAAATTATTTTATAGGTTTATTTACTTAAAATTAATCATCTCGCAAAGGTAAGTCCCTTTTTTGGGTTTCTTTTACAATATTTTAATTGTATTATTTAACTTTATAATATGTTTTCATGAGTGTTTTAATTTTTAGTTTGTGGTGTTTGTGATTTGTCAAGATTTAAAATTGTTTTAACTTCATAGTTGGTTTTTAATTATATATAGTTTCTCATTTTGGCACTGAAGATGACGTTAGACTATGTCGAAAGCTTTGAATATTAATGTGTATATACGGATTAGACTTGTTGGTCCTTATTCGACAAGGTTTCTACCGCAAAAATCACATGGCTCCATTTTATATATATACTGTACACAGTATGTACTTGTGTAGTGGTCAGAAAACCTTCCAACTTTAAGAGCATGTATTTCAGAAACGAACGAGTACTGAGACAAATAAAATCATAATTTGAAATTACAGATGTTAATATAACCATTTCTATTCAATAAAAAAATCTAGAAGTGGATGATATGCTCAATCCAGCGCCCTCTCTGCTCTCGCACGCATTGAAATCTGGTGAGGAAGTTGTCTATCACAGCTATGATTGTCTTGCTAGATTCGTCTCGCTTCTCGCCTAATTTTTAGCTTTGAGGATGTCTAGGTTCCTGGGCTTTGGGTTTTTGTACACCTCATACTTAAGATAACCCCAGAGGAAGAAGTCGCACGGGTTTAGGTCGGGGCTGTGTGATGGCCATTCTCGCTCCGTGCATCGCGATAGGATCCTGTCCTGCAGTTTTTCTCTCAGCCAGTTGGCTGTGTGAGGAGGAGCACCATCATGCATGAACCAGAGATCGATTTGATTGATATCATTACGTCTCTGAATTACTGGCCAGTATTTCCTTCGGGTAACTTTGACGGTCACAGTGTCACCATTTTCATCGTCAAAAAAGAATGGACCGATGATGCATCCATATCCTATAGCACACCACACAGCACACCACACAGTTAGCTTTTCCACATTGAGAGGACGCTCCCCAGTTTTATGTGGCTGCTCACAAACCCATATTCAAAGATTTTGCTTGTTTACGCGGCCAGAAAGATAAAAATGGGTCTCATCCGTGAACTGAATTCGCTGCATGATTCCTGGATTTTGCTCCACCAACTCTGACATTTCTTCCGCAAAGTACAGTCGAGCTGCCTTGTTTTGATCAGTTTGTGAGTGAAGAATCTGAATCTTGTAGAGGTATAACTTAAGATCATTGTGTAACATTTGTATAGCAGAACCTCTAGCAGACTGTCGGCGTGACGATTTTCGTGGACTTTGCTGAAGAGACCTAATTCGCTCGACATTTTAGTTTGTTGTAGCAACTTTAGGGCGTCAACTTCTGCCTTTGTTCCTGTTTTGGACGCTACCAGTTCCCCGAAAGTTACGTATGGCTCGCAGTATTGCGTGCCTTGATGGAGCGCGCTCGCAATTGTGCGTACGTTTGTACGCACGTTGTATCATTGTCAGAGACTCGCCATGCTCATACTACAGTTTCACCACTTCTGCTCTCTGCTCAGGAGTGAGCTGTGACATTGCTATCTAACCTTCAGAGCAGAAGTACAGTATTATGTATCAATAAAAAAGTTAAAGTATCTTCTTTCAAATGAGTAATAAGTCACTTGTATAACTTAATATTGTCCAAGTACGAGTAACAACATTTTGAACTTGTGAAGTTTTTTCTGATCACTATATATATATATATATATATATATATATATATATATATATATATATATATATATATATATATATATATATATATATACCTTATGTTGTTTCGTGTGTTGCTCTCTCTTCACACGGAGGTCAAGCTGGTGGCCCGCCTCTATTCTATATATATATATATATATATATATATAATGGGGGAGAGGGGTGGGGGTTAGCCCCTCAAGTTGCATAAAGGGGGAGAGAGAGAATGACCTCCCCCCAAAGGAGTAACCCTAACGTGCCCTCGCCGTAGGTGAGTTTGCGAAGCACAAGCCCCGCCCGTAGGGCAGGGAGCCGAAGTCTCTGCTTGTGTGTGTATATATATATATATTATATATATATATATTATATATATTAGACGAGATGGTTTTAAGAAGCATTTTACTTTTACATTTTGCTCCACGACAGTGAAACATCTGTTATTTATAAATGGAGAAAGATGCGTTCATAAAACGTATTAACTTCAAAGGATTTATAACGTTATTTTCCAAACTTTTACGTTCTCTTGATAACTACCATTTTCTCCTTTCCTTAATCGTGGAGAAAAACAATGGAAAAAATATATATATAAAGTTTGAAAGCTGAATTATTTTATTTAAATTCGATTCCATTATATATATATATATATATATATTATATATATATATATATTTCGTAGAACGTAACACATTTAAGGATTTTTTAGCTGCTTTATATGAAGGGTGAGTCAAAAGTAATGTTGAAGGGAACTTTATATATATATATATATATATATATATATATATATATATATATATATATATATATGTTACGCCCCGTTTGTGTAATTGCCCAATTCATGAAATGGGCAATATAACTGCCTATTTCATGAAATGGGCAACTTCCTGCCCATTACATGAAATGGGTATTTATATTGCCCAGTTCGTGAAATGGGCGGAATTTTGCTGGACATCTGTATGAAGGAAAATTAAGTAAAATCTTAAAAAGATAAGGCAAGTGATAATGATTAGTCTACATTCTTACAGGATTTGTGATCGTGACAGGCGCTGTTGCAACGAAGATTATTTTTCAAACATAAACATCGTTTAGACGGTTTAGTTAGACAATTACTCCTACAATGGCACCTCCTGAACCCTTGTCCTCCACAAGCACTTTGTAGTTTAACGATTTCGCGAATGCTTAGTTTGTTTGAGGGAATATCGTTAGATTTAAGACCAGTATAGTGAACAGATTCAAACTGATTCCTTGAAAGTTTACCATTTATTACTTCGACTTTTGTTCCTACTGTATAGCCAATGTCGTCCTATTAGCAAGAATTATACCTATTATATTACGAGGATCACCTTTACTACGATCAAATTGAGATACTGTAACTACTGCATTATAACCAACGTCAACCGCTGGCAACGTTTTTTACTTCGCGTCAACATTTTTTCTGCTTGTAGCACTATGTCCTCATGAGCTTTTTGCCGTGCGAGTACAGCAGGGTGTACACTGTACAGCAGCATCGTCTTGTGATAGTCCTTAGATGATACTTGCAGCACGGCTGTTTCATGCGCAGGCGAGTGGTCTGGCTGTAGCGGTGGTAGTGCGGGTGTTTCAGCAACATTGTCTTGTAATACTTGCTGCACGGCTAGTTCATGCGCAGGCGTGTGGTCTGGCTCCAGCGGTGATGGTACAGGTGTTTCAGCAGCATTTTCTTGTGCTGGCAATGTTTAGGCGTTGCAAATGGGCAACTTACTGCCCGTTACATGAAATGGCATTTATATTGCCCAGTTCGTGAAATGGGCGGAATTTTGCTTGCCCATTTTGTAGAATTGTATAAGATTTTAAAGGTCATACACGTGATTGCCCATTTCACGAACTGACCAATATAAATGCCCATTTCATGTAATGGTCAGCAAGTTGCCCTTTTCATGAAATGGGCAATTATAATGCCCAGTTCATGAATTGGGCAATTACACAAACGGGGCGTAACATATATTATATATATATGTGGGCTACTTCGTGGCCGATGTCGTAATACCGCTTCCCGGAGATCAGCGGAATTAAGCGACATTGGGACTGGGTAGTAGTTGGATGGGAGACCGTCCTCTGCTCCCAGATTATGTAGCGACCCGTGGTTCGGATACCACGTAAAGCTGTAGGTCCCCTCCCTCATATGACCTTAGATGTTGCGAAGGAGTTAAACAACCCAAATTAAAATATATATATATATATATATGAAAATTATTTCACGAAAGTAACACGTGAAAAATATTTATGATGAATAAACCACGAAGGAAGGAAACACAAAATGGTGCTCAAGCGCTTTCGTCTAATGACATCCTCAGGAACACTGAAGTACATAAAAAGGTTAAGCCTATATATAGGTTACAGAAAGAAAAAAACAAAAAATAACATACATACACACACACATATATATATACATATATATACATACATATCTATATATACAAATACATACATACATACATATACAATAAACAGAGAAGTAAAAATAAAAATTAAAAAATTAAAAATTAAAACCTTAAAGGATTACCAGTGAGGCGTACAGATTTGTAAGGAAAAATATCGATTTTTAGCACAAGATCAAATGGATTATAAAAATACAAATTTATACTGGAACTCTGCCCGGGTTTTAACACACTGCTGCCTATGGTCAGGTTTCGATATATATAAAAAAAATAAAATGCAAATTAAAAGTTAATAAAGTAGAAGACAAGTTTACCAAAGATTTAATGTTTTACCCTTCTTATCTAAATCTGTTTTAAAGGAATTCAAAATAACAGGATCGAGTTGAAAAAGACCTTTGCTTATGTTGAAGTTATTTGAAAGTTGGATAATGGCAGACTCAAGCATTATTCCAATCAATACAGTGGGCTAACTCTGACAAATGGACAAAAAGGGCACTGGACAACTGTCCTGTTCTAACGGAATATTGATGCTGTTTTATACGTGTGTGCAAATCCTTTCCCGTCTGACCTATGTAAAAGGAATCACATTGTTTACAACCAATTTTATAGATAATGCCTGAATTATTGGTAGGGCTATTTTTTACTATGATATTTTTCACAATATTGTTATATGAAAATACTACATTAATATCCAAAAGTTTAAGTACATTAGCAATGCCTAAAAAGCCCGGGAAAAATGGAAGTACTAAAATATTTTTTGACAAAGTACGAGTGTTAATATTGACACGATAGAAAGTTCGTTTTGCCTTGTTGAGACAAGATTCCATAAACGCAGATGGATAACACAAATCACTTCCAATACCGTTGATTTTTTCCAATTCGGCATCGATGTATTCCGGACTGGCGATCCTAAGGGCGCGGAGAAACATTGATGAAAATATGGCCTTCTTAGTGGGGGTATCATGTCCCGAGTAAAAGTGTACGTAGGACAAATTGTTTGTCGTTTTCCGATAGATACTAAACTTAAAACCTGGGCTTTCCCTATGTACACGCACATCCAAAAATGGGATTGAATTGTCTTGCTCAACTTCTAAAGTAAACTTAATGGAGGGGACTTGATCATTTAACTGAAGGAGGAAGCTATCCAGGTCACGATTCATGGGCCAGATACACAAAATATCGTCGACGTACCATTATCCAACTTTCAAATAACTTCAACATAAGCAAAGGTCTTTTTCAACTCGATCCTGTTATTTTGAATTCCTTTAAAACAGATTTAGATAAGAAGGGTAAAACATTAAATCCTTGGTAAACTTGTCTTCTACTTTATTAACTTTTAATTTGCATTTTATTTTTTTATATATATCGAAACCTGACCATAGGCAGCAGTGTGTTAAAACCCGGGCAGAGTTCCAGTATAAATTTGTATTTTTATAATCCATTTGATCTTGTGCTAAAAATCGATATTTTTCCTTACAAATCTGTACGCCTCACTGGTAATCCTTTAAGGTTTTAATTTTTAATTTTTTAATTTTTTATTTTTACTTCTCTGTTTATTGTATATGTATGTATGTATGTATGTATGTATTTGTATATATAGATATATACAAATACACACACATGTGTGTGTGTATGTATGTTATTTATTTTTTCTTTTTTTCTTTCTGTAACCTATATATAGGCTTAACCTTTTTATGTACTTCAGTGTTCCTGAGGATGTCATTAGACGAAAGCGCTTGAGCACCATTTGTTTCCTTTCCTTCGTGGTTTTATTCATCATATATATATATATATATATATATATATATATATATATAAAATCATCGATGCATTCCTAGTTCAAGTGTAAGTATGAAGAGTTAAACATCTCTTTACACAAAGCACCATTCCGCCCGTATGCCCATTTCAGGGTAATGAAATTTAAATCAACCTTGAAACTTAACTTTTCAGCATCAGTTGCTTTTAATATTAAGTTTGGAAACGTTTGACTGGATTACACACACACACACACACACACACACACACACACACACACACATCTCCGTATAAGCGAGGTACCGAATTTTTTTTTAAGTCCATATATCTAAAAAAAACACTAATTAACCGAACCTGATTTAACCTAACCTTGGTGTCATGAAGCCGAGAAGGGTGTGATTAGTGTTAAGAACACAACTGGGTTCGAAGGGTGTTTTCTGTTAAGTCAATGAATAGTGAGATACTCCTCAAAGCAACTTAAAAACCTTAACTAAACTAGCCTAATCAGGACCAACATATATATATATCTATATATATATATATATATATATATAGGGATGACCAAAAGTTGCGATCAGGTCGTTTAGAAATGTACAGGAATTAGAAATGAAGGGACTAGTATGTTTCATGGACTGCTCTCGATTTTCCTACGAAATTGCCAACAAGGGCAGTCGATGACCCTGATTTTGTTTTGTGCAATCGGTTTTTTGAGAAATGATAAAGAAAATTGTTATTGGATATTGAATAAATTTATTTACTGAAACGACGCAATACACTCCAACATCTTTTTGAATAAGTCCGAGCTGGTGTGGCGCTTACGCCATACAAATTCACAACCCAGCGAGTTGATCAATGCCCTCGTACGCCTTCCACATGTCGCTCATGATCGTGGACTCTGGAAGAATGGATGCCTTTATACAGTCAACTAACGTTGTCCGATCGCGCTTGGGAACAGCGTAGAGAAACGTCTCCTGATTCTCTACAGACTCCACCAAATACCCATTGCTGTGGCAACACGCGTCCTTTATTGTTTTTTCCGGCGAGAATATAATGTCTCGTCAATTTCGACAGTACAACCATGTCGGCCGATTTTCGTGTGATTAGGTCAGGTCAGGTTAGGTTAGGTTAGGTTTCTCAAGAAAACCGATTGCAGAAGCAAAATTATGGTCATCGACTGCCCTTGTTTGCAATTTTGTAGGAAAATCGAGAGCAGTCCATGAAACATACTAGGTCCGAAATGAAGAATGTGTTCCAGAGAATATTCACGACGAAATTCACACAAATTTGCCAAGTAGAAGCAGCTAGGCCTAGGATAATCACCTTCGGACTAGCCTAAGCTATATGGTATGTAAACAAAATGATGTGTGCTATTAAGCCTTCAACATGGCGGATACAAGTTCTTTTATAATCAAGGAGCGTCTTATTGTGAGTGTTTGGGTCCACAAAAAAGAACGTACACGGTATCATACAGACCAAGTGGACGTGTATAAGTAGAACTAAGATATCTTTTTATGTAATTTAAATATAATTTGTAATGTTTTTTCTTGTTTTTGGTTTAAATAAAATATTTCAAGAGTTAAAGCTCATTCTTTTGTCAACCACTCCATACGACCCGATCGCAACCTTTGGCCATATACATTTCATTCACAAACACGTGAAATGAATGAATTATGCAAATCCACAAGGAAAAAGAAAAATGACGAGGTGTACTTCTGAATACACGAAAGGCCTTGGAATCATTTTCTTTTTCCTTGTGAGTTTGCATCATACACACACACACACACACACACACACACACACATGGTGGGTAAAGAGTAATCGATTACAAATAAAAATTACTGATGTCTGAAAAGTAACTAAAAGTATAAAGTACAAATTACATCTCTGGATTAATTATAATATAATTATAATTAATTAATTATAATATAATTAATCGAGAGAAGTAATTTCTACTTTATACTTTGTTACTTTTCAGACATCGATAATTTGGATCATCTGAAGATCAGGGCCCCCATGTATTCTTGTTTTTTGCTTTACGGTACCAAATATAATAATAAATTAAAGTGAATGCCCGGTTAGGTCAACTGTACGCCCTTGACGGGTAAGATTCGGTTTAGCACCGGGAACCCAATTTTTACATGAAAATAGGTTTAACGGATGTAAAATATGATTGCAAATCGATTTTCTTACATAACATTTTTTGCTTTAAATTCATATTTACTGAGTTATAAATTTTTTTTAGAAAATAAAAGAAAATCAGGACGATGCTGCCACTGTTTTCATAGACGTCCCTATGTGACGTAACATCAGCTGACCGCAATTAACCAATCAGCTATTGCAAGACATGTTTCACGCACGCATGTGCTAGCACGATTCTCGTGATGAAGACGGCGGTTGACCCAGAAAGGTCAACTTGGGCTACTTTTCAAGGATTGGGCTACTTTTTAGAGCCCCCTGCTAAAAAATAAAATTTTCTGCTATCTGCTACTTTTTGGGCTACTTGTAACGTACGTCGTCATAAATTACGCGCAGGACAAGTTTCAAACTTGTCCTCTGCGGAGTATAAAAATTTGTGTGAACTGTACGTAATTTGTATTTCAAGTGATATAAATTTGTGTGTAATTTTATATACAGTGTGTCCGTAAAGTCATGGTGGGATTTTAAACAGCTATATTATTGCAACGAAACATGATAATGAGATGAAAAAAAGGCAAATTGAAGAACAACTCTAAAAGAATAACTTTATTTAACGTAGTTCGATATGGGCTCCTCTGGTAGCCCAGCAGACATCTAGGCGGTGATGTGTGTGCGTAAAGTCATGGTGGGATTTTAAATAGCTATATTATTGCAACGAAACATGATAATGAGGTGAAACAATGCCAAATTTAAGAACAACTCTCAAAGTTGTATCTTGTAGTTAGTCTAGGCTAAGCTTAACCTTTATCTCATAGTTAGTCTAGGCTGTCCACATGCCTATGTTGAACATGAGCGTAATAGCCCAAAAGTTAATGTGTGGTGTGCTCTAGCACGAGATCGAGTGATTGGCCCAGTTTTCTTCGCGGAACCCACTGTGACGTCACACAACTACCTCGCTATGTTGGAACATTTTGCAGTACCCCAATTTATTGACAATAATGTCATCTTTCAGCAAGATGGTGCTCCTCCGCACTATGCCAACGTTGTTCGAGAATTCCTTAATGAAACATTTCCACAGGATGGATAGGAAGAGGAGGATGGAAGCCATGGCCTCCACGCTCTCCGGACCCTGACACCTTTGGACTTTTATTTGTGGGGTTACGTCAAGCAAAGCGTGTACAGTGTACCCATTAGGGATATTCATCACTTGCACGAGCGAATCACGGAAGCTATCGCATCCGTCACTCCTGATGTTCTTGGGCGTGTGTGGCTGGAATTGAATCACCGCCTAGATGTCTGCAGGGCTACCAGAGGAGCCCATATCGAACTACGTTAAATAAAGTTATTCTTTTAGAGTTGTTCTTCAATTTGCCTTTTTTTCATCTCATTATCATGTTTCGTTGCAATAATATAGCTATTTAAAATCCCACCATGACTTTACGGACACACTGTATATATATATATATATATATATATATATATAATCTGCTACTATTTTTTGTAATTCGCTATTTTTTATTAATTTTACTGCTACTTTATAAAATAAGAGTTGGCAACACTGGACCGTTGACCAGTTTGAAATCATTTGAAATTCGGTGGTCATTCAGGACGGGTGTCAACAGTGTTCGCTATCTTACTATGGGGTTATTCAGCGTTGTTTTAACAACGCTGAGGCTATCGACATTCAAAAAACACGGTGTATTGTTGAGTGATCTAGTGTGTCCAAAGTGCTCTCATCGGCTTGCATATCGTGCTGAACAGCATTTATATTATTGTACGTATGAGCGCGTAGAAAAGCGCTCCAAGAGAAAAGTTTGTATTCGATGTAATTATTCTACATCTGCGTTTCGGGTACTTGGCTGGACTGTGCGCATATCTCACCGAGCCGGAATCTTTTGTTTTGCCACGAATTTTTGAAGAAGTTTTTCAACCAGCGTGATGTCCAACACTAGGCATTTCCTCAGAAACTGCAGTGAACTGGAAGTCATTTTGCTCTGAAGTGTGCGAGAATTGGCTGCTTGATCAAGAACCCATCGGTGGCCCAGGTATCTCGGTCGAGGTAGACTAGTCTAAGTTCGGAAAGTCAAAGTATCGTGGACGGGATGTCACCGGTGTCTGACTATTTGGTGGGATTGAAACAGTTTCAAAGAAAAAATTTATCTTACCCGTACGTGGTCGCAGTGCTGATACTCTCGTACCATTAATTGAACATTATGTGCTTCCTGAAAGTGTCATTATTAGTGACTGTTGGAAGGCATATAATTCTTTAAAAGACCGCGGTTACATTCATAAAACAGTCAATCACAGTGAAAACTTCGTGGACCCAGACACCGGTGTACATATCCAAAAATATTCAAAGGCTCTGGAAAGATTTGAAGAGTTGGGTACTCGGAGCAGGTAATAAAAAGGCACATTATAAAAAGTACATTGCTCGTTATTTGTTTCAAGCGCACTTTTCCGACCGAGATACCCCCCTGCATCACTTCCTTATCGAGGCAGCTAAACTGTACCCTCCACCACCTCTCCAGTAAGGTAAGAAAATTAGGCCTACTAGGCTATCACAAACGGGACAGTACCGTTTTTTTTATGGGTTTTGTATGGGTTCTGTCACTGAAGAATAATTGTAAGCTCAATATGCTTATGTACTTACTTTTTCATGAATACAGAATATTACATAACCCCCGTCCCTTTTTTGCCATCCCAATGTCCCGTTTTTGTCTCAAGGAAATATGGTCAGCCTAGTTAAACCCCTTTCTTTTAACATTATCTCGCTTAAACTCTGATAGATTAATAAGATAAAACTATTAAATAATTTATTTATTACACATTTGCAAAAGAGGCGCAAAAAATGGTCACATTTGCATGAAACAATGAAATACATCAGAAAAACTTATTTTCATGCAGAAATTGGGTTCCCGGTGCTAAACCGAATCTTTACCCACTTGACGATTCGTTAGGTTAAGTCGTGATATTTTCGTTAGTTTTAACAAATATATCATTTGGTAATTGAGGCTGCGGACCCTGATCTTCAGGTGATCCAATAATTTTTATTTGTAATCGATTACTCTTTGCCCACCACTATATATATATATATATATATTATATATATATATACTATATATATATATATATATATATAGATATATATATATATGGTGTTTCAGGAGGAAAGGTCAATACTTCGGGAGGTGATAGTATCGGTCATTGTGATAAAGAAAGTTCATATGAACATGTCTATTTCTGAATGGTTACGGAGTTAGAGCTGTTTGAATCTACAAATACGAAAGCATTGTTAATGGTAATCAAGAAAGAGAAACCAATTACTGTTTCTAACATTTAATGTTTAAACATTGGCATTTTGAATGGTATCAGATACAGAAATGACAAATTTGTTAGTTTACAAAACGTTTTCGAATATCCCACCGTCAACCTCAATGCACTTTGCAACTCGTGTGCGAAGATCGTGTGTTGTTCGACTGAGTTGATCTTGACGTTCCTTTATGCGGGCAGCAGCATCCAAAATGCGCGCGAGCAATTTGTCTCGTGTATCCACCTTTCTTTGTAAACTTAACTTTTCATCCACCCCCACAAACAATAACCTAACTGAGAGAGGTCTGGAGACCTTGGTGGCCATTGAATGGGACCACCGCCTGGGGAGGAAGAGCTGCGCGTGCATCAGATTCAAACAGCTCTATCTCCGTAACCATTCAGAATTAGACACATGTTCATATGAACTTTTTTTCTCACAATGACCGATACTATCACCTCCCGAAGTATTCCTTTCCTCCTGAAACACCCTGTATATGACATAAAAAAAGTAAATTTCTCTCTCTCTCTCTCTCTCTCTTCTCTCTCTCTCTCTCTCTCTCTCTGAAAGAAATTTATGACTGTGTATTCTGTAAGATAAAATCTTTCCATCTAATGGTGTCTAATATTCTGAAGTTGTGAAATAGTGTGGGGGTAAATATTTATATTTTAGTTTATACTAAAAATGTCGTTTACAAAATGCGCAGACGCTGTATGCTTCTTTCAGTATACCAGAAACATACATGTCGATGACTATAAAGACGGCAATAGTGTTTGCAAATTTTGTAATTTAAAGTTATATATTTTTACGAATAGTTTCACGAGTTAAAGAATGAAATTTCTACAAATTTTATGCAAAAATTTAGTTTTAAATTTGAAGATAACTTAATTGAAAAAAAATTAATCTTTTGACGTGCGAAAAAGTCTTGAAGTATAATTACTAGAAAAAGTTTCGCGTGTTAAGGATAACTTAACGGCGGCTGAACTTAATAATTCTTTGAATTTCGTGGGAAATTTTAACCATCGAATTAAACACGTTCGAGATAATGTTAAAAAATTTGACGCAAAAGTTATTAAGATTGTTAATGATATTCATTCAAATAGAAATAACTCAACTTTTTTATTTTTTATTTTTTATTTTTTATTTTTTATTTCTCCAAAAAACGAATAACTTTTTTGAACTCAGCACCCAAAACTACGTAATAAGAACGTAATTTTCGAGACATAAAGAACGGTCCGAATTTTGGAAAAGAGCCGACTAATGTACTGATTTCTGGGGTTCTACCGAGAATTAATGAAGTAATAAATTGTTAACTAAAGCAATTTACTTCACTACTAAGTTAGAAACGATGTGCGTCCTTGAAAGGATAGAATTCGTTAACTTTCGGTTAGATTTTACCTTTAAAACGTAAGCAAGATGACATAGTTCTTTCTCATTTAGGAAATGTAACTCGTCGGCCTCAGGGAAACTGAACACGTATAGAGGCACAAACAGTAACGTAGAGAATAGTTTAAAAGGAGTGCTTTTTAATGTAAGGAGCGTAAGGAATAAGTTTAACGAATTTAGAGCCTTAATTCACGTTGAAAATTACAACATTATGGCAATAACTGAATCGTGGATGAAGCGTGCAAAGAGGGGACTTTAAAGGTGAATACCACACTAAAGGTTATAAAGCGTTTCAATAAGAATAGAAGTTGTAAAATTGGAAGGGGTGTACTCTTAATATTGGAGAGAAAATCTTCGCCCATTTCCAAAGACCGTTAATGCCAGTGACCAGTTAGACATAATTATTTAAGAAATTAGCACTAATAACCAGTGGCGACTCGTGGTATAAATGTATGGGGGTGCGATTTCATAAAATTGTACGACAACACGGACTCACAATAGGCTAGCGCGAATCCAACTGCCGCTCACAAGAGTACTTGTATAACATATGCGGCTATGCCAGACGTACAATTCTAGTTAATTACAAATAAGTAATAATTTCAATAAAATACATATAAATGGCTTATATCATTATTACTGAAGTAACTATTAGTAAAAATAAAGTTGTTATTATAAAAAAAAATTCGCGATTGTACTTATATTTTCATTACAACAGTAAAATATAATTTATATTTACTTGAGCGAAAAATCTATCGCTCCATTCGGCTGCAATATTATTTTGTATTCAAACAGCAGTACGCTGTTTGAAGCTATGCTATAAGTTTAGAATATTATGTACTGTATGAAGGCTTACTCAAAATGCCTCATGAATCATGATATGCCACATGAATTTTTAAAATTATTTCAAGAATATTTATTTTAATATCTTAAAATTAATATATTTTTTATCTGTTAAATTAATATTCATCGTTTCAAGCAAGGGGGAGCGACCGCTCCATCGCTCCTATACGCCAGTCGCCACTGCTAATAACAATCTTTAATTTTGGGGTTGTGTATAGGCCTCCTTCACAAGGAGTTGAATTAGACGTTGAAATTTATAACATTTTAAGTAGCATAGTTACGGATAAGGAATCAATTATTGTCGGGGACTTTAACTGCCCAAACATTAATTTCATTACCTTCAACAGCGATGCTGTGGGTTTACGTTTGATAGATTTTCTGCGAGTTAGATTTTCTGCGAGTTAGATTTTCTGCGAGTTAGATTTTCTGCGAGTTAGATTTTCTGCGAGTTAGATTTTCTGCGAGTTAGATTTTCTGCGAGTTAGATTTTCTGCGAGTTAGATTTTCTGCGAGTTAGATTTTCTGCGAGTTAGATTTTCTGCGAGTTAGATTTTCTGCGAGTTAGATTTTCTGCGAGTGTTGGAGTCGACCGGCGGTGAGAATACTTCAGACTTCGTTTCAACAAAAATGATAATTTAATTCAGAATGCAGACGTCGGAGAAAGTTTATGCAATAGCGATTATAGCGTGTGATACGTTTTTCGTTTAATGTTAAAACTTCTAGAGAGTTAAGTAGCTTTATGGTGCTTGATTTTAGGAGAGTAAATTTTTGATGAATTTAGAGATTCATTAACTTTAGTAAATTGGGATGAACTTTTAGCGGTAGATAGTGTTCTTAGCATGTTGGATAATTTCAAGAATAATATATTAATAAATTTATTGAACCAAATGCGCAACCTAAATGGTGAAGTAGAAATATAGGAAAAGCAATCGCAGATAGAAATGCAGCCTATAAGTGGTATAAAAGGGACCGTGCACAGCTACACTTTCAGACCTGTATCAGTTTACATAGAAATGTTAAGCGTTTAATTAAATCTTCTAAAAGGCGAATTTGAAATTCAAATAGCTCGTGAATGTAAAGAAAACCCTTAGAAATTTTACTATTAACCCTCTATGGACAAAATTTTCTGTAGGGTTAAGTTATAAATGCGTGTATATGAAAGGTTAGAAATTTGTAACAGTTGTCCATATAGTGTAGGGTTAAGTTTGTAATACAAATCCCTTGAGGGACAATGTTGAGTCCCTGGTTGACTCGGGTGGTAACTTAACAAATAACTATGGAGAGAGAGCGATAATTTTAAATAACTTTTTATATCAGTTTTTCTAGTTGAGGAAACTTCTTTTATTCCAAAGGCTTGTAATATACTCAGTGACGTATATGGAACTTTCTCATTGCTTACTGACATAACTGTTTATACTGAAGAGATTTCTCACTACAGTATATAGATAACTTAAAAATTAACAAATCGCCAGGTCCAGACCGTTTTTTACCTAAAGCACCTAAAAGAGTTAAAAATGAAATACTTGATCCTATTTATTAAATTTTCATCGTAGGAGGTTCTTTTCTCGGATTTTAAATTGGCTAATGTAACTCCAATCTTTAAAAGATGGGATAAACAAGAGCGGGAACTATAGGCCTATTAGTCTAACTTCTAGAATTGGAAAACTTTTAGAAACAGTTATTAGAGGTCGTGTAGTCGAACATCTTGAAAGCAAAGCCAACATGAGTTTCGTAGAAATAAATCTTGTTTAACAAATTTATTGAAATGTGTTCATGAAGTCATCGGTATTTATGATGGATCACCTGAAGATAGGGCCCCCAGCCTTCGTTAGTTAGCCTTATAAGGCTAACTAACGAAAATATCACGACTTAACCTAACCAATCGTTAGGTGAACTGTACGCCCTTGACGTTTGGTTAGGTTAAGTCGTGATATTTTCGTTAGTTACCCTTATAAGGCTAAGGGATAAAGTTCTTAAGTGGATTGATAATTGTTTAACTGGTAGAAAACAGAGGGTATTAATGGCAGACTCAGTGTGGACTGCTGTAACTAGCCGTGTTCCGCAAGGTCCATTTTGGGACCAGTTCTTTTGATAATAGACGTTAACAATCTTGATGTGAATTTAGTGAGTAAAATTTCTAAATTTGCCGATGATACTAAACTGTGAGTAAAGCAATTAGTGTACTAGATAGAATCTACAGCACGATCTTAATAATTTAGTAGAATGGTCTAATAAGTGGGAAATGAAATTTAACGTAGACAATGTAAAGTCATGCAAATAGGTTACTACAACGGTAAATTTAACTACACTATGGGAAACTGTGTTAAATGAAGTCTGAGGAAAAAGATTTTGGTGTCATTGTCACTAAGGATTAAATGTTCTCAAAACAATGTTCAGTCGCGAGCAGTAAAGTTAAAAGTATTGAATTTTACTTTTCGTAATTTTGAATATAATCTGAAGATATTGTTTTGCCATTATAGAAGTCGTTTGTTAGGGCTCATTTAGAATATGCTGTACAGTTTTGGTCGCCCTATATGAAGGAGGATGTAGAAATTGTTCCTATGGAACGACATAACATGTAAGGGCAGTCAGAATAACTTCTCCACAATAATTTCTTATGAAATAATATAAGAGGAGAGAGAAGGGCTAAGGGAGTAAATCCTGAAAAAAAACCCTGAGAAAGGCAACGGGAAACCATCTCAGTATATTCCCAAGTCAAATCATGATGGTTCTACAAACGGCTACGAATGAAGCAAACGACGTAAACGGGACCAGCAGTAAACGCGGTGCCGCGTTCGGCAGGAGAGGAAGTGGGGCCTCTCAGGTCGTCAACTTGCGAGACCCTCATAAAGGTTGGATCAGAGCTGGTACATAGAATGTGAGAATTCGGCCCTGCAACAGAGAAGCAAGTCCAAACTATGAGTGATCCCCCTCTTCCCTCCACATTCTTTACTATTCAGTCAGGATGATACTCTTCTGCAGAACGATGACGAACGGACACCTGACTATTACTTTCCAATAAGTTAAACTTGGATTCGTTCGACCAAAGGACATTAGACCACTGCTCAAATGTCCAGTTGAAGGGAGAACGGAGGGAATGAAAATGCGTAGCAGACGAAGAATGATGTTGGATGACATCAAGGAAGGAACCTATCAACAAACAAAGGTTATGGCACAGGGTAGCCTGGAGGAAGTCATGATATGGACCTGCCAATGGGCAGAGCAACTTCATCATAGACATAGACATAGTAGAAAGGGTTCAGCGCCGCGAATTTCAACCATACTTGGTAAACCATAAGAAGACAACCTCAAAGAGTTGAATTTATATACGTTTGAAACTCAGCGTTTAAGAGGCGAATTACTCAGGTGTTCAAAATTTTAAATCGTTTTGATAACGTAAATTATGAGGATTTCTTTAACGTGGACGATAGGAACATTACGAGAAAGTTGAAACAGTTGTTTCAAAATAAGGGGTAAAAGATTTGAGACAAACGTTGCGAGGAGCTTCTTTACTTACAAGTTAGTCGAGAAGTGGAATAACCTATCCGCGGGGGTCGTGGCAAGCACTTCAGTTACCATAATATGTTTAAGAACAGGTTGGATAGGTATTTTAGTACACATGTACGGTATGCTTATTTCAGTCCACCAGAGACATTTATGTCGATGATTCTACGGCAATAGTGTTTGCAAATTTTGTAATTTAAAGTTGTATATTGATGAAAAGTTTCACGAGTTAAAGAATGAAATGTTTCCTCTTGATTGTTAATGTAGTAGGAGGCATTGGTCAGGTCTGGTATCAGAGCACTTGGAGTTCGCAAGTGATAGACTTTTACTTTATTTTTATTTCTTAAATTATTTTTGGGAAGCCAATCCTCTCTCCCTTTTCTTTTGACAAAAGGGTGCTGCTTGAGGGAGGGCTAGTTAAGATAGAGTAGAAGTAGTAATGTTCTCTTTGTCAATAAATGTAGTAGGAGGCGCTGGTTGGGTCTGGTTTCAGAGCACTGCGCATTCTCATCGGTAGAGAAGGGAAGCTTGATAGGATTTTTCGGGAGCCAAAACCTCCGAATGGATGTTTTCAATTTTAGGGATGCTACTTGTGTTTACAGTATAGGAATGTTAGTACTTTTTAGGTAAACCGCGGAATATCTAACTTAGCCACCTAGAGAAAGTTTTATATACACGGTGTTTATAAAGTCCCTATCTATTTCAGTGAAAACGTAGCAAAAAGGGTAAAATTCAATAAAAATATAATAGAAGGCATACATTTAATGAATACTTAAGCATATGATTCTACATGAGCACCATCAGTATCTCCATAGAATTCGAATCTGTCAGCAGCATTGCGGAACACATTTTGGAGCATGACAGGTGTTATTTTTGTAACTGTTGTTACGATACGAGCACGTAAATCTTGCAGATCTGTAACCCTCGTTTGATAGACGTTTGATTTGATAAAGCCCCATGGAAAGAAATCCAAGGGCGTTAGGTCAGGTGATCGAGCCGCCCAGGGCCTGTTGTCTCCACGTCCGATCCACCGATTTGGAAATCGTTCATTTAGGTACTCCCGAACAATGTTTGCGTAATGACAAGGTGCCTCATCTTGTTGAAAGACGACGGTGTTTAAAATGCCATCTAAATGAAGCTGGGACATTTACGTGCTCGTATCGTAACAGCAGTTATAAAAATAACCCCTGTCATGCTCCAAAATGTGTTCCGCAATGCTACTGACAGATTCGAACTCTGTAGAGATACTGATGGTGCTCATGTAGACTCGTATGCTTAAGTATTCATTAAATGTATGCCTTCTATTATTTATTATTGAATTTTACCCTTTTTGCTACGTTTTCACTGAAATAGATAGGGACTTTATAAACACCGTGTACTGTAGAAGTAGCAGTGTTCTCTTTTGCAATAAATGTAGTAGGAGGCGCTGGCCGGGTCTGGTTTCAGAGCACTGGGCGTTCTTGGATGATAGGAAACTTGATGAGATCTCTTGGGAGACAAAACCTCCGAATAGTCGTACTCGTGTTCAAGGAAGCTACTTAGAGTGAACTTTAGTTTTAAATACTGTACATCAAAATTTCGCAAGGAAAAAAAAATGCATATTTTGCATTATTATTGCCCATTATGCATGGGAAATTCTTAAATTGTAGGTCTGGCCAGCTGGACGTGCCCTCTGAACCAGTGCTCCTTTATCTAGGTAATTCCTATGCGAAAGACGCAATATAAATTGCTACACGATAAATCTTCAGTACGGTAGCTTTGGCAGGCTACGGAAAAATGATGCAACGGAGAAATGATGACCTCTTGTACATAATAAATAAATAAAAAGTTCCTTAAAAAACTGCATAGGGTAGATTAAATTAAGTAGTTTATTATTCATGCTATCCTTTATTTTCCGCTGTCTTCTAATGCGTAATGAGTACACGAGATAAGTGTACGCATGGTGTGAATGAACTCTGAAGTTATTCTCTTCATTATATTTTTTCCTACTTTCCTATAAATCTTCTTTTACTGCTATTTTCTGTCAGCAGTGACTGACGGAGGAGGAAGAGAGCCTCGTCTGTTCTATACTTCACTATTCCTGCGTGAAAGCTTTACTCGTATATACTGTAGGTGCAAGCACGGGATAAGTTTTCAGCATTCTTGTTTTTTACTGCTATTTCTAACTTTTCTACTGCCTTTTTGAACTAACCTAGAGTGGATCTTAGGGTCTTTGTTAGCCCCTCTCTCTCTCTCTCTCTCTCTCTCTCTCTCTCTCTCTCTCTCTCTCTCTCTCTCTCTCTCTCTCTCTCTCTCGACATTAGATTTAAAATTTTAAATCCAAACACTGGTTGACTGTACTGCTTCAAATTCAGTAATATACTTACAAGGAGACCGAACACCTATAGTATGAATGTATGTATATATGCATGTATATATATATGAATGTGGAACCCGGAGGAAAAAAAATGTTGAAATGAAACAAATTAAGGGTAGAGAGAGAGAGAGAGAGAGAGATTTTTTGTGCGATTCATGAATCCCTTTGTGTTCCCTTGTCCTCATTATTTAGTATTTTTTTCTTTCTACTGATCTTGCAGTTTTCATTTGTTTTTACTGACGTTGAATCAGATCAGAGTTTGTTATAGTAATAATTAACAAACTTTATATATACAGTATGTGTGTGTGTGTGTGTATATATATATATAGTGGTGGGGGGGCACCACGAGCCTCATCTCCGTGAAGCGAGCTTCTACAACGTTACAAAATATATAGATATACTTTTGATGGCTTCGAATAATTGTTCAGTATCGATCGCTCTTCCACCCCTCTGCAACATCCCCCCTTATTTGGAAATTTTTTGTAGGAGAGAGTTGATTTCAACGCTCATCCTGCCCTACGCGTAACTTTATACAGGAACCTGTTGAATTGGTATTTGAAGATAGATAGGTTGGTGTGCTGGAGGGTTCTTCAATTCTTTTGTCAGTTCGTTAAAGAGTTCTGGGTCTCGCATTCGAATGGTTCTTCCCATCTTCGTTTTCATGACCCCCTCGTCCCACCGCAGCTGAGGCAGTAGGGAATTTACCTCTTCTCTCATTACAATATTTTTTTATTCCATTTCTAAAGTTTGGGACATATCCCGCGAGTATTTTCCATTTGTATATTATTGTTTATCGCTTGCGTCTTTGATCTAAGGAGTAGTTCCAGGGATTGTAGTCGTGACCAGTAGTTTTCATCTTTCGTTTCTTTTATCATGTACGTAAAAGTTCTTTGTGTCTTTTACAATCTACATATATTTGCAGTCTTGTTTTCACTATCGGCTTGTGAATACTGAGCAATACTCATTTATTGATAGAGCTAAATTTTTACATTTTTCTAGCATAATTCTAGCTCATTTTGGTTTTCTGCTATGGAAGTTCCTCCAAATAATTACCATTATTTTTCTAGCTGTTGTAATTTTAATATTAGTGTTCTCTTAATTCTACTGTACATACGATGACATTTATTACTCCATGGTCCTTGAATTGTGGGTTTGATGTTATCTTTTATCTGTTGTACACTTTATTCTGTAGCTCCTTATTACCATGTCTAATGAATTTTGAATTTTTCTTCGTTGACCTTCATGTTGTTGTCTTCCGCCCATTTTAATAATGTTCCAATGTCATTTCGTAACTTTTCTAAATCACTTTCATTTGATATTTCCTTACATATCTTTGCATCGTCCCCGTAGCACGATACGACACTGTCTGTAATTATTATTATAGACAATTACTAATATAGACAATAAAAGAACCAATACTATTCCTCATGAAACAAAGCTGATGACTTTTGAGATTTCGATTTAAGTCCATTTGCTAATACTCTGTGGGTTCGTTCGATCAGAAAATTAAAGATCCATCGTCCCACCTTTTGCTTCTTAAGGTTGTGTACTGTAATCTCACGATTACATTCATTGAGGGATTTATTAAAGGCGTTGTATGTTGACTTCGACACAATGCATCCAATATTTTCTCTTGGTGGTCTAATAAGCGTAATAGGCATGAACTTCCACTCCTAAAACCATATTGATTCGGACTCAACCATTTCTTTTCTCGTAGGCAGTAAACAATTTGTCTCTAATTACACTTTTAAAGCACATTATCAATAATTCTTAGGTTGTGTTCTGCTACCACCTCTTAATAATTTAATGGTAGTGAAGTTTGTCCTATGTCGAGTGATTTCCTCCGTAATAGTTTGGCTACACTCACTCTGCATCGCTTCAGAAACAGCATTCCATGCATATGACGTAAACATAGCCATAAAACCAATGATTTTATTTGTCGTGTTCATCATTTTTCTATCATTTCTTCCCAAGGTGATGAATTCATATTTTTCAGATACATTGCATTGCATTTCAGGCCAATGATTCTGTCACTTTCATTTTCGTATTGGCAGAGTTGAGCTAGTCTTATTCTACTCGTACTTTCTGATTTTACACCATTTTTCACATTCAGTTGTATTTTTATTCCTTTTTTTTTTCTAAAGAATTTTTTTCTTTTGTTATTTTTATTTATGTACACTGTATTTCATCTATTTTTACTTAATAAGTTATTTTCACGTGTTTACTGACACTTTATAAACACTACAGTGTAGATATAATTAACCGCCGATCTAATATTTACCCGTTATTTTGATGTTAATACAAATAGAGAACAAATGATCCATTTACCTGAATTTTAACCCTTTAACGCCGAACGTTTTTGTAGGGTTAAGTCTAAATGCGTGTATTTGAAACGGTACGTATTCGACCCAGTCGGCGTTAGAGGGTTAATTTCTACAAAGGGTTGACAAAAGTAAATAGACACCTTTTTTCCATATTTTTGATTTGATAATAAACGTGAATAAATAATAACAGATTTATTGAATCAATATATTTAGAATCGTGTTGCTTTCCCCTTTTCATTACGTATAGTTGACACACGTCATGGCATTTCATTGGTGAGATTTGCCATTTGTTCTTGGCGACAATCATTTCTGTGTCTATTCACTTTTGTCAACCTTCTTCTTGAAGAGAATAAGATTTTTCTAAATTTTAATAAATTATTTATTTAAATATTAGAAAATAAATAAATTATAAATACCTTTTAATTTTAATAAATTAATTTGTAAATTTTAGGAGGGTCTTCATTAAAATTTTTTTAAAAAAATCACTTTTTATTTGAAAATTTTCGCCGAACTGCCAATTAGAATTTACAGAACTGAACTTAGAAAATGAATCTTTTTTAACCTACCGCATCATGAATCGTAAAAAAATTCGATACAACAATAATTAAATACAACATAAACAAATCCATTTTCTCAAATTTCATTTTAAAATTTTCTTTCGAAATGAACTGATCAATTTTGTATTCCAAAATTTTTTAAAATTCTTTCGAAATGAACTGATCAATTTTGTATTCCAAATTTTTTTAAATTTTCTTCCGAAATGAACTGATCAATTTTGTATTCCCAAATTTTTTTATTTAAATCAATATTTATTTATTTTTATTTTTTTTATTTTAGACGAACCAAAGTACTGTTACACTCAGGTAGGGTGTGTCGAATTTTTCAACTTTCAAATAATTCCAAATATGAGGAGTGCTAAAAAGTTGCAGCATGACTTAGGAATTCTGAAGATATTTTTGTTAATTTAATATAATTTAGTTTTGCTTGGTAAGAAGCTACATAAAAATAGTGACTTTTTTGTGGAATTATATAATAATTATTATATTAATAATTATATATGCTGTATATATAATGCACTGCTGTTTTTGCTTATTTCACAGGTTGAAACATATTCATCAGTGTGCTGAAGATTACTTGTCCGTCAGTGCTACCATCCTAACCAGTGGGAATTGACCTACAATGGCTTCTAAAAGGAGGACAAGACTGGGGACATTCACACATATGAGCAACCTAATTGGAACTGGTAGAGAGTTGTTGCCCTCTGAACTCCCAACTCTGCGAGACGTTCTGAAATATGGGCTACTGCTAAGAGAACAAAGTGATGAGGATGTGAGAAACTACCCAGCAGTCAGTCTTGCAAAGGACATTTACCCTAAAGTGCTTGAAAAGTGGGAACGAGCAAACAGTTCTTTTGTAGCCCCTGTTGTAAATTCACGAGTCACAATCTTAAACAAGATCCAAGAGAGCTGGGAGCAGGCCAAAAACATATCTCTTGGGAGAGGAAAGCTACATGTCAAAGAGGCTTTCATTGCAAAACTTGACAAGCTTTTTGACATCCTCAGTTGCAAGTGTAAAATTGTTCTCTGCTCTGAATTTGGCTGCCTTGCAGATGCTCGTTGCAAAAACGAAACTCTCATTAACTGTACATACCCTAGGGAGATGAAGATCCCTGTGAAGGAACTTGCTTTCATTAAAGGTCAGAGAGACAAGTCTGGTTCTATTGGACCACATCAGATTGGCTTGCCAGATCAACCTGAGCACAACAGACAAGTCAAAAAGCAGAAGCGGCAAGAAGACGAAAGAAGAAGGCTTGCTGAATATAAGCAGACAAGCAAGCAGGATGTTTCAATGCCATCAAATGAAATAATTTTCTCTGATGATGAAAATGAAGAACAAATAGCTGATGCTCAAGATGGAAAGGATGGAAGTTATGAAGTGACATTAGAAATACCAAGCACGTCTTCAACTTCCAATAAAAAGCCAGAGTACAACACATTAGAAATACTAATGTTGCTATGCATAGCATCAGATATGGTGTTGGCCTGCGTGCCACAGCTGCCATCACCACTGCTGCCTTTATGGATGCTGGCTTGATCACTGAAGAAAAGAGACTTGTAGTTGATCACAATAAAGTCAAGAGGGCCCAAGAAAAAGTTATGAGATCCCTGGATCAGGAATTTGATGATCTTTGTAAGAAGGGTGAAATTGACTGCATCTTCTTTGACGGCCGTCAAGATACAACTAAAGTTATGCTGAAAGCACAATTCAGATCGTCAGTTCCCCAGCATCATCAAAGAAGAGCATTATTCTGTGTGCAGTGAGCCAGGTGGAAGATATCTCTACCACTTCACTCCTGAGAAAGGTTCAACGAGAAAAAAACCTGCTGAAGTTATTGCTGATAATCTTGTAGATTTCATGAAGAAGAAGGGCATTGATAAAAGCCTGCAGGCCATTGGAGGTGATTCTACAAATGTTAACACTGGCTGGGAGGGTGGTTCCATGCATTGGGTAGAGGTCAAGCTTTGCCGTAAGCTGATCTGGTTGGTTTGTGCCCTCCACACTAACGAGTTACCCCTGCGACACTTGATCACAGCACTGGATGGGAAGACCTTGTCTAACAACAAGTGGACAGATAACATTGGCAAGATGCTAGACACTGCAACCGAACTTGAAATTGATCTTTCATTCACCAAACTCTCAATTGGAGAGCCTCTTACTTCACTGAGTGACAATGTCGTAAAGGATCTCTCTACTGATCAAGCGTACGGGTATAGGATCACACAGGCCATAAGGACAGGAGAACTTCCCACAGATCTGGCCCTTCTTGAAATTGGTCCAGTGAGCCATTCAAGGTGGTTGACAACAGCAAACAGGCTTTGCCGCATATGGGTTTCAAAACATGGCCTTAAAGGCAAAACCCTCAACAACTTAAGACTGATAGTGGAATACATTGTTGGTGTGTACTACCCCTGTTGGTTCAACATCAAAGTAAAACACTCTTGGGTGGAAGGCCCACGCCACATCTTGTTTCAGCTGCGGCTAGTTAGGCTGCAAAAGAAGGCTGTAGTGGATGCTGTTTTGCCAACCATCAAGCGCTCAGCATGGTATGCATTCAGCGAACTGATAATCCAGACACTCTTGTGCTCAGATGACAGTGAGGAGAGGAGAGCTGGTGTCCAAAAGATTGTTGACGTGAGGGGTGGAGATGATGACACACTTGGAGATCTTTCTGTACGTCCCAGGAAGACACCTTCCATCAACCCCAGTGCTTCTTCCGTGTTGGAGCTGACAGACTGGTCTGACGGGGTATTTGAACCTCCTTTGACATGTAAACTGACTACAGCGGAAGTAAAGAAGTTCTTTGACAAGCCTATGCAAGTTCCACAGTGGCCCTGTCATGCTCAGTCAATAGAGAGGTGTGTGAAACAAGTCACAGAGGCAGCAGGCAGGGTGTATACACATGAGAAACGTGAGGGCTATATCAGAGGCCAAGAAGCAAATCGGCGGCTGATGTCCAAGAACGAATCAAAGCAAGTCTTGATGAAACTTGTTGTTTAAATTTTTTTTTACTGATGTCATTACTTTCTAATGTTGTTTTATGATTACAAGGATATGTTTTATGATTATAGGATATGTTTTATGCAGAGAAACTAAAATTTTTATAGCATTACCTGGCATTTTGAGAAGCTAAAATTAATAAATGTTGTTTTCCGAGAGCAATTTATGTGCTTTTTAATCAAACGTAGATTTACCAAGCTAAGTGTTGAGCAATCACAAAAATAATAGCAGATTTGAATTCTTCACATCCAAAAACATATTTTTAAAACCCCTCAGTGAAGGAATTGGCAAAAATTAATTTTCACCTCCCAAATTGACACACCCTACTGTTACAGTGTCCAAAATTATGAGACTGTTTTTGTTGTGAAGTTGAACGAAATAAATGAGTTTTTTTTTTTTTCAAAATAATTTTGGTTTAAATTAAACTCGTATTTGATTATATTTATCTGGAATTAATCATTTTGAAATTTAATTTTTTTCCCATAAAGTTAAGCCGAATTCCAAATAAATATATCGTTTGTGTTTTAATCTAAGCTAAATTTATTTTTAAGTTCGATTTTAACAAAAAATAAGTTTCATAATTTAAAAAAAAAGAATTATTTTGTTAGTCTAAATTCAAATATTTTTATTTAAATTATATATATATATATAATTTGTGTGTTGTTGATTTTTTAATTAAAAATGTCTTCATATCGTAATTTTAAAGACTATTTTTGCTGAAATATTCAGTACAGCCAAACATCACTGCAGGTAGTAAAAATTGTGGCTAAATTAGTGAGGAAGTTTGCTTTTGATACCAACAATATTAATTAGGGTTGTTTAACCTCTTTTAACGGCAAAAGTCAAATGACGAAGGGAACCTACAGGGTGGCCACAAAGTCCCTTTGCATGAAAAAAACGAGGGCAACATACAGCTATGCTGTAATGTCACTGCAAAGGGACTTTCTGGCCACTCTGTATAGCTTTACATGGGATCCGAACTATTATATGTATGGATCGCTATACTCGTACATCATCTGAACGCAGAGAACAGTCACCCATCCAACTCATACGGCGAACGCCTCTTGCCCTTATTAACAGCAATTAGACTCTAAGGCGCGTGAATGTTAAAATGCGTCGACCTGTCCACCTTTTCCAGTGCATGTTCTAGTCTAGATATCCAAGTCTTTTCAACTACACTCTAACTTTTAAGCTTTATTCAAATCACTTTGCTCTCGCAACAAGTGTATTACACGGTCTCTCGTCTCCTACCGGCGTGTCCCAGATTTTTTATCTCAACTTCGGCGTATTTACTTGCCAAAATGAGCGTAATATCTATCGCAGGGTTGTGAAATGTTTCGTATACCACTCAAAAGAGAGAATGAATAATCAAGATTAACCGGTACTATACGTCTAATATTCAAGACGTAAAGATTTGTTTGCATTCATAGTGGGGACTATATATATATATATATATATATTTTCTAATATTTGTGATGGTCGACCTGCGAACTTTGTTACTTATGGCCGGCCAAACCACTGGCCAGATTTAGATGAAACTTGGAGGATAGGGGTAATTGAGGCCGGGAAAGAACATGAGCTATGTGGCGTCGGCCTCCGAGGCCATCTGAGGCCGCTGGAGGCCGTTTTTTTGCCGTTTCCCGGCTTTTAGGAGGCCAAATTTGGACTTGCTTATGAAGTCAAAAGTTGTAGGAAATGGTTGATTTAGGGGTTCGGATGAGGTCAGATGGTCAGATGACCTCCACGAGGTCACTGGAGGCTGTTTTGTGCTGATTTTATAGAATTTTCAGGATGTTTTCGCTTTTTTCTCTGAACTTTCTAGAATTTTCTGCAACATTCTAGAATGGCATTACATGGTGCAATAACAGCACTGCATGGTGCAATAACAACCCTATATGATGCAATAAAGAACTTTCTGGGAGCTTCTAACCAAAAGTGTTCAACTTCCACCCGGGCAACGTTGGATCGTTCCGCTAGTATATATATATATATATATATATATATATATATATATATATATATATATATACACACACAGGGTGAATCACGACGAAATATCATAACTTCGGGAGCTTATAGCTGAGGTCATTCCCAGTCAAAAACTCCATATGATTATAGGTCCTATTCTTAACGGTTATGGAGTATGGATGTTTGAATGTTTAAAAATAAGAATAAGCGAACAAATAGCTGCTAAAGGTTTTATTCATGAATTTACAATAACTGTTCAAAATGACTACCCTCGGCCTCGATACACATCGCGGCTCGTCTGTGAATCGCGCGTGTAGCTCGCATTAGTTCATTACGATTGTCCTTTATGAGGGCTGCAGCATCCAAAATGCGACGGAGCAATGCATCTTGTGTTTCCAATTTTCTCTGGTACATCAGCTCTTTCATGCACCCCCACAGATAAAAATCTAGAGAGGTTAGGTCCAAAGACCTGGGTGACCAATTTTGTGCACCACCAAGACCGATCCATCGACCAGGGAAGCGATCATCGAGATGCGTTCTCACTGTACGGCTGAAATGGGGAGGAGCTCCGTCTTGTTGGAAGTACATATGCAATCGTGTTGCCAAAGGTACATCTTCTAACAGTGGCGGCAGTTCGTCTTTCAGAAATCGTAGATAAACGTCACTTGTAAGACCACCTTCGAAGATAAACGGACCAATCAGCTGACCGTAGAGAATACCACACCACACATTGACACTGAACCGATGTTGAAAATTACTTTCCACAATGGCATAAGGATTCATTTCTGACCAACATGTGAATTGCGAGTGTTGTTGACACCGTCGCGGGTAAATTAAGGCTCATCACAGAACAAGATGTATCGATGCAATTGTCGTTCGGCATTGAGCCAATTACAAAATTCCAGCTGTTAGGCACGATCCCCAGGCTGGAGGTGCTGAACGCGCTGTATGTGGATATATACCTTCTTCGTGTAACATTCTATATAATCTCGTTTGAGGAACTCTAAGACGTGTGGAAATCCTTCGCGTACTAACATGAGGATTCCGCTGTATCATCTGAATAATGTTTTCTTGTACAGCCACATCTTGTTGTACCAGACGCTCAGATAAAACAGTAACGCTAGGAAATGAACTGCTCTCTCGCAATCTCCGGAAAACGTTGCTAAACATTCGTCGATCGGGAATTCTTCGATTTGGAAAACGTCACTGGTGTTCAGCGACAGCAGTAGTAGTATTTACATCGCAAAATCCATAAACATACACCATATCGGCATATTTGGCATTTGAAAACGTAAAAGGCATACTGAACGCACAAAACATCAACTGCACGCTGTGAAACACAACACACTACTGCGTAGTTAGTTCGGTAAGTAACTGTCAATTCAGTTCAAGGCCACACATGTGCATGCTTGAAATTCAAATATCCATAGCTCCGTAACCGTTAAGAATCGGACCTATATTCATATGAAGTTTTTGACTGAGAATAACCTCAGCTATAAGCTCCCGACGTTATCACATTTCGTCGTGACTATATATATATATATATATATATATATATATATATATATATATGTATAATAGGATCCCTCCTAAGGAGACGTAGTTTTACATTTAGGATAAAAACGAAGACGTAGAGCAAAAAAGTCATTATATTTGGCTGCAGCCGACGTTTCGGGCAACTCTACCCATTTTCAAGGCCTAATAAATAAAAAGCTAAAATTAATACATGACAAAAATATATGAATGTCAAAAACAAACTAATTTACAGTACAGAATAAAACCTCCAAGAATAAAAATTAAAAAGCATAAAACAAGCATAAGCCAAAAACAAAAAGTAAAATTTATATACATGACAAATATACACATGATAAAAAAAAAACTTAAAAACTAAAAACATTCAAACAAATTAGTTAAAAACTTCACTAATAAAAAGTTAAATGAAAAAACGCAAAAGTGCACCAAGCATACCATGCTCACTTGACAGCCACAAACAACTGAGGCGAAAAGGAGACAGGGTCAAGGGGGGGGGGAAATTAGTTTGTAGGTATTTTAATTAATATAAAGCGGGTAACAACTAGAATCAATATTTAAACTGGAGTTCAGAAATTTAATGCACAGAGATTCGTAAATACGGAGAGAGGACCTTAAGCCGAAATTGTACAGACGTTATGTTGATGATACGTTTGCTTTATTCCAAACGGATAATCAATCAGTTCAGTTTTTAAATTTTCTGAACACACTGCATAAGAACATTATATTTACGCAGGAAAAGGAAGTTCAAGGTTCTATTCCTTTCCTTGATGTTTTGGTTTCCAAATCAGGCTCGACTGTTTTAACTTCGACATACCTGAAGCCTACTTTTACGGGTTTAGGTTTTAATTTTTATAGTTTTTGCGATTTTAATTACAAACTAAGTTCCATTCGCACTTTAGTGCAGAGAGCTTATAATATTTGTTCAAACTTTGCTCTGCTTCATAATGAGTTTGAATTCCTTACTGATTTTTTCTTTAAAAATGGTTTTCCACGAGATCTTGTACAAGGTATTATTGGTAAATTTCTTAATAATGTTTATTCCCCCAACCTTATCCCAACGTATGATGTTCCTAAGAATTGTAAATATCTTGTTTTACCTGACCTCTACCATTTTAACATTTTTGTGAAAAAGCAATTGTTGAGTGTGGTGAGGAAATTTTATTTTCACACTGATTTTAAGGTTGCTTTTGTAAATAATAATACCCTTGAATGTTTTTTCCGTTGTAAGGACAAAATCCCCCCTGCGATGAACTGTTCTGTCGTTTATTTGTTTACCTGCCCTGGGTGTTCCTAGGGGAACTACGTTGGCAGCACAGTTCGTTCTTTGCAGGCAAGATTTTGCTCCCATATGGGTATTAGCCATAGGACAGGGAAAGTTTTATCTAAAAAGGAACAGTCTGCCATTAGAAATCATTGTGTTAAGTCTTAAGTGTAAGGTTGATATTTCCGTTAATAACTTTAAAATTCTTAAATCATTAAAATGCCCGTCCTCTCTCCGTATTTACGAATCTCTGTGCATTAAATTTCTGAACTCCAGTTTAAATATTGATTCTAGTTGTTACCCCTTTAATTAATTAAAATACCTACAAACTAATTTCCCCCCCCCCTTGACCCTGTCTCCTTTTCGCCTCAGTTGTTTGTGGCTGTCAAGTGAGCATGGTATGCTTGGTGCACTTTTGCGTTTTTTCATTTAACTTTTTATTAGTGAAGTTTTTAACTAATTTGTTTGAATGTTTTTAGTTTTTAAGTTTTAGTTTTTATCATGTGTATATTTGTCATGTATATAAATTTTACTTTTTGTTTTTGGCTTATGCTTGTTTTATGCTTTTTAATTTTTATTCTTGGAGGTTTTATTCTGTACTGTAAATTAGTTTGTTTTTGACATTCATATATTTTTGTCATGTATTAATTTTAGCTTTTTATTTATTAGGCCTTGAAAATGGGTAGAGTTGCCCGAAACGTCGGCTGCAGCTAAATATAATGACTTTTTTGCTCTACGTCTTCGTTTTTATCCTATATACTGTATATATATATATATATATATATATATATATATATATATATATATATATAGCATCCCGTTAAAGGGAATAAGTATATGTAGCCTTCCAAGTCCAACTTCGCGCCAAGCAACGAGATGCAATGTGTATGAAGCGCCATCTAGCAGCTACAATGTAATCCGATTCCTTTGGGTAATTGCATTCGTTGGTGAAAGCTTTAAGCAGTGGTGAGGTTACTTAGGAGGGTTTTTAGGGATTAACTTGGGGTTTTGGAAGAGGTTTCGGTGAAGAAATTCAAAAAATAGGTTTAGAAAAGTGTTTATTTATTTATATTTGTATATAAAAGTTCATTTTTTGAGATCGTTGCAAATGCAATGAAGCGGATACAGAGACGAGATTGGGGGTGATTGGATTAAGTCTGAAGAATCTCTCTTAATAAGAAAGACTTCCACGAGGCCAGTTTTTAACAGGTTTTTATCCTATGTTTCTGGTAGGGCCTCTACCAGCTTTAAGATTTTGTAGTACGAAAGTTAAAACCATATGAGGAAAAATAAAAAGAAGGGGTTGTGATAAGAAAAACCTTATCTGTGTATGTATGGATAGATAGATGGAGGAATGTACAGGGTGGCCCATAAGTCCCAATCGGTTGTAATTAAAGCGGAAATACAAAAAATTAAACAAAGTAAAAGGTTTATAATAAGTTTAGAAATATTTATTGATTATCACAGGCCTGCGAATGAGAACTTCGTAAGAGGTATTTTCTTACTAATAACTGATTTTATATAATTCAACTACGCTGATTTCGAATAAGGTGTCCCTTTTTTTCTATCACGTAAGGATTTTCTGCAAACTGGAAGGGAAAAAATAACATAAATAAATAGTATTTATTTCAATTTACATTAGGTACCTATTTCGCTTTGTTATACTAATTACAAATGCAAACAACTTTAAAAAGAAAGAAGACTATTAACGTCAATTACATATTCAGCTTTATTTGTCCTGAGTTTTCTTGTGAGATCTATGCCTTTTAGTCTCGAATGTACGCGCTGTTCCTTTTCGTTTATGTAATAATTCTGGAGTATCCCGTTTCAACATCCAGCAGTAATTAGCCATCATGCTGAATGCTCATGCCCACCTTCCCTGATCTCTCCTCTCCATTTCTTTGATAGCTTGGTGAAACCAAGCATTTATAGGCAGTAGTTTTTAATCAAAATTTAATGAAAATTACTTACATATGTAATATGAAATATGACATTTTGTGAAAAATCTGTACGTGATAACGAAAAATGAATATTATTTTCGGAATCAGAGTGCAAAATTACTATATAAGTGATAAAATATTTCGGACAACAAAACCATCGCAGGCCTGTGTTATTCAAAGCGGAAAATATAACCATCTCGACAAATACATTCTTTCCCTTTTTTTTAAATTCGCTAGATGGATTTTCGCTTTAATTATAACCGATTGGGACTTATGGGCCACTCTGTATACTTTAAATCGGTGTTTTCCAACCGAGGTGTCCCGAAATTTCTTGAAAATAACGAAATTAAGTAATGGAAAGTCGAAACTTAAAATTTATGGACGATATGCAAATTTTAAATGAACCATTCCTTATTTATCAAGTCCACACGGAAACTGTATATATATATACACACACACTCGGTTTAAAATTCCACGGGATTGGGATCGGGTGGGGTGGTGGGACGTACTTAATATTGAACAGCGGGAGACGAGAATCCTCCGAGGTGCCTCTGGGATGCCTTGAGCCAGAAATGTTTTGGGAATCACTGATTTTAAATGATGATCATGCGATACTGTTTCGAGTATAGATTCAATTGGATCAAATCTGGGTAAATTCTAAGTTTAGCGGATCAGTCTATTGAGTACATAACCGAAGACTTTTTTAATAAACTAACTTAACCTAGGCTTAAATTAACCTCGCCTAACGTAACCTAGGTTAGGTTTATTATTAAAAAAAAAAGGTTTCGATTATGAACTAAATATAACCTGACTCCGCCAAACAAGGAATTTAACGCAAATTGGTCTCGTGTCTTCGAAAACAGTAAAACAAATACTCGAAAAGCTAAATATAAACTAAACTTAAATTCTAATTGTCTTAAAACGTAGAAGCGTGTAAACAACCGCGAATTATAATTAACTAAATGTTAAAATACAACAACAGTAATTGCGCGTAATTAAATTTAAAACTTTGTAATTACATAATTAATTTCAGTAAACTCATTTCATTTCCTCTCCCGATTTCAAACATAAAGTGAACATTTGTTTCGGAACTGAAATACAATTCTTGGTTTAATAAGAACTGAAAAGCACCAATAAAACTTCAATATACAAAAATATTCACTATATTTTATTCCAAAAATGAATAAAATTTCCTATTTAAGCAATGAATGTAAAAAAAAAAAAAAAGTTAAATTGACTTCCATTAACATTCTCTGGGTTTAAATATCCAGAAATTAATTTCACATAAGAGAAAGCTTCTCAAAATAACGTAAGAAAGAAATTAATGTAATTTCCGTACATCTTTTTAATAATAATTAATTAAAATGCCTTTTTTTGTTTTGTTTTGTTTTACTCTTAATTAAAGCTAGCTTTAATTAGCAAAAGATCCCAACTCGGTAGAATGTAGGAAATACACCATTTGCTTTCGGGAACCATGTTCAGCGTATGTGTATAAACAGAGGCGTTATACAGGGTGTTCAAAAAGAAACGCAACCCAATAGAGAATGCATATATCATTGTAATTTAACCCTTTTCTTCCTGTTTCGAGTTGCGTTTCTTTTTGAACACACACATATATATATATATTATCAGACATGGGGTAATAGTAATAGGTAACAGACTATTACAGGATTTTTCAAGTAATAGTAATAGATCATAACAAGCGGTAGCTCGCTATCGCTCGCGACCGTTGTACAACTTGGCCCTCCGGGCGGGTAGCACTGTGACATATACTGCTATATACGCCATTATCCCCACCCCTCTCCCCCATTACCCCCCACACAAGTAAAAAACGCCATTACCCCCAGCCCTCTCCCCCATTACACCCACCCCCACTACCCCCGGGTGGGTAGCAGTATATGTCACAGTATGCGTGAAGCTCAAGATTTTCATGGCTGCGTTCTTTTCTGTAGTTTTATTGCGGTGCTGGGGCCTTCGGACCCAGTAATTGTGACCTAGGACCGGGAAACTTCACGGAGCACATCGTCAGCTCATGGGCTATCAGTTGGTGGTGGTTGCAGAATTTTCCGATGTGCCGTTTAGGCTGTGCACGGTTCCGAAGAAAGTGGACAGACACACAGACACACACACATTTTAGCTCAATAGTATATAGGATTTTTTGGCTGTAATAGTAGTAGTAATAGAAGGCAAAGTAATAGATAATAGTCTATTACTTTTCTATTACAGTGGCAATCGACATATTGTGTGAACAAAGAACTGGAAAATGAACTAAATGTACTCTAAACTAAAATAAACGCGTGAAATTGTGAACTAATATTGTGGCAAATTTTTCCTTCAATAAAATAAAATTTATCAAGACCTACAGTCTCTGAAATTGTAATGATTTAGTTGAAACAAATATTTGTTATTTGGCTGCCGCTCAGCCTCATCCTGGATCCATGAGTACAGAGCCTTCTGCCTCTCAGCCTCATTCTGAATCCATGAGTGCAGAGCCTTCTGCCTCTCAGCCTCATCCTGGATCCATGAGTGCAGAGCCCTCTGCTTTTCAGTCTTATCCTGGATCCCTGAATCCAGACACTGCTACATCGCCAGCTCAATACCATCTTACTCACTGCTGAGAATGCAGTCGGGGGTCATGATGAGGAGGCATCTTGGACAATGGTGGTAAGGAGGGGCCGGAAGCGAGCGACCCCTCCGAGAACTGCAACCACTGCAGCAGCTAATGGTGGTGGTCCCTCAAGGGGGTCTGGTCCCACTCATGCACCGGCTAGAGGGAGTCAGCAAGTGGCAAAGGCTGGCAGAGAACGGCGGAGTATCATAGGGGCTGCCAAAACAGATCGTATGATGGCTGTACCAACGAAGACCGCAAACATTTTCGTCTCGAGATGTCGACTTGATCTTACGGCCGAGGAGCTGCAGGCATTTGTGGAAGATAAAGTGAAACTTCAGGTTACATGTAGGAAAATTGACTCCAGATGGACTACGTACAGTTCCTTTCAAATTACAGCAGTCTGTGATGATCCAGGGGTATTTATGGATCTAGCAGTATGGCCGGAGCGGGTATATGTATGACGGTTCTATGAGAAGAAGGGAAGGAAACCACCTGCAGTCCCTCTCGCAAGTGCTGGAGAGGGTAATTATAGAGACATCATGCGTCGTACTGTGGAAGAAAATACAGCTGGGTCTAATGCTGTAACTGCTGTGCCTGGTTTAAGTGGAATTCAACATGTAGAGATGGCCGGCAGAACTCCTGCATCTTCCTAATTGCAACATTCAAGGTAATCTCTTATAACTGTAGAGGCCTAAACTTAAGCAATAACAGCAAACACAGGCGGATCATAATTGATAAACTGTTAGAGGATGCTGATATTCTCTGTCTGCAGGAAACATGGCTATGGAAACAGGACTTAAAGGACCTGAATAGCCTGTCCAGTAACTTTCATGGGATAGGGGAGTCCACCAGAGATAAACAAGATGGTCTCTTTGCAGGCCACCCACCTGGTGGGGTAGCTATTCTATGGAGGTTGGGGTATGGGAAATATATTAGTGAATTAAAACTTGGTTTGAATTGGCTAACTGGAATAGAAATTTATGTAGACAATAAAAAATTTGTAATTCTGTGTATCTATATGCCTTTTCAGTAGGCATCGACCGGTGGGTGTACCTATATCGGGCCGATATATCGGTATCGGTACCGATACCGATGATTAGTAGCTACCGATACCGATAGTTTTTGTTTCTAAGAATAAAAAAAAACGGGCGTTTTCCAAATAGAAACTTCCCGGCTGCTTGATAGGTTACGTGTGTGTTTGCGATTTATCCTGACGTTTCTAGAAATTTCCATGACTCATTACCGCTCTATATAAAGCGAGCCCGTAACCATCGCGGCGTCATTTCCTCAGTTCGCAAGTTGTGAATCAGTTCAACAGTGTGTAATAATTGTTTTGCAAATTTATTAACTACTGGTATTAGAGGTGCAATTGTCGTGAAACGCCGCCGAAGTGATCCGGTTTCTCCGTCCAAGAAAATCGCTGTTTGGGAAAACCTTTCCGATTCAGAAGGTAGCGATCTCGACGATCACATTCGTCCTATTCTAGTTGAAGAACCCCAAACAGGGATACGGACACGAGGTTCACTGTCCCAGACGCACGAGTGGAAGCAGCCCTGGACGCCTATTGGTCGCAACCTCGGATCGCTGGGGATAGGGATCCATTAATTTTCTGGCAAGAACATTCTGCTGATTTCCCGAAGATTGCCAAAGTTGCTGAGAAGTGCATGAACTGCCCCTCTGGATCAGTTGACTCTGAACGGCTTTTCTTAACGGCTGGAGATGTTATCGATGCGAAACGAGCCAACACCACCCCCAATCAACGCTGATCAATCAACATCTCTCTGTAGCAGCCGAAAGCACTCTCAACACCCCGAGCCACCTCTCCACTCTTCGTTGGATTAGGATCGTTTTCTTTAATAATGTCCATGGCTTGATTAAGGTGGTCAATTGCTTCATGGTAAGAGACTAAGCAGGTGGTGTGGAAAGTTCGGGTTCTGGTGTCTCCGCCGCGCGCTGCTACTCTAGCTGCATAAACTCCATGTTGCTTAGTTCTTCCCCACGACTCTCTTGGAGTTCCTTCACGTCGCCTCCACGTTCCTCTTGGCCGCCAGTAGGAGAAAATTAAAAGCGGAGAAGCGCAAATACAACTCTGGGAATCTCCGGATAGCTCTTGGAAGTCGGATAAGCGAATTTTTGTTCGGATAACTGGGGTAAAGGATGGTAAAATAGGATTTTCGGATAAGCGAATTTTCGTTGAAAGAATGTTCAGATAACGGGGGATGCCGGTATAGACTAGTATGGTGTCCAAGGCAAGGGCCTAAGGTCTCACGATTTGGTCTAGGAAACATTTTACGAATGAAAAAAAATCCTCGAAGCTCAATTTACTTAAGCTTTCACAAGCTTAAGGATTTATTTTTGCGATGGCAAGCAACAGAGCCTTTTTTAGTCGTTACGCCATTTCCAACCTTATGCCATTCCCAGCCATTTCCAACGCTGGAGAGTTGTACAAAATATAAGAAAAACAGTATTACATTAGCACAGTAAAACTTATTAATATTAGTTATATGACATATTTTATATTAAATAAGGGTAACTATTTTACTTTTCAACAAATAATAGAAATTCTCTCTAAAATACACTAGTTTTTATGTAATGAAACGTATAATCTTTAGGTCTGAAATAATTTATTTTGCCTATTTTTAATTAAATATTACTGTATCTATCAAAATTTGTACTTTTCATTTGGATCAACTAAAAACTTGGAAAAATTAATACCTATTTTAAGAAGAGCTCTTTTTTTTACAGTTAGCATTTTACTGTGGCTCAACGTACAGTCTATAAATATTCGTACGAAAAACGTGGAATTCCACTACAAGACTTTTTCAACTGATTGTACATTCTTAATGTAGACTTAATTATTTTTGTTACATTTCACGTAAATATTATAATTCTTTCTACAAATTAATATCCTTCCTTGAATGGTACCTATAATTATCTACTGTAATACATATTCTTATTTATGATACATTAATATTTTATGGGTTTCACTGCAATTTTTATCTTTTATAAACTTTTAAATAAGGTCATTACATTTTTCGGAAATAGAAGGGTCTTCCGCATATGCTACTTTTTCTTACTTCAGGAAATCCAGAGTTCGGAGCCAGTTCCGAAACCTAGAACTAGAGTGGAGCTGACTTAGTTTTCTTAAATGTACTCCGGAGCAAAACTGGAACTAGTGTTACCGGAGTGCTTCAGAGCTAGGCTTTTAGAGCTGCTCCATTTCTGAGGCCATGAAGAATATATATATATCAACGTAAAGAACGACGCTTGTATAGAAGAACGTTCCGCACAAGATGAAGAGGGAGAACGAACAAATGAAAAATGAGGTAACCACCCGGGAATCGAACCCGCGATCTTCCGATTGCCGGTCAGATATGCTAACCACTATACCATGGGCCTCCCTCCCTCCTCTTGTGCGGAACGTTCTTCTATACAAGCGTCGTTCTTTACGTTAATTATACTGTGTTTTGTTTGCAGTTAAAATGTATATATGTGCGGCATGCGTGGGGTGCCCCCTCAGGTCATTGGTTTCTGCTCGTATGTAGGAGAATTACGACTTCTGATTAATCGAGGCCCGTGGTGTAGTGGTTAGCATATCTGACCGGCAATCGGAAGATCCCGGGTTCGATTCCCGGGTGGTTACCTCATTTTTCATTTGTTCGTTCTCCCTCCTCATCTTGTGCGGAACGTTCTTCTATACAAGCGTCGTTCTTTACGTTAATTATACTGTGTTGTTTGCAGTTAAAAAAAATATATATATATATATATACACCTATGCACCTAAATGTAAACAAATAAATATAAGTTTTTCTCCACTTAATTTACAGTGTGGTTATTGCACTTTTGTCTTTATATTAAATTAAACAAAACAAAAGATGTAGCTAAGGTCATACTATAAGATAGAGTGGTACAAATGTAAATACTGCCCATTTTTACGGTTTCCGAGCTGGAACTGAAGCGGTGACGAGTTGCTGCCCCGGGGCAAGGATTGTTGGAGCCAGCCTAGAGCTGGAGTTGGGAGTTTTTAATAGCTTGGAGCGGAAGCTGAACTCTTGCAGCCGCTCTGGAGCTGCAGCAATACCAACCCGACTATAGTACGGGTGACTGCAAAGTAATTACCTATTTTTAAATAGTGATAACTTAAGTTCAAATAGAAAATCAATTTCTTTGCTAGTCGAAAGATAATTTTATACCATTAATTAATTTGTATTTCACGAACAGTTCAACCAGTGGATTTCTTTGGACTTTGTTCAACTTTTCTTGTACGAACGCACTATTTTCCAGAGTTCGAGATGTTGACAGTCTTCTGCTTGACACTGTCTCTTTAACTGAACAAGTTGTAGTTCAGTTCTTATGGCAATTTCCTCTTTTCTGAATCATTAACCCTCCCCATACCAGTGGGACTGTAATGTCCCACCGGAAATAATAATAATAATATATATCGTACTAAAATGAGACTCCTCTACAAATGCTTCTTCATATTTAGATACGTTTAGCTTAGTTGTCGGAGAAGTTACTAAAATATTTGGTTTTGAGTAACAATAAATCTTCTACTTTTCGCTTTAAAGGAAAAATATTTGTGAACTGAAGGATTAAAAATCTTACGTCTTTCTATTAACTTTGGCCAGAAATCCTTTATCCTAGGCGTATAATGCTATCATTAGCATGCTATTAATCTCTTATTCTTATGATAAAGCACTTCCAGTTTATCCTGTACATATTATTTTCCCCATTATCATGTATGAAATAGGAGTGGACAATCGAGAATTATTGGGTAATGGGGCAAAAGATTTTTACTTTTGATGGAGAGTGGCATTTCAGTGAGAAACCGTCGTAAGAATGAGTCGTAAGAAATCGAAGGTTTGGCATCAGTTTATTTTTAAAGCCAAATATAAATTATTTTAAGGCTTTTGAAATTTTCGGTATAAGTATCATACACTTTTACTTTGGTGAACTTTTTTCCACAGCTGCAGTTTTGCTTCTTGCAAGACCTATTTTCATACCATCTTCAGACTAGTCTGTATAGTTGGTAAATTATAGCTAAACATGTTTTTAATCAATAAACAGTCATTATTGGTGACTGCGAACATCAGCAAAATATCTTATGACACCAGAACAGTTCAATATAAAGACCAAGTTCGCCCACAACTGCTGTGGTTTCTCAGACCCTGGAATCGTATACACGGTCCTTGGTGTATATATATATATATATATATACACACGAGAACACACACACACACACACACACAGTATGTGTGCGCATCTCCGCATTAGTGAGGTACCGACTTTTTTAAATCCATATATCTAAAAAATTAATTAACTAAACCTAATTTAACCAAACTTAACATTAGTGCCATCGAAGCGAGAAGGGCGTAATAAGTGTTTCGAACCTAAACAAACCTTAACTAACGTAGCGTAGCAAAACCTAATCATCAGAACTAATATATCTTTTTTTCGACAGTAAAAACGTTTCTAAAAATTTTTTTTTTATAGAAAATGTTTCAGGTTCTGAGGCACCAAATGTGTTACCCCAACAAAACATAATTACCTTACTACATCTGTGAATTATCACACACTCGACCTCACTTACGCCCAGTTCCCTACGAGGTTCACACACACACACACACACACACACACACACGTTGAAGAACCTTGATAACGTGTGCAGAAATAAACATGAAAACGTTTGGGAATAAACCTTCTCATTTTTGCTGATTCTTTTTCCACAAAAGAATACCTTAAATTTAATATATATATATATATATATATATATTTTATATATTACATAGTTTTTACGTTGTACAGAGTTCAAAAGTTTTTTTTTTTTTTTTTTTTTTTTTTTTTTTTTAACCGGTCGACGTAGTCTTCTTTAAATTCTCTTCAGTTTGAGTTTACAAATACAATTTTTTCTCGAGTTTACAGATATATATACAGGGTGTAACAAAAGTCTGTTCCCATAGGGTTATATAAGATATAACAGAATTGAAGGAGAAAATAGTTTTAACTATACATTACAGGCCATACAATCAACTTACCAATTAATCCCAGTACATGCCAATCCACATTGTCAATAGTCTAAGTGTTGCCACCACGTAATACATACAAACTCATCACGATCAATTCTGTTATATCTTATTTCCCTATAAGAACGGACTTTTATTACACCCTGTATACAATTATTCTAAACAAAATAAAGGCTTTTATACGGACGGTTTGCGATTGCGGATGCTTGTGGTTTTTGGTCCAGTTTGTGTAAAACAAGCCTAAGGTAGTACGAGTCTGACTGTGATTGATACAGGTAAATTTGTGTTACCTTGGAGAGGAAACACAAACTTGCGGGGCATCTTGCTCTTGAAGAATCATGCACCAGGACTGATAATAACTGGGGTGTCTACATTACAAACTAACGAAAATTGCATTCAATTGAATACGAATATGGATGTTCTTTGAACTAGACTAACAAAGGATTGTTGCTTTCAGTGGTGATGAACCACGTACGACAGTCTCGTCAGTACTTTGACCCCCTATTTTTTTGGCAATGCTGCTGCGAGCTGCTTGTAACGTGAAATGGGCGTATGGGCGGAATGGTGCTCTATGTAAAAAGATGTTTAATTCTTCATACTTCGACTTAAACTATGAATTCATCCGTGATATATATAGTGTGAGGCGTTCGGAACCAAACTGGCGAAGACGCCATTCGCACCCATGGCGGCTTCGCCTCTTTGGTTCCGAACACCTCATATACACACACACACACACACACGAGAGTTACAAGGAGTTACAAGGAAAAGAAGTACCTCAAAAGTCATTGCGGCCCATACCGAGGAGGTACCAATGGCAACGGGTGCCAGGGAAAATTTTTTACACCCTCAAATAGTGTGCAAGATTTGGTCTAACCTTTTCTTAAAATGATCCACAGAGGAACTGTTCACAACTTCTGAAGGTACCTGTTCCACGTGTCACAGATCTTATAGGTAAAGTAATTCCCACACACGCTAGTCTTAAACCGCTTCAAATCCAACTTCCAACCATTGTTGCGAGTTGGGTTATCATTTAAACTAAACATGCTTCTAAAATCGACATCGTTGAACCCGCGTAAGAACTTGAAAACCTCGATCAGTTGACCGCGCAGCCTCCGAGTTTCCAGCGAAAACAAGTTCAGGGCGCGTAACCGTCGATTGTAGCCCAAATGCCTAACGGAAGGAATTAACTTTGTGGCCCTCACCTGCACTCGCTCCAGCCTCTCAATATCTTTCCTGAGGGTGGGCGACCAAAACTGCACAGCATATTCCAGGTGCGGCCGAACCAGGGAATTGTACAGAGAGAGCACAATCTCCTTGTTCCGAAACTGAAATTGCCTCCTGATATAACCTAACAGCTTCTGGGCTTTCTTTTCAACCTCTACGCACTGTTTGGTAAATTTAAGGTCGCTGCTAATTAGCAGACCCAAGTCCTTTTCCAAATCAGTCGCCTGGATATTACTCCCCAACATCGAGTAGTCCGACTTGGGATTGGCGTAGTCAATGTGCATCACCTTGCATTTACCCAAGTTAAACGGCATTTACCATTTTTCGGACCACTCTCCTATCCTACCTAGGTCCGCACGCAGTTGCTCGATCGCCTCCGGCGTCTCAACATTGGCCCCAAGCTTGGTGTCATCAGCGAATTTGGCGATCCGATTGACGATGCCACCGTCTATATCATTTATGTAAATGATAAACAACAGTGGCCCCAAAACGGAACCCTGAGGAACCCCACTGGTGACCGAGGCCCAACCCGAACTGGCCCCTTTAATTACAACCCTCTGCAGCCTATTCTTCAGCCAGTTTTCAATCCACCTACCTATTTCCCCACCGATACCCAGCGCGCGCACTTTCGCCATTAGCCGGCCGTGAGGTACCTTATCAAAGGCTTTCTGAAAGTCGAGATAAAGTATATCAATCGCCCTACTCTTATCATACTCACCCAACATGACGTGGAAAAACTCGAGCAAGTTGGTGAGACACGACCTATTCCGTCTAAACCCATGTTGGGAGTCCCCAAGCAGCTTGTAGGAATCCAAATGGTCAACGATCCTATCCGCTATTATCCCCTCTAATAATTTACCTACAACTGAAGTGAGACTAATGGGACGATAGTTCTCTGGACTTTCGTGATCCCCTTTCTTAAAGATAGGGGTCACGTTGGCTTCACTCCAGTCACCAGGCACCTGGCCCGTCTCCAACGATTTGTTGAAGACTGTAGCCAGGTGGGGAGCCACCTGGTCGCGCACCTCCCTCAACACTCTGGGGAGAAACTGGTCTGGCCCAAGAGCCTTAAACGCGATCAGTTTGTCTATTCTATCGGCAGCGACTGTCGCGGTACATCGAACACTATCCAGGCCAGCACCTTCGTGCCTCACGCCTGGCTTGGGGATAATGCGGGTGTTCTCCCTGGTGAACACTCCCGCAAAGTACTCATTAAGCACATTGGCGATGTCCGCGTCGGAGGTCCGCAGAACGCCGCTTCGGTCCTTCAATGGGCTTTCTACTATTAACATAACTGAAGAACTCCTTAGGGTTCCCCTTGCAGAGGCTTGCCACCCGTAGTTCTTCGTTACGTTTCGCTAGTCTAACCTTCGCCTTCACTTCCCTACACAGGCGGACATAAGCTTCAGTGTTCTCATGGGAACGATTGGCCTTCGCCCTCCTATACGCTACTTTCCTATTTCGGATAGCCGAAGCGATGTCACGATTGAACCACTTAGGCTGCGTTGAAGCAGGGGTGACCGGTTTTGAGGGTATGGCAGCAGACTGCAGCACCATAAACTCGTCCCGGAATGCACTCCACACTCGCTCAACATCGCCGCCGCCCTCTAACCCCATCCCACGTATGCTATCCCTGAGGCTAACAAAATCCGCCCGCCGGAGATCGAGCCTTACTGCCTCTCGAGTTACTACGCTTCACCCGAGGGACGCACACACGGAACCTAATCAGACCGTGATCACTCCCGCCCAACGATTCGTCAACGGTGAGGCCAGTGACGAGGTTGTCTTCGGTCGTGAATACTACGTCTAGAACGCTTTCGCCTCGTGTAGGCTCATTGACCCACTGAGTGAGGAAGTTCTCATCAGCAAAGTCAACTAGCCTCCTCCCTTCAGCATCAGCAGTCTTGTCTTCCCACTTTATGCCGCGACAGTTGAAGTCTCCTAAAACTACACACACCCTATCCCCTAGCAGGGTACAGGGCTGTATCCTCCTCGAGGAGGAGATGCGGAGGTATGTACACCAAGATTAACCTATAGCTCGTCCCTCCCACATTCAGATCGACGCCAAGCAGCTCCCGTTCCGACCGGAACTGGCAGTCAACCGGACTCAACGTGTCCCTGACGTATATTAGTACCCCCCCCCTCCCCGAGAGAGAGAGAGAGAGAGAGAGAGAGAGAGAGAGAGAGAGAGAGAGAGAGAGAGAGAGAGATTTTATTAATCAATTTCACGTGGCAGTATTTAATTTTTCGTTGGTTCATTTCTTAATTTTTTCGCCTTCCCTTTGCCTGCAAGACTTAATTAACTGGACAGACACGAAAAAAGCAAAAAGGTGAAGTTAATAAATGAAGCTTTCCAAGAAAAATAATTAAAAAAAAAGAAAATATATGAAACTTTACAAGTGACGTAAACAATTTTTTCTGAATTTCCGCTTCACGCACTTATTTACAAAAATTCATATTATCGTTTTCCATATTTATGGTTCAGTGTTTAACGCCGTTCTACTGTACTGCATGTGAAGGCACCGAGGTCAGGGTTCGACTCCAAATGGTACTGGTGATAATATAATCGGTGAGTTATAGCGAATGAGCACCATTCGTCTAGTTTGAGCGCTGCTGTACTACTTTTTGTCCCTTCTTCACTGTTTATTATTAAAATTTTTGAGTGACGCTAATTGTCGCTACGCTCCTTTTCATCGCATGCTCGTATAATGCGAGTAAATATTTAACTTCTTCATTCTTTCGTGACTTTCAAGAAGATCATAAAAGTAAACTAGTAAAATAACGGAGTCCGAATTTACTATGTTCGACCATGAAAATTAAATTATTTTCAAACTATTACCTACTAGTTACTGCAATTAAATGCTTCTCTGGCTTTTAGCTGATAATTAGTAATTAAAGTTTAAACAACTTGAATATATATATATATATATATATATATATATATATATATATATATATATATATATATATACACACATACACATACACACTACTGTGCAAAAGTCAGAGACCAATGTCGATCTGATAACTATTAGATAAAACTGGGTAACAAAATTTGAAAAAGTTTCTGTTTATTGTGATTTTTCTGTCGTTTCTTAATGATTTCAGGGACGCTGATTCCAAAAATTATATTGGTTTTGCTCTATCATCAACCGTTTCAAAAATATAGGTTATCACACTTTTCATATGGCAAAGTATATAAAGAAGGCTAACATAAATATTTTCTGAAAATAAAAACACAATTGGAAATTAATGTTTATTGAGCCAAAATTGTTTGACAAACCCAAAATGGTGCAAAGGATATAATATATATCACGAGGAGAACCGATAAGAGAAAAAGAAGCCTCGTTATGCAGTGTGCATTCCTTAAAAATGCACTGAAGAACGCGACTTCGGCGTATGAACATTCTTATCCTTTCTGATCAGCGACCATACGTAGTCTCCCATCATGAAAGCATCCCAATGTCCATGGTACCTTTTCTTCATCGTTTGAATATCTTGATGGAATCTTTCGCCATGTTCTTCGCTCACATCGCCCAGGTTATCACGAAAAAAGTCTACATGTGAATGCAGATAGTGTAATTTTAAAGACATACGGCACCCCATTTTGCCATAGCACTTAATCAAGTTTGACACTAACTCCTTATAATTTGGTGCTTTATGGTTGCCTAAAAACCCACGAACCACATCACGGAAAGCACACCAAGCCTCCTTTTCGATCGGAGTCATCTTGGCTTCAAGGTTCTTTGAATTCAACAGCGCCTTGACTTGTGGTCCTACAAAGATGCCAGCCTTGACTTTGGCCTCAGAGAGTTTAGGGAACATGACCCGAATCTGTTGGAAAACTTCCCCTCCAAAATCTAATGCAGTTACAAACTGCTTAATTAGACCCAACTTAATATGGAGAGGTGGTAGCAGAACTATGTCAGGCTTCACAAGAGGTTCCCTGAGTACATTGTACTTTCCTGGTTGCAGTCCTTCACGTGGAGGCCACTGAAATGTTTTATAGTGCTCAATTGAAGCCCTGCTATCCCACAGGCAAAGAAAACATGAATATTTAGTAAACCCTCCTTATAAACCTAACAGGAAACCAATCATTTTGAAATCACCACACACGTCCCAGTTATATTGTCCATACCTGATTTGAGTGAGCAGTTGTTTGACATTTTCATAGTCCTCTTTCATTTGAACAGAATGTGCAACTGGTATAGATGGCTATTTGTTCCCATTGTGGAGTAGAACAGCTTTTAAACTCAGAGTTGAACTGTCAATAAACAGGCGCCACTCTGAGGGTATATGTGTTAACCCAATAGCTGTGAATAGACCATTAACCTCGCTGCAATAACAGAGAGAGCCATTGACATCGTAGAACCTTGCAAACTCTTCATGCCGCTTTCGGTATACAGTGCTCTTGCAGTCTTCTCCAAGCAAATTCCACTCTTTGAGTCTGGAGGTCAGAAGCTAAGACCCTGATTTCGTCAGACCCAAATCTCTAATTAAGTCGTCCAATTCCCTCTGATTTGGAAAGTGAGGGTTTGTACTGAAAGTTACTGTATATTCTTCATCATGACTGTCCTCACCAGCCGACATCTCAGATGAGCTAGCTCAGGGGCGGATCCAGGAATTTAAGCAGAGGGGGGTCCAGTCTTGGTGGGGCTCGTTACTGATATGTCCGAAGGCCGACGACGCGCGAGCGAAGCGAGCGCGAGGGGGGGTGCCCGAGGGGGGGGTCCCCCCTCGGTAGGAAATTTTCATATTTGAAGATAGCTTTAGATGGATTTGAAGTATATTCCCGTTATCAAAATCCTGCTTGTTCACACACCCAGGCCAGGTCTGAAATGTCTCAGGATCGGACATAAGCTTTTTTTTCTTTTTAAGGAAATTAATTTTGTGGCAACCGGGATACATGTACCTTAAGCCATTTTAAGTCTTCAGGTCTTATTTTTCATATATAGGAGCAAACAAACGCAATCGAAAAATCGTTGGTCACCGTGAGCAGGGGGGGGTCCGGACCCCCTCGACCCCCCCCTGGATCCGCGCCTGTAGCTGCATCCTCATTTTCAACCTGCAAAGCAAAGAAACAAAATATAGGCATAGCTATATATGTAGAAGAGCATCAGCACTAAGAAAATTCGACACATAATGACCCACAGTCTGTAAATACAGAAGGTAAAGTAATGGATAGATACCTGTTCTGGTGGACGTGGTATTGGAAGACCTTCGCCATGTGGTACAGGAGCTATGGACGACGCTATGCTTGGATACTGAAGGGTCTGCCTTCCTTTAACTTTCCTGTACTTAGAAACATCTACCATGCAGTAGTAGCAATCGTCGTGGTGGCTCTTTGGTTCTCTCCATATTCTGGGTACCACAAAGGGCATTGCCTTGTGTACTCTCCGCAGCCACCCTTTAAGTGTGGAGCGGCAGCTTCCACAGATCACATGGGGTGCCCAGGGCTTATCTTGGTCACCCATAGGCATACCAAAATAGAGCCGATACGCGATCCAGAACTTGGTGCCTTTCACAATCTTGTGCGATACTTGCTTGGGGCCTATGTAATACCCACAAACGTAGCAGAATATATCCGGCGAGTGTTTACAAGCTCTAGTTGCCATTCTCTTTATCAAACTGTACTACATTAATCATAACCTGCAGATATAGAGAGAAGAGTTATTAAATCTGCAACAGATTAAAGATTCCAGAAAAAAGATGTATTCACAACACTGAAATAATGTTCGCAATAAAAAAGGATCGATAACACTCAAATCGTCAGCACAGAGAAGCACAGAAACACAGTACCTCAGTGCTGGTAACCATCAGACAAACAACCTGCTTTCTTTGTGTGCTCACACTTACTGACTTCTCAGACTCTGCGCTCTTCTTTATATAACACAGTGGAAGTTTCGGGCAATTTCTAGAGCAAGAAACTGTCAACGAACATCCGGATTGTTCTCAACAATTCCTGATAATTCTGATATTGCTGCGCCCATAATAACATTATACTGGTAAAACATGAAAAATGGATTATCTCTGGAACCATTGATGATACACACAAACCAAGGCCAGATTTGGACTCAGCGCCCACAAATGCATTTAAAGACATAAAAAATTCTATATAAACAGAATCAGTGTTACACAGTGTAATCTGTTGTATGAAAATTGGTTTTGATACTAAAATACATATTAACTAGAACCTCTGGTTCATATTAACGTATAACTAAGTTATTACTTAAGTGTATAAAGTTGTATAAGCTGAATGACCCTCTAGTCTGCATAAATTGGACTTGAGGGTTGATTCATTATATTACTTATAACGCATGTGTTTAAAGATCTAGCGAACTATTACTGATGGATCTGCAGTAAATGCTCCTAAGCTATTGTTATATCAATATTTACAATTAAAAGTATTGACATATTTACTTAAATTCTGCAAAACAAGTTTATCCAAAACGTTTCTCATTATAATCCTAATTCATGCTGTTTTTTTTCTTTCACAGGCTAAAGAAATGACAAAAAGTACAATTTCTGATGAGATTAGATATAAAATAATACATTTGCATGGTGAGGGACTGAGTCAAAAGAAAAATAAGTGAATCTAAGGTGTTTCCAAAACTGGTGTACAAAAAATCTTGGCTCGTCACAGATCAAATGGGACCCCAGCTGATCGTCCTAGATCAGGGAGGCCCTCTAAGCTTTCTCCATCTGATCTACAATATCTAAAGATTACTTCCCTTCGAGACAGACACAAATCCAGCACTTCACTTGCAGCGGATCTCGAAAAAACAACAGGTGTCTCAGTTGATCCTTCTACTGTACGAAGGAAGCTTAATTCAGTAGGTCTCAGATGTCCAATACTTGTGTTCCAAAGCACATTTTCTTTTTTCTTTATTTCCATTCCTTAAAAGTTGCTTTTTTGCTGCAACACGTCTTTTAAGACCTACTTAGTTAAGTTTCCTTCATACAGTAAAGAGATCAACTGAGACACCTATTGTTTTTTCGAGATTGCTGCAAGTGAAGTGCTGGATTTGCATCTGTCTCGAAGGGAAGTAATCTTGATATTGTAGATCAGATGGAGAAAGCTTAGAGGGCCTCCCTGATCTAGGACGATCAGCTGGGGTCCCATTTGATCTGTGACGAGCCAAGATTTTTTGTACACCAGTTTTGGAAACGCCTGTAGATTCACTTATTTTTCTTTGACTCAGTCCCTCACCATGCAAATGTATTATTTTATATCTAATCTCATCAGAAATTGTACTTTTTGTCATTTCTTAAGCCTGTGAAAGAAAAAAACAGCATGAATTAGGATTATAATGAGAAACATTTTGGATGAATTTGTTTTGCAGAATTTAAGTGAATGTCAATACTTTTAATTGTAAATATTGATATAACAATAGCTTAGGAGCATTTACTGCAGATCCATCAGTAATAGTTCGCTAGATCTTTAAACACGTGCGTTATAAGTAATATAATGAATCAACCCTCAAGTCCAATTTATACAGACTAGAGGGTCATCCAGCTTATACAACTTTATACACTTAAGTAATAACTTAGTTATACGTTAATATGAACCAGAGGTTCTAGTTAATATGTATTTTAGTATCAAAACCAATTTTCATACAACAGATTATCTAATAGTTATCAGATCGACAGCACTGTATATATGCAGGGACCCCTCCCGCCCCATTGATATTCCTCGCCGGAAAGATTTCCTCTATTCTCGTTGTGGCACAACACCGAGAAATATGAACGACTCAGTATATTACTTGCAAAATAAATACCTTCACGGCGAGAAACCCAAGTTGAAATGGCGACATTCACAGTGTTGGATGAGACGTACACAGGACAGATATCCAATTACAGAAAACATGCTCACACATTTGCCTGCCTTGTTAATATGTCTACGAATATAGTAGAAAAATATTTTGTAGAAACACATAATTTCATAAAAAAAAGCTTAAAAAAAATGCATGGCATGTATTAGGTGAGGTAGTAGAGTTGCATTTCTGCCGACAAAATTATTTTTTCTTTTGGTTGGCTGGATGCACGTGACGAATGAGGGCATGGCGTGGAAAATCTGATTTGTGTTCTTAATTCTCGTTTCCACATGTCCGAGGTTTTTGCGACGATACCAAGTGGGTGATTTGCGATCGGCACAAGTATATTATTGGTTAGTTTATACAGTAATGCTATCTAGTGTGCGATCTCTGTGTGCATGGCGTAATTGTGGAGTTATTGGTTATTTTCCTCCTTCCTGTAAAATTTTCTTGGCTACTTTTCCAGGGTCAAGGTATTTTTCCAACCTTTTTCCGTACCTGCCTCTGGCCGGGAAGGGAGCAGAAGGTGAGGAAAGAGCCTCATGCTTTTCTATCGAGTTTTCTACTGCTGCTAGAATAGGTAAAAAATTAAAAGTTGAATAACAGGAACCTCCCCGACTGGACCAAACGGTCTTTGAGACTTCCTCTTGTCCTTGTAACTCTCTCTCTCTCTCTCCTCTCTCTCTCTCTCTCTCTCTATATATATATATATATATATATATATATATATATATATATATATATAATCAAAATGTTACCCAAGAAAAGATTCTAAAAAGTGTAAAAAATTATTGGACACTAATGACTGTTTGTTTTTCAAATTTTATTACCAATTAGTAATTTTTTTACGTTTATTAGAAAATGTTTTTAGGTGAACTTTTTTTCCGGAACTGTACAGGTCCTTTTTTTACTTGCCGTCTCATTTGCCGTACCGAATAACCTAAAATTTCTTTATTTTTTGTTTACATGGAAGAAATGCGGCGCATTGACTGTTAATATAACACCACCAACTTATATTGGACACTGAATGCTATTTGTGACTCTTATTTCGTTAAATAGAAAGCCTTACACGTTATACGATATAAATAATTTACCTTTATTTAATGTTTTGACGTTTTAATGAATTTATGAAGAAAAATAATTTGTTGTAATCACTTATTACGGTCTTATTTTACGCGTCTGATTATACGCTTCTCTGTATCTCGTTTTTGTAGCATTTTAAGCGCGTAATTCGGCGCACATTCATTATTAGTTCGGTTATACGTTTCACCCAAAACGTATAATTTGCGTACCTTCATTAGTATAGTTTGGTTATACGTTTCAGTTGAAACTTATAATCTAGCTCGATGTACGTTGAATTATGAATTTGAAATGCCACTAAAATGGGGACACAGTGTATAATGAAATGTTTAATAAGGTTTCGGTGTTTTTGCGGGATAATTAGTGACAATTATGAGGAAAAGATTATAGCGTAACTTGTACGAGTTTAGGAATGTTTATAATTTATAATCGATAGATTAGAGAAGATAGAGAAACAAAGCATTGTGAAGGATATATAATCATATTAAATGAGGAAATTACATGTGACTGCGGTCTTTTCCCAGAAATTACTCGTGTTTCGTGTCAAAGCCCAAAAATGTGCGTTCCAGTCTTCTGTGGATTACTCAGACTTGAACGTCCGAACTTTCTTATCTTGATTGAACACACTAATAATGTAGGTCTACTTCCATTCTTGAATGTTCTTGACTATCAATAGTAGATTATTTATCTACGAGGGAACTTCCTGCTTGTCTATTCGTAAAATACAGTAAATGGATGAGGCGAGAATACTGCGCCCATGAACTTAATTCTACTACAATAGGATTGAACTCTTATCTGGCCCTCAAGAAGGTGTCAGTGGTACCATTTTCTCGAACGAGAGGTATACACTATACAAGCATTGTATTTCATTCTTATCTCTGCCGTTTAGGGGGACTGCTAATACCCTATTCAGTAGGTTTAATTGATTGGCGCGCCCTGCCAGGAAGAAAAGGCACTGATTACATGACGTCGCGGAGGTGTTTTTCTTGTATATCACGGGACTCGCTTCTCTTCCCCAAACTCCACAAGTCTGGACCCCCTTCCCTTATTTCTCCACTTTTGTTCTCGTGATTACATCTAATCCGAAACATTACAGAGCATTGAGCAAATTAAGTCCCATGAACACTCGAGAACATTTTGTTTTCATTGTTTGTGTGTGATTGTTGCTTTTAATGAAATTTTCATATGCAACAAAGCGTCAAGGCTTCTATGTGGAGCGTCTTGGGTAATAAGTTTGAGAAAATTTCCTTGTATATGAGGGAAATTCTTGCGTAATCGTTGCGTTCAACTTGCTTCAAAGGGAAATTATCGTGCCTTATAATTTTAGATCATAATGCCAAATTTGTGGAAGTTCTCAAAACTTGTTTATATTTAGTGTTTACTGCGTAGTAAAGACATCGCATACGGTAGGTTGTGGTGAATGTAACGGAAAAATATGGCGTATCAAGAACTGTTATTGTAAATGATAACGTTTTGGAAAAGGGAAAACATAGCCCAGTAAAGCCTAAAGCTTAAGGGCCAAATTAAATAAAAATAAATAGTCCAATTTCACAATTTATATAATTGTAAATTGTAAAAGCTGTATTTATCTTAATATTAATAATAAAGGCTATCCAGTTCAATTCAAACATGCATAGTGGAATATTGAAAAGTTGAGTATTCTTGTCTATATATTTAATAGAATAATTAAAGGATATTTTTACCAAACTCTTAGTCCGTTTACTGTAAGTTACATATTTTTTCATAGCGTATATTCCAGCCTATTTTGGGGCTTACTCATATACGGTTACAGGTCAGGGAGAAAACTGTGTAAGCGCATGTTTTGTATGCAGGAAGGAGGGGCCAAAGACGAACATTCGCTAAAATATTCCTTCATAAAAGGAGAAAGTGAGAGCCGAAATGAAGGTCCGCAATTTTCGAAATACCTGGCATTTGAAAGATTGGACATCATAGACAGGAGGAAAGATGGATTGAGGAAGGCTGTTCCAGAGTCGACCGTTTGAGTAGATATACACGATCAGCTACGAGAGTTATAAAAAATGTTCTACACATACGAGTATAATTACTTTTCTCTTCTGCATACTGACAAAAACGAAAAAAGTCTCTGAATTTACCTTCTGCGTGTTGTCCGCTGTTTCCTCAAGCATTTCTTTGCTGGGCAGATGACCACACAAAAATTAACTTATTTTCTCAACAGTAAGTCTTTTGATTGTGTTAATAAATTTAATTAAAAAAATATATTTCCTACTTTAATTAAAGAATTGGTTTTTCAATAATGAGCGGAAAAGGGGTTTTATTTCCTATTTAATATTTTTATTAAAAAACAAAGTTAAAAAGAACGTCAATAACTGATGAAGAAAAAGAAACCCTAAATTTTAAAACTTGGAATCCTGGAAAGGATATATATATATTATATATATATATAAATAATTTTTTTACTGTTACTCCCAAAAAAAATTAGTAATTTTTTATGCTTTTACAAATTTTATATTTGTAGTAGAATTTTTTTCCGAAACTGTAAAACAAGAAAAAATGTCAGCAGATTTCCAACAAAATTGTTGACCTTTTTTTTTTTACTTGTTTTTGCGAGTTTCTGTCGCAGGGAATGGTCGTGTCATCTGTTGTACGTTTTTGTTGACTTGCGAACGAGTCAGGACGCACTTTTGTTGCGACTTCCCTGAATTTTATCTTGAAGCTTTTCCCCTCTCTTTTTTCTTCTTTTTTGAGGACTTTTAGAATGATGTAAAAATGTAATGATGGATTTAGATTCTTTCGCAACATCTACAATAAATCGCAGAGGCGGGCAATTATTTCGGTAGGAGGGCCACTTGAAAAAATTGGGCAGCGATCACGGGACGATTATCTTGTGCAGTAACCGAAACTTAGAGATCGTAAGTAATTACAGTATAAAATTACTGTACGAGACATTTATGATAATTATTCTGATACTTGTTTATGTGTTAGCCAAAGTGTCTCGCCTTAAAGGGAGTGCAAGTCAAATAGTCTCTATATTGTTACCTTGCAGGACGGTTTGTTAAGAATTTTTCGACGACATCGTGGTCCAGATACAATCTTGTGAAGGGTCATATTTTGCCCACTTCTTATCTGAGGCCATATGACGGAGGGGACCTACAGCTTTACGTGGGATTTATCCGAACCACGGGTCGATACATAATCTGGACGCGGAGGACGGTCTCCCATCAAACTACTCTCCAGACCCAATGTCGCTTAACTTCGCCGATCGAGGGAAGTGGTGTTACGACATTGGCCACGAAGTAGCTCGTCTTAGATATTAGACTATCCTATATGCAGGGCTTGAGTTGAGAGCGGTACGTACCGGTTGTTAGTTTTTTTTAATAAATTGTTCCTGTTGTTAACCCCTTGCGGAAGGGGAGCCCCCCTCCCCGCACTCTCATCAACACACTTCCGGCACCTTAGGTCTATCTGTCTGCGACCCTGCTACGTGTGAATCTGCGGCCGTACCACTTGTTAATTTCTTTACAACTCAGGCCCTGCCTATATGGAACATCATGTCATGAGGCTTACCTTTACTGATAAAGGTGCTCGTAATCTCCTTTTCATGATAGGCGTATATATATAGAGTGGCCACAAAGTCCCTTTGCAGTGACATTACAGCATATCTGCATGTTGCCTTGGTTTTTCATGCAGAGATTTTGTGGCCACCCTGTAGATCTTTTCGAAATGATGTTTGGCAAATGTATATCTGCAGGCCCTATGGTACATATAGATTCTGAATATCAATTCCTTTGACATCTCGGCAAATCAATTCCATTTTTTATTAATATCCCAAAGCTACTATCCCTTTTTTACCTTTAGTAAAAACAGAAAAGGTTAATATAAGACGTCAGTAAGCTTAAACATAGCTATTTTTGTTTGTAAGCTGGAGGCTTATAATGGTTGGTCGACCAAATTTTCAATATGAGCATATGTTACGTCTCATATATATATATATATATATATATATATATATATATATATATATATATATATGGGATGAATTTCACAATTAAACACGTGAAATAAGTAAGTGATGCAGATCTACAAAGAAAAATGAAAAGCAATACAGCTCGCCAAGGAATGAAGGAAGACGACAAGAAATCATACAGCTTAAATAAAATAATTCGGAGGGATCAGCAAAAAATTAACAAGTACTAATTAAAGAGAAAAGGTATTTTAGCAAGATAAATTTGACCTCATCTTTTCTCCTCTTTCTCACAACCGCTTTCAGCGCAGCCGCCACCATTGTTCCTTGTTTCATTCTATTATTAACTTTATCCGCACTCGTGCCTCTTTGGTTCATTTATACAGGGTGTTCATAAAGTCACGCAAATGAGTATGGTGAAGTGTACATGCATATTCACTTGCGTGACTTTATGAACACCCTGTACATTCCAGATACTTAAAAGACTACCACCTCTAGTGCTTCACCATTACATGACAGGTCGAGTTTCCCTCTCTCTTCACCGTCAATAACTTGTTCTTACCCACATTCACCTTCAACAATCTTCTCTCGCACACATCCACTAAACTCTTAATAAAACCTCTTACATATCTGCATACAACAGATTCGACGGGCCCCACCTATTCCCATCACACACCAGATTCAATACTCTTTCTGGCAGTCACACTTTCAACTCTCTCAACACTTCATCCACAAACATATTGAACAGCCACGGATACAGCACACATTCCTTGACGCACACCAACACTTGTATCAGACCAATCACTCGGTTCTTTATTTATTCTCACACACGCACTATTTACATCATAAAAACTTTTCACAGCATTCATTAGTCTACCGTCAACCCCATATAATTCAGGGGTGCTCAGACTTCGGAGACCTTAGGGCAAAATTTGCTAACTATTATCTTTGGCGGGCACAAACACCAAAATTTTCCCCTAATTTATGAACTAAAAATAAATACAAGTGATAGAAGATAATACTCACATTTAATTGCTAGTTGATGGCTTACACTGCTTTAATTCAGCAAGGGCTTTGAAATTTGGCGTGTAATTGGTAACTGTTAGTCTTAAACAGTCATCAAGGTGCTCATCTGTCAAAACAGTCCGGTACTTTGATTTAAGCATCTTCATCTTGGAAAATGCTGATTCACAAAGGTATGTGGAGGCAAAAATTGAGGTCAAGTACATAGCACATTTTCTCAGCAGAGGATATTTTTCTTCAGCAAATAAGCTCCAAAAATTGGTACTGAAGGCCCTTGTTTTAATTTCCAGATCATTTTGAAGGAATAAAACTTCTCGTTCTAGGTTAGCTATATCCAATTTAAATAATGCTGATATTTTTGTTGCGATTTCCTCAATATCAACTTTTTCTTCAAATGGAAACCACATAAATTCCACAATAGGTTTTAATTTTTCAAAGTCTATGAAACGTTGCTCAAATTGTTGAATGAGATTCCCTATCTCTTTTGCATAACGGTCTTTGTTAAAATTCTCAAAATTATTTTCTTGGTTAAGTAGCTCTGTCAACATATTAGGGAAGTGTTTCAGTTCCGAACGTTGCAGTTGTGACAAATAGAGTTTTAGAGAATGCTGGAAAGCATTTATAGCACTAATCATTTGAGCAATGTTTTTATCTTTGCCTTGGAGTTCAACATTGAGGTCTCTCAATTTAGCAGTAATATCAGTTAAGAAAGCTAAATCAAGTAACCAAACTTTATTTTCCAACTGATTATAATTATCACCTCTTACAGCCAGAAACTCTTTGATTTCAGTCAGTAAATCCCTAAATCGTTGTAAAAATAAGCCCCTGCTGAGCCATCTTACATTAGTGTGCAATAAAAGATCTGTATGTTCAGAATTGCTTTCTTCTAATTGATTCTTAAAGAGACGTCTTTGTAAACTTTTAGCACGGATAGAATTTACAATTTTATATGCAATATCCATAACGTCTTCCATGTTCAAGCTTTTACTACAGAGTGCCTCTTGGTGAATTATGCAATGAAAATTAAGGAAGTTTGGAAAATCTCTGTCATTCTTACAAAGACTAACGAACCCTAAATTGCAACCAATCATTGACGGAGCTCCATCCGTGGTAATGGCTACAAGTTTTTCAATGGGGATTTTATTCTCAATAGTAAACTCTTTAAATACTTTGAAGATGTCTTGTCCCCGAGTCTTCCCCTTCAATGGTATGATATTGAGCAACTCCTCCTTAGCAGTCATGTTTTTAAATACCATTCTTATGAAAATACATAATTGCGCAGTATCAGTAGCATCTGTTGATTCATCGAATTGAAGCGAAAAGGAAATACACTCATCTATGTCTCTCTTTAACTGCATTTTTAAATCTTTACCCATCTCTTCTGTTCGTCGTGTAACAGTGGGTCTGGAAAGTTGCATGTCTTTAATAGCGGAGATTATTTCAGATTTGTTTTTAAACTGATCAAACAACGAGTCTGCTGCATCCAAAAATGCTTCTTTTACAAATGCACCATCATCAAAAGGTTTCATGTGCTTCGTTAAACTGTGACACACTCGGAAAGATGCAATGGTAGCTGCCTTTGATTTCTCAATTTCTTTGTAAAAACCAATTGTTGGCTGGTAAGTTGGGATTTCAATTCTCTTATTTTTGCCCTGCGTAGTTCACTATTAACTGGGTATCTTGTTTTATAATGATTATGATTAGCTTTAAAATGCCTTTCAACATTATATTTTTTGGCAACAGCTAGAGTAGATTGGCATATTAAGCATATACATTTAGAATTTATGTTTGAGAAAAAGTAAATATCTTCCCATTCACTTTGAAAATTATACGTCCTTATAGTCTTATCACTGGTTCGTGTCGCCATTATGAAGCCCTGTCAATAAAAATAAAATTAAATAATGTAATTTTTAAAAAAAATATTTTGCGATCTAGCCACTAATATCAGAGGCTGAACTTTTACCACTTGAAACTTCAAAATCGGACACGCTGCCGGTCGAAATAATGCTAAACTTTTAATACTAAATGTGAAAACGTCAAATTACGTAAAAAACGACTTAAAAATAGACAAATTTCAAATTCGCATCCACACACAAGATGACACGAACGCGGGTGAACGGTCGACATGATGCTAAACTTTTAATACTAAATGTGAAAACGTCAAATTACGTAATAAACGACTAAAAAATAGACACATTTCATGTTCGCATCCACACACAAGGTCACGCGGACAGGTCAAACGCGGAACTAAATATCGATCCGCCCACTCATCTTTATAAAATCAATAAAAATTCGAAAAGACAGAAAGCCTAGCGAGTCGTTTCTAAAATGCCTTCTGATTGGTTGTATTTTCACGAAACACCCAATCAGCCAACTCGATTCATTATATCCGTTGAAATAGAATCGTCGCTTTAAGCGACACAGAAATTGGCGGAGCAAAGCAATGGTTTCAGACATGTTTTAAACATGTATGTGAGCGCTCTGCTCGCATGTAAAAATTCATTTCTAGTAATTTTTATATTGCCAGTTAAGATTTCATTTAGGCCGGCTATTCCAAAATAAACCAGCGGGCACATTCAAATCCATGGCGGGCACACGTGTGCCCGCGGGCACGGGTGTGAGCACCCCTGCGCATATATACTCAATCTTGTACTTTCTGAAGATCCATAAAAGCCATGTATACCTTGCAATCCCGTTCACATGCTTTTTTAATCACTTGTCACACTGCAAACACACGATCTACACAGCCTCTTCCATCTCGAAACCCTCGTTGTTTATCGGTCACCAAACATTCTGTAATAACACAAACTCTTTCTATCACTATTCTACCATACCTTCTGCGCCACAACCACTCCAACCCTTTCAATCCCCCATACGTAATTATTTCCCCTTATATTTCATCCACACCAACCGCTTTTCCATTTTTCAGTTTGCTTCGTCCATGGTTATGTTCTCAGGTATTCTATCACGTGCCCCTCTCACACCGCCGAATCTCACCATATTTGTGTTTGCATTCCTCTCATCTATCTGTTCCACCCATCAAATCTTCGAAATATTCCTCCCATCTATTCTGTAGCTCCGTATCCGCTGCGAGCATTCTTCCATTTTCATCCTTTACACTCAAATTTATTTTTCTTAGTTTTATTCCTACACTTCTTCACTTCCTTCCATAACAACTTTTTATTCACCACATAATTTACATTTATCCTCCTACCAAATTCATTATTTACTGTCTGTTTCTTCTTCTGCCGCACTGGTCTCAAAATAGGATATATTTATTTAATATTTTGACAATATTTTATTGGATTTTTCATAGAAATAATTTTTTTTTTTAGTCCAAATGTTGTTTCTAAAAATATTTTGATAGAAAATGTAGAGCATAAATCTAAGAATAAGGAAAGAAAATATATTGTGGTCAATCTATAAATTTTAAAAATAAAATTGAAGGCGAAATCTGTTTCCGAGATAACTTTACGGCGACCACACAATCAAAATAGTTCTTTCTCCAAATAGTTTTCAGACGTTATTAATAATACTTTTGATTTACTACAATTTTAAATGAGTTTGTAAACGTAGAGTTTAAGTTTTCGGAGCTATTGAAGAATAGGGACCCCAGCCTCCTTTAGTTAGGCTTATAAGGCTAACTAACGAAAATATCACGACCTAACCTAACCAATCGTTAGGTTAACTGTACGCCCTTGACGATTGGTTAGGTTAGGTCATGATATTTTCGTTAGTTAGCCTTATAAAGCTAACTAAAGAAGGCTGGGGTCCCTATTCTTCAATAGCTCAAAGTTTTCTTTTACATAGATGCATACAGTTTATACTATGTACAGTGTGTGTGTGTGTGTGTGTCTGTGTGTGTGTGTGTGTGTGTACACATCACTTTACAGTGGAAAAAATTATTCTTAACGGGAAAATTTCTGCTGACATTTTATGGATAATAATGTCACAACTTAAGATATTAAATATTTATCCCTTTCCTATTAACTTGAACTTTCTCCATTTAGTCAGAATTATTATTTATTACCTAAACTGAACTAAAAATTAATCTTAAAGTAAAATGCCTCAGCATATGCAGACGATTTAGGTTTGATATCAATTTCCCTGTATGGAGTGGAAAGAATCTTGGATCACCTGAAGATCAGGGCCCTCAGCCTTCGTTAGTTAGCCTTATAAGGCTAACCAACGAAGCCTTATAAGGCTAACTAACGAAACTATCACGACTTAACCTAACCAATCGTTGGGTCAACTGTACGCCCTTAACGATTGGTTAGTTTAAGTCGTGATATTTTCGTTAGTTAGCCTTATAAGGCTAACTAAAGAAGGCTGGGGCCCCTGATCTTCAGGTGATCCAGAATCTTTAGTGTCCCACCTTAAAACACGGAAACGGCCGCTCAGGAGAAAAAATGATTAGTAAAAGTTCCTAAAATTAATCGAAACCTACGGAAAAATTATAATCTATCTAAATATATAAAGCTGAAATCGGATAATGCTTGTTTGTTTGTTGGTGTATGTGCTCATTCTGGGAAATATTATTTGTAGTGTATTGGGTGTTTTTTAAAGAAGACAATAATGTCTAACAAGAAATTGTTTTGTTTAATAAAGAAGAAAATAATGTTTAATAAATTAATAATGTTTTGTTTGAAATTAAAAATATAAAAATACGAGTTGGCAACACATGAAATGTGCCGAGGCTGAAAATGCTCCAAATCCAGTCTTCGGGCGGGTTTTGCTCCTATTAGGTGGTTTTTCGTATTATTACTGTTATTGTAAATTTGAAATATTAAATTATGTCTCTCTCCGCGATTAAATGTTGATGATAGTCCGCACTCGTGTTTACCCCATTTGTTCAAATTGTTTCGCCATAAATAAAAAGTTAGTAAATAGTAAATAAAAGTCGGTAAATAGTAAATAATAGTGCGTAATTTATCCCCGGTTCCTTTGCTTTGTTCGAAAGATTAATGGCGCTCACTGGCTCAAGCGGTCTACCCGCGTTAGTATAAAAACACAGAGAAAACGAGTGATAATAGAAAACGTTGAAAAGAAAACGAAGAGTAGATGGAAAGAATGGTTTTTTTATATATAAATCGTGCATATTTAAAAAAAATAAAATTGCCCCTGTTGATTGTTGAAGCGTGGTATTTTTAATGCGGGCTTCTGCTAGTAACTTTTAAACCACTCAACATAAAGTAATGAAATTTCATACACACACATATAGATCATCATAAGATGATGTGTCACGAGCAAGACTCAGATCCCTGCATCAAAGGTGAAGGTCACAAATAGAGGTCAAAATTCAAATGGAGAGGCATGCCTCAATTTTTGAACAGCTCTACATAAACTGATAAAACCACACATACATGGATCATTACAAGACGATGTGTTTTGAGCAATACTCAGGTCCTTGCATTAAAAATTAAGATCACAAATAGAGGAGGGGAAATTGATGTTGTTCCGACATAGGGTAAATCTCTAGGAGCGCTCCATTTTTCAATATTAAACATACACTCATAAAACATATACCATTTGAAAGCTCACATTTTTCTGAGTTTAAAAATGTAGTAATCCAAAAGTATCAATAGCAAATAAAAAGTAACTAGGTTTAAATATAAAGCCGATCAATTTGTGATGCGTGATCTTTACGGGGGCTCCGCCCCCGTACCCGCGAGACCTAAATTATACAAATGATAATGTAATAACATATTCATGTTAGGTTAGGTTAGCGTAACAATTACCAAAAATACCATCTTACAACACAGACTAAAGATTTATAACTTAGCCAACCTTTATAATGTAGTTAATGACGTCACGCGTCAAACAATTAATTAAATCTAGTTACTTTTTATTTGCTATTGATACTTTTGGATTACTACATTTTTAAACTCAGAAAAATGTGAGCTTTCAAATGGTATATGTTTTATGAGTGTATGTTTAATTTTGAAAAATGGAGCGCTCCTAGAGATTATCCCGACATAGTTCTCATTTCTATCATTTTAATTAAATATTTAATTATGGTCGTTTAGTGTACTGTGTATGATACTTATAAAGTACGTTCGTATAAAAATTATGAGAATACGCGTCACTATTATGAATTTTTACATGCATTACTCGTGCAGTGGCATTTAATACGCTTTTTTAATTATACATTTTAACTTGGTAATATTATGAGTGTATTAGGTATTAATTGACTTTGTAGTATAAAAATTGAAACACATTCCATATTAAGAGTATTAAGTTTTTTATTCAACTGTTACTTCTAAAGGTTACTCCAACAGGCGTTGTTTTAAGAACAATCAATTGATGTTAAAATAGCGATGAGCTTTTCAATGTAAAAATGATAATTTATGGTTTGTTTTTCTGAAAATTAAACCATGACTTCGCATTTACTCGGAATATACTGGCTGTAGTTCTTCATGAAGCCACTTTTTTTTACTGTCAAAACAGACGTGAACCTGTGATTAGAATATTTACAGTTTACCTTTTAAATTAATGGTTTAAAGCTGGTAACTCTACTATCACTGTACAATTTTAGTTTATGATCATTGAACAAATTTTGGATCACCTGAAGATCAGGGGGGGCCCCCCATGTATTCTTGTTTTTTGCTTTACAGTACTAAATATAATAATAAATTGAATGCCCGGTTAGGTCAACTGTACGCCCTTGACGATTGGTTAGGTTAAATCGTGATATTTTCGTTAGTTTTAACGAAGATATCATTTGGTAATTGAGGCTGGGGGCCCTGATCTTCAGGTGATCCCAAATTTTCAATACTGTTCTAGTAGCGAAGGATTCCATTATGAAAATTTGAAATATATTTTAATAAAAGATGTCGCCAAAATAGCGTAAATTTGTTAAAAAAAAGATTTATTAAAATGCTAAAAAAGTTAATAACAATAAAACAGTAAAAAAAATCCAGTTCATTTAAATATCATCTGTAATTTATAGTTTAAACTGTAACTTATTATTATTTCTTAAAACAGTAAAATACAGTACAGTAAAATTAGTAAATGACTGTCATTAATTAACCTTGGTTTTGCTTCCGCTGGAATTGTTCATTCTGATGAGGGTCAAGCTTGTCACTCCACCTTAGACCTATAGTTTAAAGTGGAATCCGAACCACACCTCAACACGAGCAGTCAGAAATTACAAAGTTCCCGCTCGGACTCGATCTCACGACCTCCCAACCAGCAGCCCAGCGTCTTAACCACTAGGCTACCCAGGGTACCCATTTATCTACTAATCAAATTTTGTTTTGTGTAGAAGGATGAACAGTTGGGTTTACTGCGCGTCACCTACCGTTAACGGGTCTCAATCCCGGGGCCGATGGAATCTTAGTCAGCGATGCTAACCACTACACCACCGAGCCGCATCGGGACTCGAAACCCCCGACCTCAGTGCCTCCACTTCACTTGGTAACAGGGAAATGGTGTAACCCATCGATTTACGGGCTACGACAATTTTACAGTATTTCCAAAAAGAATTTTTAAAGCTCCCCAAATTGCAGTCCTGAAGGCAATTAAGAATGTATTTGGCCTTCCTGGTAACTGCGAGGCTAATCACTTCGTGATCAATCATTAAGATGAGTTCATTATAGAGTGTCGTAATGTTTCGGTGTGTATATATATATATATATATATATATATATATATGCGCCTCGGTGGTGTAGTGGTTAGCATCGCTGACTACGAATCCATCGGCCCCGGGTTCGATTCCTGGTAACGGCAGGCTGCGTGCAGTTAACCCAGCTGTTCATCCTCCCACACAATAAAAATTGGTTGGTAGATAAATAGATATCCTGGGTAGCCTAGTAGTTAAAACGCTGGGCTGCTGATCGGGAGGTCGTGAGATTGAGTCTGGGCAAGGACTTCGCAACTTCTGACCATCCGTGATAGGTCGTGGTTGGGATTCGACGTTAAACTGCGGGTCTAAGGTGGAGCGACAAGCTTGACCTTCATCAAAATAAACAATTCGGGTGGAAGCCAAAAAAACAAAGTTAACCAAACAGTTTCTCCATCATACGAGATATAAAAATATATTTAAATTGTAAAAGCAAAAAACCATCATCTTAAAAAACGGGACTTTGTTTTCTTTTTTATGTAAAACCTTCAAAGAATTTTATGATGTCGTTGTTCTGGAAAATTACTTTGTTTTTTTCTCACTTCAGGAATTAAATTTGTACAAAGAAATTCTAAAAGGATTTTTATTATCATATTATTATTAGTGAATTATCGTAAATTTGTTTACAGGTTTTACTTTGAGTGGCTTTTTCATACTTCTGTAAATACATTTAATATGTGTATGTACGTACGAACTACAGAATTAAATACAAAACTTGCGCGTGTGTGTGTATATATATATATATTTATTTATTTATTTATTTTATTTTATTTTATTTTAATACAACTTGTTTTCTTTTAGGTTCATTTTTTTTAAAACATTTTTTTATTTTTGACCAAAAAAATATCCTTTTTATTTTTTAAAGTTGGGCAAAATTAATTTTATTTAAAATATAAATAAATAAATGTAAAAAATGTAAAAAAAAAAATAATGTAATAATAAATAATTTAAAAAATCTTCTGACTGAAATGATAACTGCAGAGTCTTGTCAAAAGAACGTTCAATTAATTTATCGTGTCGGTTTCCTGCAAGTTCGGCAGACTCTACCGCCCTTTCACTGAACGAATTAAGTATCCACTTCTTTGCAACTTTTCATCATCACATAGAAAATAATTCGGGAACTGTTTTTGTAGTTAAAGTATGCCGCATCATCATTTCAGAAAAAGGCGGGGGTCACAATTTTTTTTTTTTTATATCAAAAGGGGGCCGCCAGCACAAAAACAAAAGAAAGTTGAGAAACAATATCAAAACTTTTAGGATTTTTACACGCATACAAGATATTTTTCTTTGTTTTTAAACACTTAGCAATTATTTTTATTGGCTCTATACCGACTTTTATTTTTGGTTTTGAAATAGAAAAACTGAAAAAGTTATTAAGCTTTTGCTGTAGCTTGTAGGTCTAAGTTTAATTAAAAGAAAGTATATTTTCTGTATTTTAAATATAGGTTTTATAGGTTTTAACAACATATGAAAAGTAACTTCTTGAAATTATACATTTATTTTCTATATTTTCTCTAAAATTTCTGATGAACACCCCCTCCCCCCCTTACCTTAACACAAGCGAAAGTGATTCAAAATTTTAATATATAAACTATATAACCAGGTAAAATATGAGCACGGACGAAAATTTACGCAAATGTTGGAGCTACTTGGGCATTTATGACTTATACACACACACACACACACACACACACACACACACACACCGTAGAGTGGGGCTATTTGGTACACTTTTTCATTTCAAAGTTGAATTAAAAACACCCTGTAAGGGATTAACTCGAAAATTTTGTTATATTTGGATTTGTGAATACTCGTTGACTCCCATGGCCAAATTTTTTTTTCAAAATATCTTATTTAATATGGCTTTTTAAAAAAAAAAAAACTGCTCCAAACACCCCCATAGGTTTGAGCTATTCGAAAATACAATTAAAAACAAAATTAACGAAGAAGACCCATTCAAGGGGCTTTTTGGATGTCTGGAACGTGTTTTAAAAAATGTTTTAAACCTTTAGCCACATAACAAACAAATGTAGGTAAGAATTAAGAGGTGTAATGCTGCATGCACTATCATTAAGGTTAACATACAATCCAAATATTTATTATGTATGATTACTCTTGGTCGAATGAACTCAAATCCATAGAGAATTGGCACTGTGTACGGCTCCCAGTGCCGGAAATGGATAGTTTTGGTAATATGGTGACGATCATGTCCTTTGAAACGTCTTGGTCCAGGGGCTGTTTCAACAAACCTCTTGTTGGACCCCTTCATGCTTCCGAAAAACTTGATAATTTTATCTTCATCAGTGTTAATGTTAGTAATTAACACCTACATATCGGCGCTTGATTCTATTATCAGTTCTCTATATTTGTATACATTTACTTACAATCCAAAATAGCTCCACACCCATGTTCCAAAAAGCCCCACCACGTATTTTACTTTGTAGCTGGTAGGGTAGGACAAGTAGGACATGATAAGTGTTCAAATAATACTTTGTGTGTATGATCTGGGAAGGGGAAGGAAGATATTGATGCAATTTGGCCAGAGAAGTCTCTACACATGAAAGTTTGACCTCCTTGAAGAAGATCACCAGTCGCAAGCGAACTTCCATCATATAATGACCATCGTAGCAGGCCGTTCTTTGGCCTGGTGTCATTCATTAACGTAATAACGTCTAAATTAACTTAATCGCGCGCCATCTTATTTGTCACTATTGTGCTCTTGTCCTTTTGTTATCAACGTTAATGAGTAACTGTAGCATTTTACCTTACTGCACCATTAAACCAAGCATTGTAACGCTGTTAATTGCCTAAGCATTCAAGCTTGCATGACTGTTCATTTAGTTCTTAATAATTAACGTTAACGAGTGCAATTATATCATTTACTTGTTTGTTTAATTAAAGGAAAAGGCTTATCAATCACCTTCCTTCGTTATTAACCTTTATTATTCTGATTGAAAGAGCAGATGGTGACCTTAGTCAACCCTCAATTACTTTAATTAGTCTAATTACATTATTATAGGGCCTACATCACAGGATAAGAATATAATGATAATGGTCTTTATTGGCAGGAGACACATCCCATAAAAAGAGTACAATATTCATCAAGGTAATGAAATATATGTATATATACATAAAGGATGGGACTGTAGACACCAATCGACCAGGGAAGTACTCTGGGGTAGGGTTGAATGTTAGGTGGGAGACATGGTGTGCTGCAACTGCCGTTTCTCCTGTCACTGTCCTTTTTAGCTAATTTTTTGTCGGTCTCATCTACCCTGTGAGCAGTCCAGCATGCTATCAAACACACTTCTCCCTCAATTCCTCGATACACATACATGAATCTTACACACTACACAACTTCTCAAAATTTATTGAAAAGAAAAAAAAAATTGCATCGTTCATATATATATATATATATATATATATATATATATATATATATATACACAAGGGAAAATAAAAAATTATTCCAAGCTCTTTCGTGTATTCAACAATACACCTCGTCAGGGAATGAATACATTGTTGAATGCACGAAAGACCTTTAGTAATTTTTTTTCCTTGTGGGTTTGCATTATATATATATATATATATATATATATATAAATAATGCAAACCCACAAGAAAAAAGAAAAATTACTGAAGGCCTTTCGTGCATTCAACAATGTATTCATTCCCTGACGAGGTGTATTGCTGAATACACGAAAAGGCTTGGAATAATTTTTTCTTTTCCCTTGTGGATTTGCATCATTCATTCATTTTACGTGTTCAAGTGTGAAATTCACGCCAATATATATATATATATATATATATATATATATATTATATATATATATATATATATATATATATAACATTCCTGTGTATATCTATCTAAAATGCATTTTCTAATTCTTGCACAGATATTCGTTGAATTTCGAGCATCCGAACAATTGGAAGCTGCAAGTCAAATACACTCAAAGGCGAGACCAAGGAACCTACGAGTGCCAGATATCAACGCACCCTCCCAAGGTCCTTCTCGTCAACCTCAATATAGTCGGTGAGTGTGAAAGCATATTATATATATATGACAATTCTCCTTTTGTTAGAAGGTAAGACTTAGGCACTTAAGCTTTTAAGCTTTTTAATGAGTGCCAAATGAAGGGTTGATGTGATTGGCTGAGAATTATTTTAAATAAGTTGAAGAGGTGTTTTTATCACGGAAGAAGTAAAGGAAGAGGAAGAAGAGGAGGAGGAGGAGGAGGAGGAGGAGGAGGATAAGAAGATAATTTGAAGTGAACAAAAGCCCTCCTCAAAATGTAGGTCAAGAGCATGAAGCGAAAAAATTCCTGAAAAACGTTTTGAACCTTGAACGGAATTTCGATATTATTTTCAAGTACTTTTTAGGAATTTTAACTTTTTCGATACTGAAGTATCGAAATCGTAAAATCCTGAAACCTTCGTTACAAAATTTTCTATTTAATTTGCAAGTTTCCACACTGAGTAATTTCTACCGAACGATGAATTCAATTTGCAATTGAGCAGAATTCATTAGGTTAAAGAGGTTGGGGTACTTGAAAGTACTTCGTAAGTTTTTTTTTTTGGGGGGGTGTGGGGGGTAATATAATTAAACAAAGAGAAACGTGTTACGTGAAAAGTAGGAAATGACTCCCGTTGATGTAGATACACGAGTCCCTTTTTTTAGTCATTCGTGCCACATTACAGCAAAATATCGTAACTGTGGCGAAAGACAGCATCCAACAGGAAACAATACAAAATGAACTGCCGGTTACTTTCAAGCAGTCCAAGCTGTATATATATATAAACAAAAAATTGCCACAACGTGTTTCATTTTTAGACAGTTGTCCAACTTTTATTTCACGTAACAAATGAATGAAATTAAAAATTGTATTGGCAGGACAATTATAGTCCATATCATAAATAGATATAATAAAGACTAAGTTCAAATTATGTTAGAAATAAAAAAATATAATCACTGAAAAATAGCAATCACGATGTTAAGTGGATCCACGTGCAGCTGTTTTCATATCGTGAAACCCATCGTTTTAAAAGACATATATGACAGGACTGATGAATAGCTTCGACAACTGGATTGTAAAAGATTAGTGGATGTATCAAAATTTCAATATATTTAATATATACAATCAAACCTTCTTGTCTTCTGATATTTTAAATGAAATATTATGGTTCACTGTATTATATACTTTTCTTTTTTTGATATGTCTAGGAAATAACTGTAAATCGTTGAATCATTGTCAGTGCATTTAAGTACATTTTCCTTTAATATATAATATATATATATATATATATATATATATATATATACAGACATAGATCCGTCGAATTGAATATTTTTCAATCAAAGAGTGATTAGGAGATGTCCATAGATAATCATTTAATTGGCGTAGCAAAAGTTTCTCAAGCAGCTTTGAGAAGCAGGAGGTAGCAGCAATAGGCCAGAAATTATTGCAAAGTTAATATTGTTCTTAGTAAGTTGCTGCCCTTTAAAAATATTTACATGATCGAGAAAAATCTGCGGTTTTTTTTTGTTGTTTTTGGTTTTTTAAATAAAACCTTGTTGCTTTCTAAAACCAATATATCAGATCCAACAAACCCATCTTCTCGAAATTATCTTCCTTTGTCTTGGAGAATAAATAGTACAATTTCAGTTATCGCTGAAACCATCTTCCGTAAGTAATGTTCCCCTCCCTCCTGACCCCTCCCCCTACACACACACACACCTTGAATCGAATTAGTGTGATTCCAAATTTATATACAGGGTGTCTCAAAAGTCACTATCTATTTCGGTGACATTAGATGGGTTTTTTTAAAATGCTATGCTGGCATAAAGATATGTACTTCTGGTGCAAATTTGTGTATTTAAAAAAAGTTAATTGGTTTATTATCTTGACATGCTTGAACAATTCCTCGAACCTCAACTTCTTACAGATGGCATTCTTGACACAGTAGTTTTTCAGCAGGATGGAGCACCGTGCCATTATGCAATAATTGTACGTGATTATCTTGACAGACGCTTCCCCGGTCGCTGGATTGGTCGTGGAGGAACACAACCATGGGCAGCACGTTCACCCGATTTAACACCATTAGATTTTTCGCCTGGGGTTTCATTAAGTCTAAGGTGTACACTGGTAGAAGAATTAGTGATGTAGCCGAACTTCGAAATCGTATTACCGATGCAGTTCAGAAAATAACACCTCAAATGCTGGAAAGTGTGTTCCGGGAAACAACTTATCGCTTTGAGCTCTGTAGAGACACTGATGGTCGCCATGTGGAGACAGATAAATAAATAGCACTAATTCTTTGTGGCACTTACTTTGAAATAAATATATTTTTCATGTCTTAAACCAGTTTTTCGTAATTCCCATTATTTTTCAAAATAGATAGTGACTTTTGAGACACCCTGTATATAAAACGTTTTAAAATGGGTAAATTTACGCATAAGCAACGCGGATTTGAATGTCCACGTCATCCTTTTTTGCACCGCAAATAATATTAAATTTGACATTTAAAATTTTTACTTTTATATAAAAAAAAAAACGTTTATGTAATAGACCGTGTCCTTTATGAAGTGTCAGAGCAATCCTTATAGGAAAGGGATGAAAACATATGGTCCGTCAATGACGCCCTCCCTTTTTCTTATAGACACCTGAGAGAGCCTATATACGTGCGTGCGAGTATAAATGGATGTATGGGTGGTCGATCAGAAATATGACTTCTCAATGTTCATTCAGCGTTCACGACAAAATTCTATAACAACAAAATGGATATGGTAACTCTCTCTATATATAATTAAAACAAATATGTTTTAATCATAATTCCGAACAAACATTTGGTGGTTAACTAAAATGTATTTTGTTTTAAAGAAATTATTTTTCTCTGTGCGTTCAACTGTGCCGGGAGGAGGTTTTATTATCAAACGATAATTTACGACTGTGATATAACCCAATAACCCAAATGAAAGAAAAAGCAAAAAGGCGATAATTCCCCTTGATTTGGCTTACGAATGTCGTGACTTATTGGAACGTGTGTTTTATTCGCGCCCGGCATTAATATTTGACGGTAGCGGATGTTGACGTTATAAACTATATGTAAAATTTATACATCCGCAGTCCTTTTAAAATATTTGTTATAGCTTCTCTACAATAAGAGCTTCTTTGACCGTTTGTGAGGCAAAATAAATACGATCACGTTTCTTATATTGCGTTATTGCATTATTTATTTGTATTAGAAAGGACTTCTTGAGTCACGTATCAAAGAGCTTTTCAGCTTTCCCTTCAATTATTTTATACATTTTTTATGCGACGTCTGCCATTGTATTTTAATTAAAATGAGTTGGCGCCAAATGTTTCGTATTTAGGCGACGTAAGACAATAACGTGAAAATGCTTGTACCAAAATAATAACAGCACGCGGAAATCCTTTTCGTATAAACTAAAGCATTCCCCGCACTTATTCGTAAAGAAAGTTCATTCATATTCAGTCTAAGTACAAATACAAATCCGCGGGTTATAAAAAGGTCGAGGAATACCGCAAGTACTTTCTACATATTTTAACACCCTTTCCATTCGTGAAAGCGCACTATGCTATTCGATACATTTTTAATCGTAGTTTGGCATTTGAGTACGACATAGTTTATGCATTATTCTTCGTATCGTATAATTTACCAGATTTTTATTTAAATATTTAAAAATTAAGTGATTTAAGGGACTATTGTAGTGGAAATAAGAGAAGTTTACGTCTTATCTCGCGTGAGAGAGATTTTAAAGGAAGTTTAAGAGGAGAATGAGTAGGAATTTTGTTTTGTAAAAGTGAAAAGTTGTTCTTTTACCAAATTTTCTCGCGACTTTGAAAACTAAAACTTAAAATTTATAATAATGTGAGAGCACGCCATTTACGCATATTAAATAAGGAATAAATATTATGGAATAATACTGATATACCGAACAGGTGTATAACTATAGTTTATAAAACAGAAATTTACTGAGAGAATATAACAAAATTTGGTTTTGTCCTAGAACAGGGGTTCTTAACCTTTTTAGGCTGTGATTCAAATTCTGGTCTCGGGGCTAGCTCGGCGACGTGTCTTCAAACAGTTCACTCGTAATAGATAATAAAATAAATAATAATGATAAAATGATTAGGGATAACATAAATAAATGATAAATGACAATTTAATGACCCAAGTTTGGGTCGCGACCCAGAGGTTAAGAACCCCTGTGACCTAGAAGATATAGCGCGACCTGTAGAACAAATGAAATCACATGCAGCTGCAGGTCCGGACAAATGAAATCACATGCAGCTGCAGGTCCGGACAAATGAAATCACATGCAGCTGCAGGTCCGGACAAATGAAATCACATGCAGCTGCAGGTCCGGACAAATGAAATCACATGCAGCTGCAGGTCCGGACAAATGAAATCACATGCAGCTGCAGGTCCGGACAAATGAAATCACATGCAGCTGCAGGTCCGGACAAATGAAATCACATGCAGCTGCAGGTCCGGACAAATGAAATCACATGCAGCTGTAGGTCCGGACAAATGAAATCACATGCAGCTGCAGGTCCGGGCAAATGAAATCACATGCAGCTGCAGGTCCGGACAAATGAAATCACGCAGCTGCAGGTTCGGACAAATGAAATCACATGCAGCTGCAGGTCCGGACAAATGAAATCACATGCATCTGCAGGTTCGGACAAATGAAATCACATGCAGCTGCAGGTTCGGACAAATGAAATCACATTCAGCTGCAGGTCCGGACAAATGGGACGCCTCGATGATTAAAAACTGTATTGGCTGTGGAGATCATCTCTGGAATACAGGAGAAATACCGGGCATCCTGACAAGGGCGAACATTGTTCATATATATAAAGGAGGAGAACTATAGACCAGTGACACTGACATCTCATCTTGCCTAAATATTTGAAAGAATAGTTAGTAAATGTATGACTTTTTTGGAGACTCAGGAAAGATTCAGTGAGAACCAGCACGGTTTGCGATCAGGACAATCGTGCCTATTACAATTAATAGAGCATCATAACAATATAATTGATGCACTTGAAAACAATGAGAACTATGATTACACTAAATGAGAATTATAAACGAATTTTGCTGAAGCATCCGACGAGTGTGAACGCCATGGTTATAATTGCACATAAAATGAAACACAGGAATAACGAGTAAAGTGGGGAAAATGGATCTATAACTTAGTCAGAGAACGTGAGCATGTTGTTAAAATCCAAGGAATATTATCAACAGAATCGGAAGTACGTAGCTCAGTACCACAAGCAACAATATTAGCCCCCACTCATATTCATTATCATGCTAACAGACATAGACAACGAAGTAACCAATAACAGTACAGTAACATCCTTTGCTGATGATACAAAAATCAGCAGAAAAATTAAAAATGCAGATGACACAAACAGACACAGAATATACAGATAGTCAGAAGAAAACATGAAATTTAACATCGAAAATTTCAGTTCTTTAGATATGGAAAAAATGAGAAGCTGAAACAAACAGAATATTATGCCCCATATGGGCAGAAAATCGAAAGAAGCACAAACGCAAAAGATTTTGGAGTGATAATGACTGACGATGCGAAATACGAGACACAAAATAAGATAGTGATAAACAAAGCAAAAAGAATTACGGAACAGATACTGAGAACGTTTAAAAGAAAGGATAAACAAGCAATGATTCTCTTGCTGAAAACGGTAATCGTAATAAAACTCTAATACTGCTCAGGCTTGACGGTCTTCATATAAAAAAAAAAAAATTAATAAACGAAGAAATCCAAAGAAATTTCACAGCCAACATCAATGACTGCAAAAAGCTCAATTACTGGGAAAGACGACGTACACTAAATCTACAGTATATTCGGTGGAAAGAAGTAAAAGAGAGTTACAAGGAGTTACAAGGAAAAGAAGTACCTCAAAAGGCCTTGCGGCCCATACCGAGGAGGTACCAATGGCAACGGGTGCCAGGGAAAATTTTGTAAAAGTTTATTTCTCTTTCAACTATCCTAGCAGTAGTAGAAAACTGGATAGAAAAGTAGAAGGCTCTCTCCCCACCCTCCGCTCCCTCCCTGCCAGAGGCAGGTACGGAAAAAGGTTGAAGAAAATACCTTGACCCTGGAAAAGTAGCCAAGGAAATTTTACAGGAAAGTGGAGAATATATAAATAGCTCTATATTTAGTTTCCTCACATGAGAGTATTCAGTACTTTGTCTTGCCTATTTTTAAACACATTTACACTTTGACTGGAAACAACCTCTGAGTGAAGTTGGTTCCAGATATTAACTATTTTATAGGAAAAGAAATTTCCGCAGACTGAGGTCCTAAATGTCTTTACACACTCAAATAGTGTGCAACATTTCGTCTACCCTTTTCTTGAACTGATCCACAGAGGAACTGTTCACAACTTCCGAAGGTAACCTGTTCCATGTGTCACAGATCTTATACGTAAAGTAATTCCCACACACACTAGTCCTAAACCGTTTCAAATCCAACTTCCAACCATTGTTGCGAGTTGGGTTATCATTTAAACTAAACATACTTCTAAAATCGACATCGTTGAACCCGCGTAAGAGCTTGAAAACCTCGATCAGTTGACCGCGCAGCCTCCGAGTTTCAAGCGAAAACAAGTTCAGGGCGCGTAACCGTCGATTGTAGCCCATATGCCTAACGGAAGGGATTAACTTTGTGGCCCTCGCCTGCACTCGCTCCAGCCTCTCAATATCTTTCCTGAGGGTGGGCGACCAGAACTGCACAGCATACTCCAGGTGCGGCCGAACAAGGGAATTGTACAGTGAGAGCACAATCTCCTTGTTCCGAAACTGAAATTGCCTCCTGATATAACGCAATAGTTTCTGGGCTTTCTTTTCCACCTCTACACACTGTTTCGTAAACTTAAGGTCGCTGCTAATTAGCACACCCAAGTCCTTTTCTAAATCAGTCACCTCGATATTACTACCCAACATCGAGTAGTCCGACTTGAGATTGGCGTAGCCAATGTGCATCACTTTGCATTTACCCAAGTTAAACGGCATTTGCCATTTTTCGGACCACTCTCCTATCCTACCTACGTCCGCACGCAGTTCCTCGATCGCTTCGGGCGTCCCAACATTGGCCCCAAGCTTGGTGTCATCAGCGAATTTGGCGATCTGACTGACGATGCCACCGTCGATATCATTTATGTAAATGATAAACAACAGTGGCCCCAAAACGGAACCCTGAGGAACCCCACTAGTGACCGAGGCCCAACCCGAACTAGCCCCTTTAATTACCACCCTCTGCCGCCTGTTCCTCAGCCAGTTTTCAATCCACCTACCTATTTCCCCACCGATACCCAGCGCGCGCACTTTCGCCATTAGCCGGCGGTGAGGTACCTTATCAAAGGCTTTCTGAAAGTCGAGATAAAGTATATCAATCGCCCTACTCTTATCGTACTCACTCAACATGACGTGGAAAAACTCGAGCAAGTTGGTGAGACACGACCTATGCCGTCTAAACCCATGTTGGGAGTCCCCAAGCAGCTTGTAGGAATCCAAATGGTCAACGATCCTATCTGCTATTATCCCTTCTAATAATTTACCTACAACTGAAGTGAGACTAATGGGACGATAGTTCCCTGGACTTTCGTGATCCCCTTTCTTAAAGATAGGGGTCACGTTGGCTTCCCTCCAGTCACCAGGCATCTGGCCCATCTCCAACGATTTGTTGAAGACTGTAGCCAGGTGGGGAGCCACCTGGTCGCGCACTTCTCGCAACACTCTGGGGAGAAACTGGTCTGGCCCAGGAGCCTTAAACGCGCTCAGTTTGTCTATTCTAGAGGCAACGACTGTCGCGGTACATCTAACATTATCCAGGCCAGCACCTTCGTGCCTCACGCCTGGCTCGGGGATGACGCGGGTATCCTCCCTGGTGAACACTCCCGCAAAGTACTCATTAAGCACATTAGCGATGTCCGCGTCGGAGGTCCGCAGAACGCAGCTTCCATTCCTTTAACGGACCTATCATGCTTCTAATGGGCTTTCTACTATTAACATAACTGAAGAATTCCTTAGGGTTCCCCTTGCAGAGGCTTGCCACCCGTAGTTCTTCGTTACGTTTCGCTAGCCTAACCTTCGCCTTCACTTCCCTACACAGGCGGACATACGCTTCATTGTTCTCGTGGGAACGATTGGCCTTCGCCCTCCTATACGCTACTTTCCTATTTAGGATAGCCGAAGCGATGTCACGATTGAACCATTTAGGCTGCGTTGAAGCAGGGGTGACCGGTTTTGAGGGTATGGCAGCAGACTGCAGCACCATAAACTCGTCCCGGAATGCACTCCACACTCCCTCAACATCGCCGCCAACCTCTAACCCCATCTCTCCTACGCTATCCCTGAGGCTAACAAAGTTCGCCCGCCGGAGATCGAGCTTACTGCCTCTCGAGTTACTACGCTTCACCCGAGGGACGCACACACGGAACCTAATAAGACCGTGATCACTCCCGCCCAATGATTCGTCAACGGTGATGCCAGTGACGAGGTTGTCTTCGGTCGTGAATACTAAGTCTAGAACGCTTTCGCCTCGTGTAGGCTCGTTGACCCACTGAGTGAGGAAGTTCTCATCAGCAAAGTCAACTAGCCTCCTCCCTTCAGCATCGGCAGTCCTGTTTTCCCACTTTATGCCGCGACAGTTGAAGTCTCCTAAAACTACAACACCCTATCCCCTAGTAGGCTACTGAGTTCGGTGTACAGGGCTGTATCCTCCTCGAGGAGGAGATGCGGAGGTCTGTACACCAAGATTAACCTATAGTTCGTCCCTCCCACGTTCAGATCGACTCCAAGCAGCTCCCGTTCCGACCGGAACTGGCAGTCAACCGGACTCAACGTGTCTCTGACGTATATTAGTACCCCACCCCCCTCCCCACGGGTGCGGTCTTTGTGAAACATTCTATACCCGGGAATTTCGAACTCCCCAACGTAGTCCCTACGATCAGTATGAATTCAGGACTCGGTGATAGCAACGATATCCTGTTATTCTGATGCTAAGAGTGTTCGTAGCTCGCCAAACTTGTTCCTGATCGACCTAGCATTAAAAAGCATTGCACGGAGGGAGCCTCCCCTATTCTGACCGCCCCCTAGCACGACCCGTTTCCCGAACAGCCAGGGCTGTCGGGAGTTGAATAGCCCCTCACTAACGAGGGGACAATCTCCGCAGGAGCTTGAGCCCCCTCCAACGTGGAAGGAGAGTCACTACCTGCTGTTGGAGGGGGACTAACTACTGGGGGAGGGGGACTAACTACTGTTGGAGGGGGACTACCTGCTGTTGGAGGGGGACTACCTGCTGTTGGAGGGGGACTACCTGCTGTTGGAGGGGGACTACCTGCTGGGGGAGGGGGACTACCTGCTGGGGGAGGGGGACTAACTGCTGGGGGAGGGGGACTAACTGCTGGGGGAGTAGGTTTAACTGTTTGGGGAGCAGGATCAATTGCTGGTTTGGGGGGTCTTAGTTTAAAGAGATTATACAAATTAATGTTCAGTAAATCACCATACTTCTTTTTCCCCTTCTGGTTAAAATGTATCCCGTCCGAACCAAAGTATTCCCCATTTCCGTAGAATGTAGGCCAAAAATCGACAAACTTTAGGCCTTTTTCATCACACATGCGTTTAACTCTTTTATTTATGCTAATGGCTTTACTTAGAGTATAGTCACTAGCACGCATTCGAGGGAGAATTCCTACGACCATACCCATGTCTGTCCTCTCCCTAACCTTGTCAGTTAGGTTCTTAAATTCTTTTATAATGGTACACCATAATATACACATGGAAAATAATAAATTTGTATGTAACCTCAAACTGAACCCGATAACTCACCCACACAACACTTGAAGATAGGAAAGGTAGAACGCGTACTGCGTAGTGTTCCCAAACTAAGAACCAGACATGGGACATCCTCAACTCTGAAAGAAAATAGCTTTGTTGTCAAATGGTCAAGACTATTTAACCGGTAACACGGCTGCTGTAAAAATTGAACTCTTCAAAAAACTAGGCGCCTGGCTCAGGACGGTCCCGGGTGTGCTTGGCAGGGCCGGATTAACCATTAAGCAAAATAAGCCCGTGCTTAGGGCATCAAGGGAAGGGGGGCACCATAGAAATTTTCCATTGTCGGATTTACCATGGATTTATTATACTATTATAATCGCGGCTTATAGCCTATAAGCTGTTGAAAACTGAATTATATATATTCATTTTCTTTTCTAAGTGATGTGCCACATAATGTCACCACTTCATCATCTACTGAAATTGAAAGGTATTCTCAGGGTTGTAAAAAGATGATTGATGCTTACCCAGAGGACTTGAACACTAATTTCTCTGCTGAGCTTCAGCAGTTTCACTCATATGTGTGCCATAAGTTCAGTGCAAAAAAAAATGTAAAAACAAGATTCAGTCATGCTGAACTTTATAAAATAATTGTAGAAGACAATATTGAGTGTGCCTTCCCAAATGTAGAAATTGCCTTTCGTATATTTTTAACATTAATGGTCACAAATTGCTCAGCTGAGCGTTCATTTTCTCAGTTGAAGTATATTAAAAATACCAACAGAACAACTATGCAACAAGGCAGGCTGGATGCCTTATCTCTACTAAGTATAGAAGCAGATGTGTTACGTAAGATTAGTTTTGAGGATCTGATCAAAGACTTTGCAATTAAAAAAAGTAGGAGAAAACTTTTCAAATATAAATGAAGTGGAAGTATACAAAAATAAACATTATTTTCCATCTTACTGTAAGTTTTGTTTCATTTCAAAAAATAAAATTTTATTTTATGGTTTATTTTTGTTTATATTTTGAATTACATATATATGGGGCACCAAAATCTTTTAAGTGCTTAGGGCCTCTAAAGGTCTTAATCCGGCCCTGGTGCCTGGTTATGAGATGGATAGGTCAAGACAGCAACTCTAACTTGCATCAAGTCAAGTCTAGAGGTGGACCACCAGCCTGATCTCTTTGTGAACATTTGCAAGATTATATATACTGTATATAATATGAAAATGAAAAGGTTTATTGGCAGACTATAGTCCATATGACAAATATTATTAATACAATGACAGCTCATATACTAAGGATAGAAATATATACAATTGATTAAAAATAATACTGTAATGTCGAATTTAAGTGGAGCTACAGACAGACGTTTTGTACCAAGAAGTCCATAGCTTAGAGGATAAATAGCAGGACTCATAGATAGCTTGGATGATCGGGTTGGTTGATTTTTTTTAATTCTTTGCATTAGACTGTGTTGAGCACGTCTTGTTACCTCCCGGAAGCTCGGGACATTGCGGGTAGCAAACATTTGCGAAGCTGAGCATCTCGGGGGGGTAATTTACGTAAGAGTCTAAAAGACCCGTTGTACAGCAAATTTAGAGTTCTGCCAGAACCTTTTTTATAATTCACCCAGAGTTGCTGTCCGTATATATTACTGCAGAAAGTACGAAAGAGTGTCTTTAGCTTCACTTGTACAGAATCGAAAGTTCCTTATGGTTATATTCGCTTTAGCACACAGGCTTCGAAATTGTTTTCTTATATCCGAGTCATCACTCAAGGAGCTGGTAATAGTTTGACCCAAATACTTACTCTTGTACTTCCTCGTTGACTTCACCATTCATTTTAAACCTTATATCAGCTGGCTGATTACAGCTTTTAGGATGAAATTGCATAACCTTAGTTTTTGTAACATTAAAAAGCATATCATGTTTCTGCGAATACACTTCGCAGACTTTTAGTTTCCGATCCAGACCTTTAATAGAGGGCCTTATTAACACCATATCATCGGCATAAACTAAGTTATTTATCCTTGTGTTATCTATACAACATCCCACTGTTGCCTCATTAAGTGAAGCAATTAATCCGTCGATATACACATTAAACAACATAGGGGAAAGCAAGGAGTCTTATCTCACCCCGCAAGAGGAGCCAAAACACTCGGATAGTACATTTCCCCACCTAACAGTGAAAGATTGGTGGGAATACCAAAATTTCAATAAATTTAATATGTACATGGGAACCTTCCTGTCTTCTAGTTTTGCAAATAAAATATTGTGGTTCACCCTATCATATGCCTTACTTATATCTAGGAAACAGCTATAAATAGTTGAATTACTGTCAATGTATTTAGATATTGTTTCTTTAAGTGCATAGATACACAGGTCGGTTGAGTGGGATCTTTTAAAGCCAAACTGATTAGGAGATGTCCATAGGAAATCATTTAATCGGCGTAACAAGAGTTTTTCTAGTAGTTTCGAGAAGCAGGAAGCGACAGCAATAGGCCTGTAATTATTGCTGGACAGAATGTCTCCGTACTTATTTTTGACCAGGGACAAGATATATACCATCATGAATTCTGCAGGGATATAGCTATGAGCCAGCATGCCTGATAGAAGCAATGATATATGCAGACATACTACGTCATTTGCATATTTTAAGTGCTCATTCGATAAGTCATCTACCCCTGACGCAGAACCAGTATATATATATATATATATATATAAGTAAAAATTACCAAGTTGGTCAAACATTTGTGTAAATTTTCCTCCGTGACTATTTTCAAATTTTTACTCACTTTTACTTATGTTAAAATTAAGGGATTGGGGTGGAGGATTCTGTAAGAAAGTTTATACAAAGCGTTCTTTTACCATATACAATGATTATTTTTTCGAATTTCACCCGCGTTAAGATTTTAATTAAAAATCTCGGAAGTCAAATAAATCGTCCTTTATGCTTCCTCAGCCTTTACCCACCCTCTTATTTGCTTTAGGTTAGGTTAAGTTAACCTGAGTTAACCTGACCTAACCAAACCTAGCCGTAACCTATCTCCGAAAAGTAGGTCATACAAAAAAATCCGATTTATTTACAAATTTCACACGAATTGTTCAAAAAGGTGACTTACTATTGACCTATTGGTGCTACTTGGTAATTTTGGCATTATATATATATATATATATATATATATATATATATATATATATATATATATATATATATATATATATATATATATATATATATATATATGTATATAGAAACGACGTAAGTATAGAGGAGTGTTCTGCACACGAGGAAGAGAAATAACGAACAAATGAAAAATGAGGTGACCGCCCGGGAATCAGGGTTGGCACTAGTGGGCCCAGCCCGAAAAAACCCACCCGGGTTTAAAAAAAAAAAACACTTGAAAAAACCCACTAATTTACCCACTTGTGGGTTTTTTCATGAAACTTAAGAAGTGCATATGCAATTATTTTTAAAAATTGTCATATAGGCGCCTATAATGATTTTACATGCAAAGCAAGCAAACATGAGTCAACAAATAGACCTACAGGTATAACTCTTTGGGTGAGGTAGCAGGTTATAGAGTGTAGACATCAGCCAATCAGGGTGTTATACATCCTAATTCTTCAGTCAACTGCATCTTCAAGGAATTTTCTACTTCTTCATGGATTGTATTTAAAAGTGGACCAGACAAATTTCGACGGGAAGGTGGAGTGTAGCCTGGTCTTAGAGTCTCTATCATTTCAATAAAATACTTACTGTAGACTCTGCACATAGAAATGGAATATTATTTGCATAAAAGAATTTGGCTATTTTGTTATCAATGACATTTTTCTGCAAAGTTGTTGTTGTCATGCCAAAATCGCTTACTTTCTTTTGAATTTTTCTTTTTTTCATCTGTAATTGTGTCAGTGGTGGTGAGGATGAGTCTGGATCATCTGAGAGGTCTATGTCATGGCAGTATGAAGATGATGTACTGGCAGTATTGTCAGTCTTGTTTCTTGATTCCATGTGTTTCAAACATTTCATTAAATGCATTTTTATTCGCTCTATTTTATTACTTATTTCATTATTGCAATGTTTGCATCTAACTTTACTAGTCCCATCAATAATATTGACTTCACTCCATTCATGCCCTGATTTTCTTCCTGATCCAAAGGTCTTTGGCATTATTTAATGCAGTTATAACTTCAAACAGACTAATTCTGTAGGCTAGCAGTAAAGATAAATATGCTGTTGCCAGTTTGTTTTATTTAACTGTGAAATAAAAGAAAAAAATATTCAGTAATATGAATTAAATAGATATAACTAGCTGAATTAAGTTCCCTTTGGGAGCTGTAATTCATCTACTTCCAGCAGAAGACACAGGGGCCTGTCTTCCATAGGAAGTATAGCCTAACAAATAGGATAATTTACCACACCAAATTTAGTTCAAATTGGTCCATGTTTTCCAAATTTTGTTGTGAAGCTCAATCTGAGAAAATAATAACTTTTTATGCTTAATTGCCTGGAAGGCAACCTTTTTGCTAAAAACAAGACAAATGTTATATTAATAGTGTATGGTACAGTACAGTATTATTATAAAAATAAGAATAGGTAGGTCTAATATGAACTACCATATGGACATATGAAAAAACCCAATTTTACCCGGGTTTTTTCGGGTTTTAGGTGGAAAAAAAACGAAAAAACCCACCGGGTGGGCTTTTTCCAAAAAAGTGGGGGTTTTGCCAACCCTGCGGCGAGAATCGAACCCAGGATCTTCCGATTGCCGATCAGATATGCTACCACTACACCGGCAATCGGAAGATCCTGGGTTCGATTCCCGGGCGGTCACCTCATTTTTCATTTGTTCGTTATTTCTCTTCCTCGTGTGCAGAACACTCCTCTATACTTACGTCGTTTCTATACATTAATATACTGCGTGGTCATTGCAGTTAAATGTACATATTCACGATTTGCGAGGGTGCCCTCTCAAGGCATTGGTTTCTGCCCTATGTAGGAGAATTGCGACTTCTGACTGATCGAGGCCCGTGGTGTAGTGGTAGCATATCTGACCGGCAATCGGAAGATCCTGGGTTCGATTCCCGGGCGGTCACCTCATTTTTCATTTGTTCGTTATTTCTCTTCCTCGTGTGCAGAACACTCCTCTATACTTACGTCGTTCTATACATTAATATACTGCGTGGTCATTGCAGTTATATATATATATATATATATATATATATATATATATATATATATATATATATATATATACAGTGTCAGCATAAATGGCCGTTTGTGTTCAATCTGGAATGTGATATACATACACATTTGGGGGTTTTCTTTTGCATTACATTACCATACATAATTTACCAACTGTTGCTCACGACTGCACGTAGCGCATAGGAAGTAACTTATCAGGGAATCCGTATCAGATACACCGAAAAATGGTGGTTTGGGGGGTCTCCAAACAGGCTGGGAGCCTTCGGACAATTTTAGAATTCATGAAAAATCTATCACTTCAGTACACCTTCTGGCTTAAAGATGTTTTTATCCAAATATGGTTTATTTGGCTCGCCACCATCGGTAGTTAGGTTATTGTTTTTAATGAAGAAAGGAGGGGCCAAGAGCGAATCTCCACAAAATCGCCTTCCCCCCTCCATAAAAGAAGGAAGAAAGACAAAATCAAGATCCAAAGATTTTGAGATTTCTGGACACTGCGTTTGAAAAATTGGAGGTCATAGGCAGGGGAAAGATGGATTGAGGAAGGTTGTTCCGAGCTATTGAAGAATAGGGACCCCAGCCTTCTTTAGTTAGGCTTATAAGGCTAACTAACGAAAATATCACGACCTAACCTAACCAATCGTTAGGTTAACTGTACGCCCTTGACGATTGGTTAGGTTAGGTCATGATATTTTCGTTAGTTAGCCTTATAAAGCTAACTAAAGAAGGCTGGGGTCCCTATTCTTCAATAGCTCCGGTTGTTCCAAAGTTGACCGGTTGAATATGTAAAAGCTTGAGGATACCGATTAACCATTGCGTTAGAGAGTTGGACAGAAAAGGAATGAGAATGTGTCGAAAGTCTGTAACTGCATGCTCTCCTTAAAGAAGGAAACACAGTTGGAGCGTTCAGAAGAGCAGTGGTCGTTGTAACATCGATAGTAAAGAGAGAGTGACGTAACATTTCGGCGAAGAGAAGGATTGGAGACAGTCAGTAAGAGGTGGAGAATTGATGAGACGAAAAGCCTTTGATTCCACCCAGTCAAGTAAAGCTGTGTGGGTTGAGCCACCCAACACATGAGAAGCGTACTCCATACAATTTGAGCGAAGAGTTCAGCGTTATCAGGAGAAGAGACGGCAACTGAGCCCTCAAAATGGAAAAGAGGAAGGAAAAAAGAAGTAAAGTTGTTGGAGAGGTTCTTGGCTAGGTGCCAGAAAGAGCGCGAAGAATTAAATAGGCTTTTACATTTTTGTCTGATAAAGGAATTTTTGGCTAGGTGAAGAACAGATTTTTCACGATTCTGGACAGCAGAAATATAAGGGTGAATGAGAGTCATGATTTGGATGGCGACAATACCTGCTGAAAGCCTCCTCCCTGTTGCGGATAGCATTACAACAAACAAAATTAAACCCATGTTTTTTTGCGTTAATAGTAGGAAAAGAATATGGAATGTGCGCCTCCATGGCTGAAAGAATCACCGTGCGCTCAACGCATTCGGAGAGGCCCCGACCGCGGTAGCAGTAATCATTCCATGGGAAATTAGGCCGAACTGGAGCGATAGGACAGGGAACCGATATAAGATTGTGGTCAGAGCAGCCCAACGGAGAAAAACGTTACAGATTAAGAAGGATAAGTAGTGCGAAATAATCTAGATTTTTTGGTCTATCTCCAAAGCGATCGGGATACGAGTAGGGTGCTGTACAATCTGCTCTAGGACATTCAGGATACAGAAGTTGTAAGCTAGTTCACCAGGAATGTCAGTGAAATAAAAGGAAAGCCAAAGGTGGTGGTGAACATTTAAATCTGAAATGGAGATTTCAGCGAAAGGAGAGTGGGATAGAATTTATTCCACTTTGGAAGCAAGGTAAAGAATTTCGGATAGTCAGTAAAATTAGGAGAAAGGTAGACCGCGCAGATGTATCTACGTAGTTTGAGATTGGCATGTAAGCCGTAGCCAGAGGAGAATTCAATTTTGGGAATAGGAGAGTAAGTTAGGTCGTTACATACATATACGCAACATCTAACTTTGGAATGAAATTGATTGTAGAGAAAGTAGGAGAGTACAGAAAAGGGGTTGCTGTCAGTCGTCCCAGACACCTGAGTTTCAGTGACGAAGAGAAGGTGAAGTTTAGAGGAGGAGAGGTGGTGGTTAACAGATTGGAAATTTGAGGACCGGCCACGAATGTTGCAGAAGTTTATGAAAAGTGAATCAGGCAGAGATGCAATGGGCAGTAGCAGAACCATCTCCGCTGCTGGGTCTGCATTCCCAATATCGGCAGCGGAGGAACCCGAAGTGGAGACATTTATGGTCCCCTCCCCTAGGGACTCCGAGGCGCTTGAAGACTATGCCATTTTTTTAAATTTTAGAAAGATTGTATAGTGTTTAAGATGCTTGTATATGTAGTGAGGAATAAGGAGAGAAGTGTGTGTTTGAGAGCATGCTGGACCGCACACAGGGTAGATGAGACATTGTACTATTTATAAAAATGAATTCATAAACGTTGGGAGTCACTATTGCTGTTCAGTACCTCCCCATAACTGGGCTACGTCGTCGCCAGTGTCGTAACACCGCTTCTCGTCGATCAGCGAAGTTAAACGACATTGGATCTAGGTAGTAGTTGGATGGGGGATTATCTCTGTGCCCAGATTATATATCAACCCATGGTTCGAATACAACATAAAGCTGTAGGTCCCTTTCGTCATATAACCTTAGATAGTGCATATGAGGTTAAATAACCGCATCATTACATTACCTCCAGCAGCTATCATTTTACCTGACAAGTCAAGAAATTATTTCTTAAAAGAGGTTCGAAATTGTTTTTTTTTCTTTTGTTCCCGCAACTACAGTAGTTAGGATATGGTACTGCAGGGTGTTCAAAAAGAAACTCAACTCATTGGAGAATGCATATATCATTGTAACCTAACCCTTTTCTTTCTGTTTCGGGTTGCGTTTCTTTTTGAACACCCTGTATTTAGAAAATCCGGTTCAAAATTTTAAAAAAATTCCATCGTCGATAAATCCAAAAAGTCTTCTTCTTTGTCGGCAGCATTTTCCCACGCCTAAGTGGGGTCGCTGTTCCTAATCCGCCTTCGCCACTCATTTCTGTCCAACGCCACATCCGCCGCCAGATTTCGCTCCCTCATATCACCCTCCACACACACTCTCCATCTCATCCTCGGCCTTCCACTTCTCCTTCTTCAAGGTGGTTCCATCTCCATAACTCGTCGCCCAACATATTCCTCCTCCTCTCCGCATGACATGTCCAACCCATCTAAGCCTTCTCTCTTGAGCTTTCTTTGACACCTTTATTACTTTCGTCGTTCCACGAATAAATTGATTTCTAATTTTATCTCTTCTCGTAACCCCACACATCCATCTCAACATCCTCATTTCTGCTACATCCATCCTTTCCCCCAGATTCTTCCTCATAGGCAACGTTTCCGCACCATACAACATTGCAGGCCTCACTCCGCTTTGAATACCTTCCCTTTCAATAATTACACGTACATGATGGACGATAGAAGGTTAGCGAACGTTGACGAGGAAGTAGATTTAGGCGTACGCGTATCTAAGGATTTAAAAGTTAGGAACCAGTGCCTGGAGTCTTGCGCTAAAGCTAATAGGATGTTAGGCTTCATAGCGCGTAATTTTGAATTTAAATCGAAGAATATTATATTGCTCCTTTACAAGTCCCTAGTCAGGCCTCATTTAGAATATGCCGTTCAGTTTTGGTGCCCGTATTTGTGTGAAGATATTGATAGGTTGGAAAGGGTTCAGCGTCGCGCCACGAAACTAATTCCGTCATTGCGCAACAAGTCTTACGAAGATAGGATTAAAGAGTTAGACTTGCATTCACTCGAAACTAGGAGATTAAGGGGGGAGCTTATTGAAGTTTTCAAAATCGTTAATAAAATCGATAACGTAAATTTTGACACTGTTCACTTTCGATAATAGCAATACTCATAATAAAGGATTTAAGTTGCGTGGCAGACGTTTCATTACTAATCTGCTAAAAAAAAATTTACGTTTTAAGTAATTGATAAATGGAATAAACTTCCCGCGTCCGTCGTGAACTCTACCAGCGTTAATATGTTTAAAAACCGTTTAGATAGGCATTTTAAAAATATTAACGTTGTTTAAAATAAAAAAATTAGCAATAGGAGCTCTCGGGGTAATGGTCGAGGATGAGTCTGTTGACGATTAATGCCAACTTGTGATATGCCAGCGTGTGATATGCCAGCAAAAAAAAAAAAAAAAAAAAAAAATAGACTAACACGAACTTAGATGTAGCTCGTAGCGTAAACTAACCCACTTTTTGTTATACTCTTTATACTTTTTTTTCTTATCCTCTCCTTACTTGTATGTTTGTAACTCTCTCTACTTGCATGTCTGTAGTTTGCATGGTATGATAGTGTTTGAGTTAAGACTGTGTTTGCATGGTTTGTAAACGTTCGTATTTTACTTCTTTTCATCTTTCACCCCTTTCCTATTCTCTCCGACTATTTTTCCGACTTGTCGGCAGTGGCCCGCGGATGATGATGAGGAGTCTGTCTTTCTCTTTTTCTGAATGAATTTTTAACCCACGAATGATAGGTTTTGCTACTTACTTAACCCCATATTCTCTTCTTTTAACCCCCTACTCTCTCCTTTCTCTCGGGCTAACCTTAGAGTGGATCTTAGGGTCTTTGTTAGCCTTGGCTTCTGTAGATCTGTAGATCCTCTACCCGAAATACATTTTGAATTTATTCCTTATGGAATAAATCCAAAATGTATTTCTTAAAAAGCGTTTCCTTACATGGAAGAAGATACTATCATTTCCTGTTTAGAAAATTTAATTCAAAATTTAAAAAAAAAAATTCCATAATACTCGATAAGTCAAAAATGCATTCCTTAAAGACCCGGTTCCTTACAAAAAAAAAAAAAGAAACTACTTCAATTTTTTTCCTTACGTGAAGGAAGATAGTTTAAAATTAGAAATTAGAAATTAAAAAAATTAGAAATTAAAAAAAATGTCCATATTACTCGACAAGTCAAAAATGTATTTCTTAAACAGTTGTTTCCTTACAAAAAGAACTTAAATCTTCTTTACATGGAGGAAGATAGTGTCATTTCAGTGGAGATTTTTATTTCGATTGTCAAACTTTACGATCCGATTAGAAAGGATTATCTGAACTGATCATCATTTATAGGACTCAGCCATTAATTTAGACACAAATGATTTTGTGTCTGCATAAAAGGACTTTTCAGAACGAGTTTAGTTTTTACCTTATAATGTTTACATATACTGTACTGTAAATTTGGTCCTTTAACATTATCTTGGGTAATACATGGAATAGTTTTGTCTGATTATAGGCCTACTCTTCCACTTAAAGTATATCTATTGTTTTATATATACACACACATATATAAGGATATAGTGTGTGTGTGTGTGTATATATATATATATATATATATATATATATATATATATATATATATGGAATGAATTCACACTTAAACACGTGAAATGAATGAATGAATGATGCAAACCCACACGGGAAAAGAAAAAATTATTCCAAGGGCTTTCGTGTATTCAACAATACCTCCCTGACGAGGTGTATTATTGAATATACGAAAGGACTTGGAATAATTTTTTCTTTTTCCTTATGGGTTTGCATTATATACAGGGTGGGCCGTAAGTTTCCATACATAGGAAAAATTAAACGTTTGTTTTTATGTTTCAGATACCCTAAGAATATGCGTTTGACGTAAGATCTTGTTTACTGATGAAGCAAATTTTTACGTCAATGGAGAGGTTAATCGGCAAAACATACGTTATTGGAGTAATGCTAACCCTAACTGGCTGAGTCCGACGAAGATGCAAGGTGCCGGTAAAGTGATGGTGTGGGCCGGGATATGGGGTGACAGAATTATTGGACCAATTTTTGTCAGTGGAAATCTTAATGCCGAAAGGTATCTTAACATGTTGCAAGAAGAGATTTTCCCATCCCTGCTAAACGAGGAAGGTAACTTCCCAGTTTACTTCCAGCAAGATGGAGCTCCACCTCATTATGGTCTTCACGTGCGTCGGTATTTGGATCAGCAGTAGTTTCCGGATGCTTGGATTGGTCGGCGTGGTCCTGTGGAGTGGCCTCCCAGATCCCCAGATCTCACCCCCCTTGATTTCTATCTTTGGGGGCACTTGAAGGCCATGGTGTATCAGGAAAAGATACGAGACATAAATCATCTAAAGGAACGTATCACCAACGCCATTACAAGCATAACGTCAACTGTGCTAATGCGTGTTCATCAACAGTGGGGAACACGTATTGAAATGTGTTTTCAAAACAATGGCAACCATGTAGAGCATATTATATAAATAAAAATGGTTGTCCATAAAAAAATGTTTATTTTTCCTATGTATGGAAACTTACGGCCCACCCTGTATATATATACACACACACCTTGGTTATCTTGGTTTTGCTTCCGCACGAATTGTTCATTCTGACGAAGGTCAAGCTTGTCACTCCACCTTAGACGCTGCCTGCCCTCACCGGGTCTCGATCCCGGGGCCGATGGATTCGTAGTCAGCGACGTTAACCACTATACTACTGAGGCGCATTATATATATATATATATATATATATATATATGATACACACAGACCGTGCATGGAACAAGGAACTGTAGCCCTGTTCAAAAATCAACTTTTTCTTATTTTCATAGGTTTCTGTACTTTTTCCCATGCTTTTTGACCTGAGAAGGCCGAAAATCACAACCATTTTGACCTAGGTTGTTGGGAAGCATTGCCGCATGGAGCTTTAAGTTTTCTGCCTTGAAATCGGCCAAAAGCACCAGTTCCGGGGTCCCTTGAATCATGTTTTGCACTATAACATTTTATCTAAACAAGATAGAGCAACAAAATAGGCACCAAATTAAAGTGTTTTTAATCCTCTTTCTAACTTATACAATTATGATAGTCTTGGAACAAGAAATGGCACATTGGTACATATAAAGATTTCAGAAATATCACAAAATTTGTTTTCTCACACTCAAGGCAGACAAGGCGCCTTATTCATGACACAAATTTGAGATTAACATTTGTCACAAGTCTAATCGATCAAGAAGTGAAAGCATTACATGATGATTAATTTCATAATAACATTTACACAGTCAGTTGTTGAGAGTTTGTTTCTTGAAGCTGTCAAAGCGGCGTCTGTTGAACTCCACAGCTTGAAGGAGATAGTCCCTTTGCTTGGCATCTGTTGTTATGACATTTGCAAAGTCGCTCATCATCTTGACACCACGTTCAGCAATGTCATTCACCGCTTTCAGATTCTTAACATAGTCCAACGCTTTTCTGTAGTCCTCATTCTGTGGCCAAGACGTGACAGGTTCCAGAAGCCACTCGGATCCAATGTTCAGTGTGTCCAGCAGGAAATGTGATTCTGGGCCAATGAGATCAACCAGGGTGGTCTTAGCTGTGACTATCTGGAATAGAGGCTTTCCTGTTCTGAAGCTGTCTGGCTTCTCAGTGGCATGTAACTGGGCAGCAATGTCGTGCTTCAATGTGTCACTCAATCTACTGCTGAACAGGGCAAATGGCACGACTTCCTGCGTCAGGTACCATTTGTGGTTTTCCATCTTATTAAGTACTGCATCAGGAAGCTCTGGGTCAGTTTTCTTGTACTTCAACATGTCCTGGATTAGACTTAGATCATTCACGGAGCATCTGCAGCAGACATTGACATCATCCATACAGGAGTGTAGAACAGAGCAAGGAAGGTGTTGAGTCTTTCCAGCTTTGATACAGTGTCTTCGTCGTACTCAAGTTGATCTGCAAACATCAGCATTTTCATGGAGTACAGGTTTCTGGCCATCCATCTGGCCTGATGAATGGCGCCTGGTCGACTCCAGTGAATACCTCGAGGGGGCGTTCCTCCAAGAACAATGACTGTCAGTTCAGCCATTTCCCTGTAGTCGGCTCTTGGAAGCCTTTCTGCTGTTAGAATGTCTTGGAGTATTTCTTCACTGTTCTTCTTCTTTTCCTTCAGCCATTTGCTGTTGATAGCCAGCATCTTTGGGTTTTCCTTGGACAAGTCCGTCCAAACATCCTTCAGATGCTCAAACCAGAGATTATCTGGCCCCTTCACCTTCCGAAACAGCTTCTCCCAAACTGCTCCTACTAGGATTTCCAGGATATGATGTCGACAGGCCAGATAAAACACCTTTTTGTTCAGCATTTTCTCTAGCAGTTTGGCAGCTCCTCTGTGAACTCCACTGTTACTGGATGTAGTGTCAAAAACAAGGGCAGTAACATTATCCGTAAGTTCCCATGTCTCCAGTAAATCCATTGAAGCCTCAGTCTGAGCTGTGCCAGAAGAATTGTCGATGACAGGTACTCCCAATAACTTTCCTTCAGTGTATGAAGGTGGACCAGACACTAGCACAGCTAAAGTCTCTGAGGTACTTCCAGGTTCACTGCCCAAGACATCTTTGAGCAACTTTCCATCCCAGTGTAAGGCAGCGTACTGTGGGGGTTTTTCACAAAACTTGGACATGTGACTCTGGCTGATATTATACCTGGACAGCATTCTGTTGCGACGTGTTGTTGAGATGACGAAGTTATCCAGATCAGCCCCTCCAGCTTTCAAGGTGGCAGAAACCATGGCAGTAACTTGATTGTCTGATAAACCAAGACGATCAGCTGTATTGCAGATGACATCACATTCCATGACCTTCCTTGGAAACGTCAAAGTCACACTAGTCACAGTGTCTTGATGGTGAGAACATCCAGGACGAGGCTGATGGTAATCCATGTCCTCTGTGTTAGCGTCGTTGTCAGTTGAGTCACCCCAGGTAATGTCATCCACATGAACAACTGCCTCTTGTTCTGCTGCAGCTGTAAAATAGTACAACATGTTAAGACAGTAATTGTTAAGTACATGCTAAATATCGCAATGGAGTAAAACTTAAAACTTTTTGTGACGTTCAAAGTAATTAGTTTTACCTTGTTCTTGTCTATGCTGCAGTCTTTCATTCCTCGCTGCTTGCTGCAGGGATCTTGTCTCAAAAATCTTGTCATGACCAGACATATGACCTTTCCTCTCAGTCTTTTGGTCTTCGTAGAACCTGATATCCTCATCTTTCTTCTCTCTGGATAACAGTCTGTTGTTCTGTATTTCCTGGATTGCATCTGGAGCTCCTATATCGAACAGGCTGTCTAATTCCAGCACAAATGCTCCTCTTTTTCCTCCAGGGTTACTTGCTCTTCCTTTGCTTTTCACCAGAGCACGATGTTTCTCATGTAGTTTCATGAAGAGCTTCATTGCGTTGTACTTGGTCATTGTCTTGATCCTAGCCATCTGCCAGAATGGGACGATAGATTCAACTGTTTCATATGCAAAGTCTTGAACCATGGGCCTCCCTGCATTTTCCAGTAAATTCTGAAGATTAAGGAAATACTGGAACGCCTGTCTGTTGGTGGGAAGCTGGGAACCACTGATAAAAGCTGAAGGGTATCCAACCAGGAAAGTTTCAGTGAGAGATCTGGTAGATGGCCCAGTTGACACCTGCCTGTGGACAGTACGTGGAGGTTCTGAGATATCAACTGTGCGGCCACGGAGCTCCCTCAGCTCCTTGCTTAATGCCATTGTGAAGTTGTAACTTGTAGATGGTTTTCTAGATTCTGATTGAGTTTCTGTTGTTTCCTGAAAAATGATAGATAATAATTATTATTATTATTATTAATTATTATTTATTTATTATTATTATTATTATTATTATTATTATTTATTAATTTTATGCTCTTTCATTTGATACCTAATTTGTTGCTCTATCTTGTTTAGATCAAAAGTTAAAGTGCAAAACATAATTCAAGGGACCCCGGAATTGGCGCTTTGGCCGATTTCAAGGCAGAAAATTTAAAGCTCCATGCGGCAATGCTTCCCTACATCCTAGGTCAAAATAGTTGTAATTTTCGGCTTTTTCAGGTCAAAGAGCATGGGAAAATGTACAGAAACCTATGAAAATAAGAAAAAGTTGATTTTTGAACAGGCCTAAAGGAACTGTTCTGGGAAATTGCAGATAGCTGGTGATGGAAGCTACTGTATATTTTTGGGGCCTCTTTGCGAGTGACCCGTTGCTCACGTCGGGGTAACATCATGAAAAAGAAAAACTATAGTGTTTGTCATTTACCATTACTTATTCGGACTATAGTGGATTTAATTTTCCCAGAAGAGTTCCTTGTTCCATGCACGGTCTGTGTGTATCATGAAAAAACCTCAGGGGACCATTCTGAGTTGAATCCTATATATATATACGTAAAGAACGACGCTTGTATAGAAGACATTCCGCGCAAGATGAGGAGAGAGAACGAACAAATGAAAAAATGAGGTAACCACCCGGGAATCGAACCCGGGATCTTCCGATTGCCGGTCAGATATGATAACCATTACACCATCATATCTGACCGGCAATCGGAAGATCCCGGGTTCGATTCCCGGGTGGTTACCTCATTTTTTCATTTGTTCGTTCTCTCTCCTCATCTTGCGCGGGATGTCTTCTATACAAGCGTCGTTCTTTACGTTAATTATACTGCGTGTTCTTTGCAGTTGAAAATGTATGCGTGTATATATAATATATATATATATATATATATATAAAATCTTAATTAGTTGGAATACAATACTTTAGTTGCCAAAAGTACAATTAAATAGAAATAATACATATACTGAAGTACACCTAAAGGGCCAGATTTAAACTGTAGTAACACGGCCCCTAGGGAGAAATGTAATAAGGGAAGTAAAGTAGAGTTTTATGGTCTAAGATATTTCATAAATTTTATTTATTCTTTGAAAATTGTGAATAAGATGGAAATGTTCATCATCATTTTCATTTACTTTTAAGGTTTCGGACGAGGAAGACGATAATTTGATAAGAAATACAGTAATGAAATTTAAATAATGGTTTGAAACCTCTTTTCATGCACGATAATCGTATGTAAATTAGTATGGACGATCGATACGACTTTAAATCACTGAATAACGAATGATCATTGATTTTGAACAGAAAATAAGTATGACAACTGGCGAAACTTCGCAATTTTTTATTATTACACAAATATATTTATTTTAATATAGTTTAAAATACAAAACTTGTATTATGTATCACATTTTTTATCACATTTTTTATCACATTTTTTATCACATTTTTTATGGGTTTGAATCACTAACACACACACACACACACACACACACACATATATCAGATGTTGACTGATTGTGTGGAAAGCACAGTTTAATAATGACCAGGAACATCAAAGAAAAAAATAAATATTTTTCAAGTCTTTAATTGGTACTGACGTTTCGGAATACACTTTACTCCATCATCAGGTCTAAAAAGATAAATGATTAATTAAAATGCAAATAGGATGAATTACAGTGACCAGCGCAAAATAACGATTCAAATTATAAAATTACAAAAAGGGTTTGTAAAAATCGGATGTAAAATGATTAAAAAATTTAAAGTTGGTGAATAAATAAAATACCTCAATTGAAACAGCAATTTTACCGGTGATTTGTCAGATTTGAGATCTGGTTTTAATTTATAAATAAAGAACGATTACCAAAGACGTTTGAAACTTAACTTTACCTTTAGAACCTTGAGTTTTAATGTCAGAAATAAACTTTTGAAATTGTTCAAAGAATTTTACCCACAATTCTGTTTAAATACAAAGATGTTATTTTTACACTCTTTAAGCCTTGTTAACCTTGGTTTTGCTTCCGCTCGAATTGTTCATTCCGACGAAGGTCAAGCTTGTCACTCCACCTTAGACCTACAGTTTAACGTGGAATCGGAACCACGCCCCACCAGCAGCCCAGCGACTTAACCACTAGGCTACCAGGGTACCTATTTATCTACCAACCAATTTTTTTTTATTGTGTGGGAAAATGAACAGTTAGGTTTTACTGCGCGCCGCCTGCCGTCACTGGGTCTCGATCCCGGGGCCGATGGATTCGTAGTCAGCGACGCTAAGTACTACACCACCGAGGTGCATGGGACCTTTTATAGTTTACCAGTGCAAGTGTTACCACTGTATGGGGTCATATATTGGTAAAAACCAAGAGACACCTAAAGTCTCGTATTTAGGAACACCTCAGTAAATCTTTTCAAACAAATCAACCCTTTACCAAACCACCTAACTCTAGCCATACGCAGCCATACGCAACCATGCACATAATAATGACCACCCAATTTCACAAATCTAATTTCGGTATACTCGCTGGTGCTAACTCTGATCTTGAGCTTAAAATGGTAGAATCGTCGTTCATGTATAAATGAAAACCAAATCTCAATTCTGACGAAATATCGGTAAAATTGCTTTTTAAGGGATTTTATTTAGTCACTCATCTCTTATCTTATCTTTTTTTTTTTTTTTAACTTTTCGAAATTTGATTTTTACAAACCTTTTTTGTAATTTTATAATTTGAATCGTTATTTTGTGTTCGTCATTTTAATCCATCCTATTTGCATTTTAATTAGTCATTTATCTTCTTAGCCCTGATGATGGAGTAAAGTGTATTCCGAAACGTCGGTACCAATTAAAGTTTTGAAGGATGTCCATTTTTTCTTTATGATGTTGCTGTTCAATATATGTATATACACACAGGGTGTTCAAAAAGTCGCACTACACTTGGAAAATATGTATGTATAATAAAATGTATTTATTATAAATATGTATTTTATATATATATATATATATATATATATATATATATATATATATATATGGGATGAATTTCACAATTAAATACGTGAAATGAATGAATGATGCAAACCCACAAGGAAAAAGAAAAATGATTCCAAGGCCTTTCTTGTATTCAGAAGTACACCTCATCAGGGAATATATATATACAGTATATATAATGTTAGCATTAGAGAAGTTTTTACACATTTACTGAACACCAAATGATCATTTTGTATTCAAAAGTAGACCTAATAATGAAGTAATTTACATCACAATAGAGAATGATGTGTATATATATGGACGTCGTAAAAGTTTTAACATTTCTTTCGTGGCTTCAAAGTGAGGAAAAAAAATAGTAGAAAATTTCCATATCTAAAAAGAAAGGAAAAAGCGCGAAGGAAGCATATTTGGCACCGAGCGAAAACCCGCTAAAACAAGGAAATGGAAATTTGGTGAAGGTTTTTTTCTCGCATAAATTCTCGTATGTCGGTTTTAAAATAACGTAAGGCGTCATAACACATCAGTGTGTGTACGAGACACAATAGCTCTCTCTCTCTCTCTCTCTCTCTCTCTCTCTCACACACACACACACACACACACACACACACACACACACACACACACACACACACACAAATAACGTTAAATAATTAAATAACGCATCTGTATCATTGATCGTAATCCGTATAAAATAAAAAGCAAATAAATCCCGAAAAGAGAACAAGACCTTTTGTGACATTTCAATGAATCGTTTTCAGAGTCTCTTCTTTTGCTCTTATCTTCCTTCAAACTGATGCCTTCCATTATTCACTTCGAAAAAAGCCATTAATTTTATTTCTTTTAACCTTACACACACACACACACACACATATATATATATATATATATGGGCTACGTCGTGGCTGATGTCGTAACACCGCTTCCCGGAGATCAACGAAGTTAAGCAACATTAGGTGTGGGTAGTAGTTGAATGGGAGACCGTCCTCCGCTCCCAGATTATGTAGCGAACTGTGGTTCGGATCCCACGTAAAGCTGTAGGTCCCCTCCGTCATATGACCTTAGATGTTGCGAAGGAGGTTAAACAACCCCAATAAATAAAATATATATATATAGTGGCGCTCATAAGTATTCCTACAGAGAAATATTTCGGTTATATATTTTGTCCTTATCTTTTGAGGAAGAGAATAGTTATAAAAAGTTTACGTTCGATTGGAAAAATTTAACAAAAATGTTAGTTTAACTTCAATATTTAATGTAAAAAAACATCAAAGAATTTGAGGAAAATAAAAAAAAGAAGTTAAAATGTAAAAGTTTTGGTACATTTACTTACAAAATTAGGATCACCTGAAGATCAGGGCCCCTAGCCTTCTTTAGTTAGCCTTATAAGGATGACTAACAAAAATATCAACTTAATCTAACCAATCGTTAGGTTAACTGTACGCCCTTGACGATTGGTTAGGTTAAGTCGTGATATTTTCGTTAGTTATCCTTATAAGGCTAACTAACGAAGGTTGGGGGCCCTGATCTTCAGGTGATCCCAAAATTATTTAATACTTTCTGTGTCCACTTTAGGTTTGAAGAATTAAAATTTTTTATCAGTAGTTGACTATTGACTAGAAACTGTTGGCAATTCTGAATTCTAGAATTTTCTCTGTGAATCTTCATGGAAGACGGATGACTGTACAAGCGTAAGCTAAGTAAGCAATAGTAAACAATGTAAGCAATGGGTAGTAAGCAATGTAAGTATTGCATAGTAAACAATGGGTCGTCGTGGTAAAATGCTGTCTACAGATCTTGAGAGATATGTTATTGCTCCACACGAGTCTGTAAAGAGTTATAGGAAGATAAGAGAAAAACTTCGAATTCTATTTACGACGCTCGCTGCAGTTATAAAGAAATGGAAAGGCTTTGGAACAACCTAAACTCTACCAAGGTTTGGACGACCTTGCAAGATTTCAGAACCTAGAGATAGATTGATTGAAAGAATGGCTGCTGCGAATCCACGAGCTACTGCAGGTGATATTTATTAAACATTAAGACTAAGATCGCTATCCATCTCTCTACTGTACGTCGTACACTAAGAAAGAATGGTCTACATCAGGGGTCCCCAACCCTGTGCCCGCGAGCACCATGGCGCCCGCCGACCCTTTTGCGTGTGCCGCCACTGACTGACTACGATTGATAAGTTTTTATTTAAATTTTTAATAAAATGTTAAGTATGTTACATATTTTAAATATTTAGTTACTAAATATTTAAAATATGCAACATACTTAACATTTTATAAAATTTTAGTAGTTAATTACGGAAACAGATGCTCATTTATTTGAAAATAATTATTTCTTTATAAATAAATTAAGTTATCGTTTTGATAATTTTTCTAAGATTCTTAGTTAGCCCATACTTGTTTTTTTTTGTGAATTATGTTCATTATTTTACATAGGAATTAAATGGGTTTTTTTGTGTATTATGTTCATTATTAAGTCCAACTATAAATTTGCCTTGAAAAAGTAAATGGTGCCCGCCGCACTACCGGTAGTCTTGAATGTGCTCTTCGGCACAAAAAGGTTGGGGACCCCTGGTCTACATGGAAGAGATGCACGAAGAAAGAACTGCTACGAAAAGAGAACAAAGAAGCTCGTTTAAAATACGCCAAGGATCATCATTATGATAGATTTGCATTCTGGAAGAAAGTTTTCTGGACAGACGAGACCAAAATTGAATTACTGGGGAACAGCGAGCAACGGTATGTTTGGCGAAACTCAAATACTGCATTTGAGAAAAAAAAAATCCTTCCGACAGTTGAACATGGCGATGGTAGTTTGCTTCTTTGGGGATGTTTTAGTGCTTCTAATCAAGGAAAGTTCGTTGTCATCAATTGGAATCTTGAATTGGAAGAAATATCAGGAAATTTTAGAAGAAAATATATTGCCTTCAGTTCGGGAGTTGCGAATTGGTTGCAGTTGAATACTGAAACAAGCTAATGATCCAAAACATAAAAGTAAGACACCATGAAATAGCTTTAACAAAAGAATTTCAAGCTTCTCGAGTGGCCCAGTCAAAGCCGAGCTCTCAATTTAATCGAGAATTTATGGTTTCATTCGAAAAAACGTGTCCGCAAGAGAAACCCTTCGAATTTGAATCAATTGAAACCATTTTCTTTCGAAGAATGGGCTAAAATTTCTACTGAGACATATCGAAACCTTGTAGAAAAATACCCAAAACGAATCATTGAAGTCATTCAAGCAAAAAGTGGACATGCAAAATATTAAATAATTTTGTAAGTAAATGTACGAAAACTTTTGCATTTTAACTTTATTTTTACTTTCCTCATTTTCTTCGATATTTTACGTTATATGTTGGAGTTAAACTAATTTTTTTATTGATTGAATTTCTCCCCACGAACAGTAAACTTTCCATAACTATCCTATGCATGGTACGAGTACAAAAGATAAGGACGAATATAACCGAAATGTTTCTCAGTACGAATACTTATGAGCACCACTATATATATATATATATATATTATATATATATATATATATATATATATATATATATATATATATGGTGGCGCAAATGTCGCGCATCATAGGAATTTTCAGTGTTGACTATAATATATTATTTTTTTGTTTTAGGTTAGGGGATGGCTGCGAAATTAAAATAGGCGAGAGGGTGAGCTTGGTTTTAATGCATGGAATACCAGGTACTACAATTCGATGAATCGGTACAGAATTCTGTACCGATTCATCGATTTGTAGTACCTGGTATTCATTTCATTAAAACCAAGCTCACCCTCTCATCTGTTAATTTCGCAGCCATCCCCTACCTAAAAGAAAAAAAAATGTATAATCAACACTGAAAATTTCTATGATGCGCGACTTTCGCGCCACTATATATATATATATATATATATATATATATATATATATATATATATATATATATATATATATATATACTAGATGGACCAAAAGTAATGTAACAATCTTGAATTCTAATAAAATTTTAAAAAAATTAAAAGTATTTTACAAATTAATAAGTTTTTATGCATTTTTAGTAATAAAACTTTTCGCAAAAACTGCTCAAATATCACTACTCTGCAGTCTTTGCAAAGCTGATTGGACGGGCACTAATAGACAAACTCGCTGGCAAACTCAGCACCGCAACAATGACAGCATCCTTGAGCACCGCAAGAGTCCGAGGTTTTGTCGCATATACAGTATCTCTGACAGAATTCAACCATAGTCAAATCGAAAGACCATGCTGGCCACTCAATCGGCCCATGCCCCCCCCTATCTACCCTATCCACCGACGGTGTAGACATTTTCAGTTTCATGGAACAAATTTCAAAATGCTCTTGCGTACTGAAGGTAGCCCGTCAAGATATTTCTGGCACTGAGGAGCAACTTCAGCTGCATTTTTTTCAACTTTAATTCTTTTAGATGTATACAGCAGTGAGCTTTCAATCATGGTGGAGAAGAATCCACTTAGGCCTAGTTTATAATAGTGTGCCTGAGATTAAACGGTATAAATCGCCTCCTGACTATCGCTTTCTTTATAACAAGTGCAGCATATATTGTCCGTCAAGTCCTTCCATACTTTTCGGTCCACTCTGTATGAATAGTTATAACCAATGCGAATCCCAAAAATTTAGTAAAAGATGGATGTACTTCATTATTCATAAATGTTGAAATAAAAATTAGTTCTAGTTTGAACTCGGAGGAATTTCCAGTATAAATGAAAACTGTTTTCCAAAACAATATTTTTACTGAGTTCTTCTTTAAAACTAAGACAAACACTATTGTAGCTACAAAACATTTATAAATTATAGAAATAATTTCAAACTAAGTTAATTAACAATGTTATATATATATATATATATATATATATATATATATATATATATATATATATATATATATATATATACAGTATATATATATATATATACTGTATATACACACACAGATGCCTTGACGAAGAAAAATGGTGGATGTATTTTCACTCGCGTGTGCTAAAAATATTCAAACTAAAAATGAGCTATTTTTTATTTTTTATTCAGGAAATTCATTACTTGTTTTTAAGATTTTAGAAGAATGTTTTTGTTGCAGTTTGGTTCATTTGTCAGTTTTGTCCATTTGTCCATTTAAATTTTTATTTCTTTTGTTCTTCTTCGTTTGCTGTCCAGTTGCTGTTGTTGTCCGTGATTTTCGTAGGCAAGAAATTTCACCGACATCATATTATAACCTAATCTCAAAACCTATGGTAACCTAACTTAATCTAACCGTAAAAAGTCTTGTTGATTACGTGTCGTTATCCCGGAAGACAGAATGCAAGGCAGGACTTTTTATCTGGCACTTACGTCATACTCTAAAGAAATGAATTTCAGTAAATCATCTGATACCTTTTTCATTCTTATATTTGCGGGATTCAGTTGTTGATAAAGAACTCTCTTTTCAGGTTGGGTTATGGTTGTATCTGTTTCATACCCTGTAAAGACTGTATGTAAGCTGTTAATAATAATGAATGAAGATGACTAAAAGATGGCCCAACGCTTGGCGCCCAGTATATATATATATATATATATATATATATATATATATATATATATATATATATATATATATGAGGCGTCGCGAGTACGAGAGACGAATTCGCCACACCGATTTTGAGATAGATGCGTTTAAACTGTGACGATACAAATATACACGCATTGAAAATAATTACTTTGGTCTCTACTCTAGACACCATCCAAACGGACCTCTTTATATGACGCTCATTTTAAAGTAATTTGAATCTCACCTTAGGGCCATTTTTATAATTACTCTGAAAGAAAAGCAAAAATCAACCTGAGCATATTAAAATATTAACTGTTCTACGTATAACACGGATCCATAGAGTGATTTGATACAAGATATGACGCCTTATCGTGAAATGAGAAACATGAACGAGACACCTACAGGCGCTTACAAACTTTTGAGCGGTAGTACATATCTATACTCTATATATACACAGTATATATATGTACAGGGTGGGCGGAAAGTAGCTCCCTATTTTCGATTGGTAAAAAAATACGTATATTATCCATTTATTTCAGAAGAAATAATATGAAAAGGTAGGCATACATGGTAGGTTTTTTCTAAAATTCAATGTGGGCTCCAACTCTTTCCACCAGCTTCTGGAGCCGCCCAGGAATGGCGTCCACTGACTTTAGCAGGAACTCCGGCTGGATGGAGGACATGACTTCCCGAATTCGGTCCTCCAGTTCTTCCAATGTCCTCGGTTTGGTGCGGTAGACTTCTTCCTTTACCCACCCCCAAAGAAAGAAGTCGCACGGTTACCGCTGAAAAACGGCAGAATCGGTTCAGTGTAACGGTGTGGTGTGGTATGACCTCAGATCAGGTTGTGGGCCCGTTCCTTCTGCGCAACACCATGAATGCTGAGCGGTACCTTGCTATGTTGCGAAACGAGGTCTGGCCGGTTGTCAGCACATGGGAGAACATCGACGATCTGATATTTATGCAAGATGGCGCCCCTCCGCACTTCGCTCTTGTTGTCCGTGAGTGGCTGGATGCCCACTTCCCTGGGCGTTGGATGGGTCGTCGTGGTCCACATCAATGGCTAGCCAGGAGCCCCGACTTGACACCGTGCGACTTCTTTCTTTGGGGGTGGGTAAAGGAAGAAGTCTACCGCACCAAACCGAGGACATTGGAAGAACTGGAGGACCGAATTCGGGAAGTCATGTCCTCCATCCCGCCGGAGTTCCTGCTAAAGTCAGTGGACGCCATTCCTGGGCGGCTCCAGAAGCTGGTGGAAAGAGTTGGAGCCCACATTGAATTTTAGAGAAAACCTACCATGTATGCCTACCTTTTCATATTATTTCTTCTGAAATAAATGGATAATATACGTATTTTTTTACCAATCCAAAATAGGGAGCTACTTTCCGCCCACCCTGTATATTATAATATAATATAACTGAAGAATAAACATTCCTATGAATAGAGTATATCCCTACAAACGAAGGTACACATTACGAAACGTTCTTAAACATCTGTAAAGATGACATCCATCTTGTGATGGAATATTGCATGCAATTCGAATCAAAGACAAAGTTCGTCAATATTTGTTTGTTAAACTGAGTCAAGGCCATATATCGACGCCTTCCCAACTTAAAATTAATTTCCATTTCTGCGAACGGAAAGGAGGAGGAAGCCTTTCCAAAGACTTCCATTAATTAGATTTAATTGTAAAGAATGGAATTTGGAATCGAATTAAACGATTTGAGAATTAAAATATATTTGCAGTTCCAACCTCTCTTTTTGTTTTCTTTTTCCTTCATCTTATTTTCTTCATATTCTCATTTACATCAATCACAATTACCAAAATAAAGGAATTAGTACGTAAAAGGGAATTTTAACAACTGATTTATAGCTATTTCATAGCTACCATTAGTCAATGTTTATTTATTTTATATATACAGGGTGGCGCGAAAGTCTCGCATCATAGAAATTTTCAGTGTTGACTATAATATATTATTTATTTTCTTTTAGGTAGGAGATGGCTGCGAAATTAGCAATAGACGAGAGGGTAAGCTTGGTTTTAATGTATGGAATACCAGGTACAACAAATCGATAAATCGTTACAGAATTTAAATTTTACAAATTTTAATGTATGGAATACCAGGTACAGTGCTTACAATAAGTCTCGCGCCTCTGTCTCGTCCCAAGCTAGTCTGTTAGGTATAAAATGGGCGGTCCTTATGGTAGCGGAGGTGGGTTCGGATTGGTGCACATAATTGCTCTAACCCCATCAATGACGTCCACATTATCATTGTGTCGATCACTCTATCTATTTATATATAGAGACATACTGTATATAGATATATATAGAGTATGCAGGAAATAACGTTCTCTCTCTCTCTCTCTCTCTCTCTCCATCCTCTCTCTCTCCTCTCTCTCAGAAAGCCTTTGATAAGGTATCTCACCACCGGCTAATGGCGAAAGTGCGCGCGCTGGGTATCGGTGGGGAAATAGGTAGGTGGATTGAAAACTGGCTGAAGAATAGGCGGCAGAGGGTTGTAATTAAAGGGGCTAGTTCGGGTTGGGCCTCGGTCACTAGTGGGGTTCCTCACGGTTCCGTTTTGGGGCCACTGTTGTTTATCATTTACATAAATGATATCGACGGTGATATCGTCAGTCGGATCGCCAAATTCGCTGATGACACCAAGCTTGGGGCCAATGTTGGGACGCCCGAAGCGATCGAGGAACTGCGTGCGGACCTAGGTGGGATAGGAGAGTGGTCCGAAAAAATGGCAAATGCCGTTTAACTTGGGTAAATGCAAAATATGTTGGGGAGTAATATCGAGGCGACTGATTTGGAAAAGGACTTGGGTGTGTTAATTAGCAGCGACCTTAAATTTACCAAACAGTGCGTAGAGGTTGAAAAGAAAGCCCAGAAGCTGTTAGGTTATATCAGGAGGCAATTTCAGTTTCGGAACAAGGAGATTGTGCTCTCTCTGTACAATTCCCTGGTTCGGCCGCACCTGGAATATGCTGTGCAGTTTTGGTCGCCCACCCTCAGGAAAGATATTGAGAGGCTGGAGCGAGTGCAGGCGAGGGCCACAAAGTTAATCCCTTCCGTTAGGCATATGGGCTACAATCGACGGTTACGCGCCCTGAACTTGTTTTCGCTGGAAACTCGGAGGCTGCGCGGTCAACTCATCGAGGTTTTCAAGTTCTTACGCGTGTTCAACGATGTCGATTTTAGAAGCATGTTTAGTTTAAATGATAACCCAACTCGCAACAATGGTTGGAAGTTGGATTTGAAGCGGTTTAGGACTAGTGTGTGTGGGAATTACTTTACGTATAAGATCTGTCGCACGTGGAACAGGTTACCTTCAGAAGTTGTGAACAGTTCCTCTGTGGATCAGTTCAAGAAAAGGTTAGACCAAATCTTGCACACTATTTGAGGGTGTAGAAAATTTTCCCTGGCACCCGTTGCCATTGGTACCTCCTCGGTATGAGCCGCAAGGCATTTTGAGGTACTTCTTTTCCTTGTAACTCCTTGTAACTCTCTCTCTCTCTCTCATCACACTGCATGGCAATGTATCCATATAACGTTAATAATAACCGAAACTCGAGAAAATATACTCTCTGCCTTCCACTCTATCCCAAATCCTTTTCTCTTAGTAACCTCTTAATACAAACTAATCTATCATATTTTGTGACTTTTTAACTCTGGTAGGATTCAATTCCATTCCTATAGTGTAAGATACTTAAATTCATGTGTGTATTATGCCATATGATGTGCGTAATAAATAATTAATCATTTTTAAATAGTTGGAGCGTTCAAGGTCATCTGTAGTAATCTATAGACTACCGCTCAAGCCCACTCTCAACACTTAGATTCCCCTAAGACACAGGAGTCTTCAAGTAACATGAATGCGTAGAGATCTAAGGTGTTAGATTCCATATTATATAATTTATGTGCTAGGTTTAAGAACGCTGGCATTGAAGGATGGAAGGAAGGGACAGTAAAAGCGATAATAGCTTTCATGAAGGAAGTGGAATGAGGATGGAGGTAAGCGTTGCTATGTCGAAGGGAACGAGGTTGGGTGGGGAATTACGAAGGGACGAGGAAAGGGAGCCAGAGATTATTAATCTAATTCTGCCACCACGTTCTCCTGATTTGAATCCGAATGAAAACCTTTGGGCAATAATGATTAACGAATGGGAGAAACGCAATGAAAGAACATTTGAAGCACTTTTAGCTCACACGAGGAATAGTTGGGAGAGCTTACGCCGAACACCAAACATTTCCTACAATCTGGCCTCTTCTATGCCGCAACGATTGCAAGAAATTATTGATGCTGGAGGAAGCTATACGAAATACTGATGTTAAAGCCATGACGTAAATGTGTATCGAATATATATTTATGTTAATATAGAATTTTATTATATTTTTATGTTTGACATCTATAAAAGTATATATTGTGACCATGAAAGAACTTTACTTATCCTTAGTTAGAATCTTTTCTTGCAATGTCTACGCTCGTGGAGATGATAATATATGCATTGTTGAAACAAACTATGAGAAGGTAATAGTTTCAGGAAAAAATAAAAAACTGGCAACATCGAGGCCATCACATGTTTATGGGAATTGTCATATGATATGCTACCAATAAACTCTTATATAATAGTATATACAGCATACTATATTACGTAATAATTACGATGAACAAATCAAATGCAAATTTCTCTGATTCACGGCCCACCAGTCTTGCTTTAGACTAATGACTTTCATAAGATGAAATAGGTTACCACTTAAAACAATGGATAAACTATCTATTAGTGAGACGACCATGACTTCCTCGAAATACGAGCGTGTGAGAGGTTCACTGAGGAATTTGATCATTAGATTCTTCACGTAGGATATGTATCACAAACAACAATATTGACAACAATTCCCAACAGTTACTTAATATCAATCATTGCATTTGAGCAAATAATTTAGACCTGCGTCAAAATAACTTAGGTATCATGCCATGATTTGGGATATTTGCCGAATTAGTCGTCTCTATAGTCTACAGTATATATTGAGACGGTATAATGTAATGCCCAGCTAATATTATGATGACTAGGATTGCTCCATAACCATCCCAACATCCCGAAACTTGGTCATTCTGCTTCTTAATCATTTGTATTTTAAACACTAAAATGTAGCAGAAGTGACGTAATAATGGACGTCATTGATGGGGTTAGAGCAATTATGTGCACCAATCCGAACACACCTCCGCTGCCATAAGGACCGCCCATTTTATACCTAACAGACTAGCTTGGGACGAGACAGAGGCGCGAGACTTATTGTAAGCACTGTACAACAAATCTCGATGAATCGGTACAGAATTTAAATTCTGTACCGATTCATCGATTTGTTGTACCTGGTATTCCATACATTAAAACCAAGCTCACCCTCTCGTCTATTATTAATTTCGCAGCCATCCCCTACCTAAAAGAAAATAAATATTATATTATAGTCAACACTGAAGGATATGTGGAGCTCCGATGAGAGTGAACACATCAACGAGACGAAAAGCAACTTCTGAAGCACGTTTTGATGTTAATGCATTCAAAATACAAAATTTAATAAGATGGTCTTGATAAACCATGATAAAGTTAAAATCACCATCTCTGTTTAATTGAAAATCTAATAAATCTACTTGACCGCGACTGTTGAATTCTTTTGACATGATTGGTCGCACAACACCACCTTTAGAAATGTCTTTTCTTCAGGCTGCGAGTCTCACAATATGACAAAAATAATTCCCTGCTGTCTCTTGATACATTTGCATAACCTTCTTGCAGTTTTCGAATCATCCTCTCTCTTCCTCCATGTCCAGTTTCTTTGGGCGCCTTTTCAAGCACCCCAAACAGTTCTTCCAAAAACACAAAGATTTTAAATGTAGCTTCAGATGATTGAGGGACTTTCGTGATCAACCGTTCCATACCTCCAACTGTCAGTATACTGTACCGTTGAAAATTGTAGTAATCAGCCGCTGTTCTCTCTTCTTTCTGTTTGGAAGCTTCTAGATCTCCTATCATGTTAAAATACTTCTCTGTTGTAAATATTTCTTGTTTTGCTTGAATTAAATCTTGTCATTATTTCTTTGTAAAATAATTGTTCTTGCTCCCCCATCGTCAAGTGCGCAAATCACGGTGAAGTCTAAAAAACAGAAAAAAATCATATATAAAATTAGATATATAATCTCAAAATATATAAAAGGAAAAAAAAAATCATATATAAAATTACACTATGTAGCAAAATTTTGGAAAATTTGTGTTTATATTATTTAAAGATATATAATGTATGATATATATAATGCGTATATAATGTGTATATATAATGCACCCAAATATAATATGTACACAAATATGCTCACAAATCTAAACGGATAATGCTTAAAAATGTACATTTGAACGACTTTTTCTCTTGTAGTCCCGTGGATTATCTCGTATTAAACACCAGATATAGTCGCCCATCATAGCTTCGTCCCATTTTCCCTGATATCTCCTCTCCATGGTTTGGATATCTTGGTGAAAATGTTCACCATGTTCTTCACTTACGTCACCCAAATTTGGTCTGAAAAATTGTAAATGCGAGTCCAGATAGTGTAACTTCAGAGACATTCCACAACCTAACCTTTGAAAGTGTTTGAGTAGATTTTCTACTAGCTCTTTGTAGTTGTCGTTCTTTTTACCTAAAAATCCATGGACTATAAGCCGAAATGACTGCCAAGCATTTTTTTCAAGAGCTGTCATTTTTTCTTCAAACCCTTTAGATGCTAACATGCATCTGACTTGAGGTCCAACAAATATGCTTCCCTTGATTTTAGCTTCAGAAAGTTTGGGAAACATTGAACGTATATGATAAAGAGCATCACTTTCAGCATCAAAAGCTTTGATAAATTGCTTAATAAGCTTGATATGCAGCGGGGGTAGCAAAGTTTTGTCTGTTGGAACAAGGGCTTCGTTAAGAACATTGTGTTTGCCTGGATTAAGCTCATTTCTCACGGGCCATTCCTTTCTGACAAAGTGCTCACCATCTGCTTTGCTGTCCCAAAGGCAGAGCAAACACGAATATTTAGTGTAACCGCCCTGTAGTCCAAGCAGGAATCCTAGCATTTTGAAGTCTCCACATACATCCCATCTATGTTCACTGTAGTTTATTTTGTCTAGCAACTGCTTTACATTTTCATATTCTTCCTTCAATTCAACCGAATGATCCACAGGAATAGATGGAAACATGTTTCCATTATGTAGTAGGACGCCTTTTAAACTTCTAGTTGAGCTGTCAATAAACAAACGCCAATCAGCAGGGCTGTATTCAATTCCTATCTCAGCAAAAAGGCCATTTACATCACAGCAGTGGCAAAGAGAGCTCGATGCGAAACAGGAGTAGAAAGAAGCGTATCGCAAATGCCTATTCCTGTAGAAAGAGATCTTGACTCTTGGGTCCAAAAGATTCCACTCTTTAAGGCGGGAGGTCATAATTTCTGCATTGGTTTTCATAAGGTTCATACCCCTGACTAGGTCGTCTATGTCTTTCTGGTTGGGGAATGGGGAAATGGGGTGATGTATTGGAGCTTGCCTCGAAGTCTTCATCTTCATCGGAAGATCTTAAAGGCGTTTCATCTATTTCCTCCATGGTGGGTGGGCATGGAAAGGGGGTAAATCTTCATTATAGGGGACTGGGGCAATAGATGATGAGATATTTTGATATAGGACATTTTTTCGACCTTTACCTCTTTCGTAGAGTGAAATGTCTACCAAGCAGAAGTAACAATCATCGTGGTGATTGGTTTGCTCCCTCCAAATGCGAAGAATAGTAAATGGCATGCCTTTTCTGGTACCTCGCAGCCATCCTTCTAATGTGGAACGGCAGCTTCCACAGCAAAAGTGAGGTGCCCATGATTTATCTTGATCGCCCATGGGCATGCCAAAGTAAGCGTGATATGCTGTACAAAACTTCATTCCTGTGTCAATTTTGTGCTTTACTTGCTTTGGATTGATGTAATGGCCACAAACATAACAAAATGAATCTGCAGAGTGTCTTCAGGGCCTATTGGTAGCCATCACCATATAATTCTAATTCAAATATCTAAAAAATACAAAAAACATTTTATAAACAGAAATAAGAAACCAAATGTGTACAAATATTTAATAATGGGCCTTAACCAATAAAAACATTACTAATAAACTCGTTTTGGGAACATTTTGAATTTTGCACTTTAAATTACTTTTGCTATCTCAGAAAAATGCCTTAAAATTGGCGAAAAAGTAAGATTTCTAAATTTGACCATATCATAAAAACTAGGGTGACCCATAAGTCCGGCATCATAGGAAAAAAAATTTAAAAAGGCAAAACAAAAGCTTTTATTTACAGAACGTGCTCAATATGTCCACCATTTTTTTCAATACACAAATTGAGATGTGATACCCAGTCAACAAGAACACGGTGAATGATGTCAGGAGTAATAGTGTTACATGCCCCAATAATGCGCTGCCGCAAATGTTCAACACACCTAATTTTCTCTGCGTATACCAGCGCTTTCAAGTGGCCCCAGAGATAAAAATCTAGTGGCGTGAGATCCGGGCTTCTAGCTGGCCATTCCACAGGCCCTCGACGTCCTATCCAATGACCAGGGAATTGTTGGTACACGTATTCCCTTACTTGGGTGCTGTAATGTGCAGGAGCGCCGTCTTGCTGGAACCATGTTGGGAAATTTCCTTCTTCGTTCAAGACACTGGAAATGCTTCTTCCTTGAGCATACGTAGGTAGGTGCCTCCAGTGACATGTTCATCGAAAAAGAGGAGGCCTATGATGCGATCCTTCCAAATGCCACACCATACCATCACCCGAGATGCACCTTGTTCCTTTGAAGAGGTATACCAGTGAGGGTTGTTTTGAGACCAGTAGCGGGTGTTCTGTCGATTTACCTCACCATTTCCATAAAAAACAGCCTCGTCACTGAACAGAATGGTGGACGGGAAATTGGCATCCCGAGCATATGAATTATGGTTTGTAGAAATAGAAAAATATGAATTTCTCCTATGATGCCGGACTTATGGGACATCCTGTATAGTTTTCCGAGCAAAACCGATGCCAAATCTGTAATCAGCGCGGCCGAAACATATAGAAAAGAACGAAAAATCAACATAAACAAAAAATTGTTGCACAGTGTTATCAAAGGAAAACATTAAAATAAAAATTATAATCATACAAAAATAAAGTTAAGACAAAACAAAAAACGGCGCTGCTTACTTCAGAAAGGTTTTTGGAAGACTAACTTTTCCAGCGCCCAAGACTTAAAATTACCATTCTCTTGTAGGTAATATCGCCAAATTTTGGAGAATTTATCAAAACTTGTTTAAATTTTTTTTTTAAATTCATGGAGATCAATTTATCTACAATCTTAATGCCTAGGCAATAAGTCAAATATCATATATGAAAATTTAGGAAATAAGCGTAATGCCTGTTTTTTTAGACATTAGTCCTAATGCCTAGTCATTTACTTATTGCCTAGTCATTAAGCTTATTGCCTAATTTTGCCTATTGCCGCTAACATATAGAGAGAGAGAGAGAGAGAGAGATTGAAATTGAAACTTATGGATGTATATGTTGTGAATGTAAATGCTTCAAATTGGGTTAATGATATAACTTTGGCGAGTGTTTCACCCGAATCCTTATGAATCAAATGCATTGCCATTCAAAGGTCAAAATCTGAAATCTTACTACTTGTGTTATTTAGGTCGAGACAAACATTTGGTCTCGACTAATTAGGCAGAGGAGGCCAAATTGCATACTTAGAGCTCATTGCGCCATATTGGAAGACCGCCTTTCCAAGTAATTTCGCTTGAGTAACGGCCCCTCTTAAAACGATGTATGGTATTTTTATCTGCTTAAAAATATCGCATCGTTTTCTGCATCTGTCTTTTTGCTCTCAATAAAACTCCTTCGGTTTGGCCTTCGAAATCTTTCTTTTTTCATATTTGGAAATTCTTGGAGCACCATCAGCTTCAAAGTAAGCTGGAAACTGCTTAAAAAAAGCTGAAAAAAAAGTTGAAAGGAGGTAAAAGAGTTCTCAATATCGAAAGTTTATCTGTAGAGGGAAGGACATAAATCCAAAGATATAAATGAATCACCTTCCGAGGGCAGACTTTGCACCGTTATTCCTTTCCTTATGGTCCGCAGGGCCAGAGAGCCAATTGTCCAACAGTCTCATTCGCTCGTCAATGGATATAAAATATTTTATTGTGATTTTTCCTTGCTTTTTTGCGATACTTATATAATATACTATTATGATACTATACAGGGTGTTCTAAAATTTACCTAATAAACTTTTGTGTTGTAAAATTACGTAGTAAACTTTTATATGAACGCAATATCTTAACAAAAATTATGCGATATTTAACAATTTTATTTCATATACAGCAACAATAATTGTTTATTTTAGAGGTTCAAAATGTCTTCCTTCAATTTGAACACATTGTTCACAACGTCCCACTACTGATCGACAAACATTTAAAAGTTTACTAGGTAATTTTAGAACACCATATACATGTAAACCCATACAAACACACACACACACACACACACACATTGTGTGTGTGTGTGTATATATATATATATATATATAATATATAGAAAGATTATGGATAGCATTATATAAATAATTTTAAGAGTTTCTCTATAATCTTAGTTTGAACGTAATTAGTCTTAATAATACAGCAGCAAAGTATTATAGGCTTCATCTCAAAATTTAAACTTCAGATTTTAAGAAATTCAAAACTTTTTAAAAATATTCTTCCTTGATTTTTACTTCAAATTACACGATTTTCGAAAACAAAATTCAAGGATAAATTTCTTTTTTGTCAGATTTTATATTTCAAGTTTTTTGACGCTGTAAAAAAAAAAAAATGTCCATAATTATTTTGTCAAAAGATGTTTGAAATTTTTTGGAAAATGTAATTGAAATTTAGCTTGAAATTATTTTTATCAATTTTTATGGAAAATTTGAGATTTTTTTTCTTTTTCTTTCTTTTTATTGTTAATAATAATATTAATATTATTATTATTACTATTATTGTTGTTGTTGTTGTTAATAAACAGTAAGTCGATAAATCAATGTTAAATAAAAAATAGATAAATGAAATAATCTCTGTTTATTTCTTTGATTTATTCAGAAATAAAACGTGAATAGTTTCACTTTGGAGCCAAATAAAGTATATCCAAAAGTGTTTAACGAACGAAGATAGATAACGTAAGATATAACGTAATTATTCTATCGTTATCGAAGAAGAATTAACGCTTTTCAGTGTATTTAATATTTTTACATTTTTAATAATTTTTAGGGTTACCGGTCATAAATTAAAAATTTTCCCCACAAAAAAAAATTTTACCAAGAAAATTTTTTTTTTTTAACAATTTTGAAAACCAAATTCGGGAATGAATTCATTCATAAAATTCATTTTATTTTAATGACTTGTTTGCATCAGAAATATTTTCTATTTACGTAAATTCTCATGAGAGAGAAAGCTTGTAAAGACTCCTTTAAACGTTCTCCAAACAAAGTTGAATTACTTCAGTTTAAATTTATTTGAAAATCAAATTGCGATTTAAAAATAAAAAAATAAAAATCTTTAATCTTATTTAATATTTTTTCACACATTAAAAAAATATTTAAAATTAAAAAACATTTAAAATTTAAAATGTATTTAAAATTTTAAAAAAATATTTAAATTTTTTTTTTTAAGTTATTTTTATTTTTTAATTAAATTTTCTTTTGTTAAAAATTCGTTATTTTCCTAAAATCACTTTATCATTGTTTCTTTTTACTCGTTCAGACAATGCCCTTGACTAGAAATACCCTTTGTATACCCATTTTTAAAAAAAATTAGTCTTGCAATATTGTTTATTTCATTATTGCTAGTTTGCCCTGAAATTTCACATTGTTTTTATCGTAATCTTTTGTTTATAGTTTTTTAAATCAATCAAAATGTCGGTTAGACGCTTAACTAAATCGTCTAAACTAAAACGAATAGCATTTTTAGGTAAATATCTAAATATATAATAGGTAAATATAATGTACATAAGGTAAAGTTGACAATGGTCGCGCATAGGTCCTATTGTCGCGCATGGGTAGTTTTTTTTTGTCAAATGAGCGACATTAGGACCCGATACGCGACCATTGGCAACGTTACTTTAATTATAAACATTAACTAAATAATAATTATGGAATAGCCATAAATCACTTGTTAAAATTTCCTTTCCTTTAATTAATTTCTTTTCAAGTAATTCTTTTTAATATCCAATTAATTACTTGGTAATTGTGATTGGTGTAAATGAAGAAAGAGGAAATGAATTAATATGAAAAGATGTTCAGATTTTTTTTTTTTTTTTTTTTTTAGGAAAGTCAAAAACCACACCCACAAACCCTGATTGACTGGAAGTTAAACTGTTGACCATTCTTGTACTTCAACTTAGCGTACGCCTAACCCGGACATACAATTCACTCTAATTTAGTAATTACGTATTAGATGGGTGTAGCTTTCGATTTTATCAAAATTGTGGTGGCTGAAAAACTACATATTAGCATATAGTTTACAGTTAGTTCGTAAACAATGTGTAACAGAGGTAAATAATATAAGAATTTCACATGAAATCAGCTTTAGTCCACAAATTTACCTTTATCGAATTAAGAATTGCTCTGAAACGATAAACAATGACTGGAAGTTAAACTGTTGACCATTCTTGTACTACAACCTAGCGTACGCCTAACCCGGACATAAGATTTACTCTAATTTAATAATTACGTATTACATGGGTGTAGCTTTCGATTTTATCAAAATTGTGATGGCTGAAAAACTACATATTAACATTATTTTACAGGTAGTTCGTAAACAGTGTGTAACAGAGGTAAATAATATAAGAATTTCACACGAAATCAGCTTTACTCCACAAATTTACCTTTATCGAATTAAGAATTGCTCTGAAACGATAAACAATAAACAATATTCGTCTTATTATTTCAGTGAAAACCGTAAGATACGGTATTACCGTACGACGAGTGATATATGAATCTATATCATTAGGTCCCTATCCTACGGGTGTACAGCATGGTCCAACCAGCTTGTACAGTTATGAAAAGCACTGCGGAAAGTAAACTAGAATAGTGGACATTAAGTAAGGCAAAAACCTTTACTCTAGCAACGTTGGATAACTAATGGCGTTCTTTGATATATAAATTATGTCAAACAAAAACTTTGACCTGCCGCTATATGACCTCGACTTTGCACTTGTACAGACCCAAAGTAAAATGATTTCTTTCTTAGCTGGAACAAATTCATCTAAGTTCGTTAGAATTGGACGATGCGTGTACTGCTTTGAGATGGTTTATGTGTATTTTACTAAAGAAAATTAATTAATCAATTTAATACGTATGGACACACAAAAGGTGTCCGAAAAGTCGCTACCCATTGATAAATACATTAAAAAACCTCTTAATCCGATGAGAAGTAAATTTGGATCATATTTAGAATTCGGACCCCAGGTAACCCTAATGGAGAATACAGACCCCCAACTTTCCCCTAATGTAGAATCCAGACCCCAACTTTCCCCTAATGTAGAATCCAGACCCCAACTTTCACTTGTACAACCATATCGTAGAAGTTCATATTATTTCCCATTCAATTCGAAGTACGTTATTGCAATTAATTAATATAATTCCTTTTGGGTTGCAACTTTTCGGACACCTTCTACAATAATCTATTAGACTTTTAATTAAACATCTTTGTGTCCCATTTTAGTACCGTTTCAAATGGGTAATTTAATGCATATTCATTAGTAGTATGGGTATATGTATAATTCATACACGTTGTATGTAAAATTTAATTGATCCATACAAACCACTGATATTATATATATATATATGTGTGTGTGTGTGTGTGAAATTAAAAAATGATACGCTTAATTATATAACGAAATTATCGATAAATGCTCAGTAAATTATACATTTAAAATGCTACTAAATCGGGGCAGACGATGTATAATTAAACGACTAATTCGGTATAATAGAACGTCTAATAAATAGTACTGTTTGGAACACAGTAATGTGTAGAAAGAAGTAAATATGTATTACAGAATAAGGTATAATGGCGCCCTTCTATATCCGCTTCACATGCACTTTCACCTTTGTTCTCACCAGTTACCATATATATATGGTGAACTAAGCACGTCTGTTGCGCATATATAAAGAACAATTATATATTCCCTCCATAAAATTATATACTTCGTCCATGAAAGTTCGAGCTGGAACCACTTGTTATACCACTTGTCATCCATTTGCTCTAATTACAGGTCTTATTTATTTTGTGCAAACTATCTTTTGATGTTTCTCGACGCCCTACGTGATGGAATTTCCTGTTACGTAGACGTTTGTACAATATATATAAGACGAACTTTGAGCGAGTGGTTTCAGACTTCTCTCGGTTGGAGTGCAGGGAATCTCCAGGGTTTGGCACTATAAGTGGATCCTGTTCTTAGAATCATTGGTTGGATTGGATTCAGATTTATTGTAATAATCTTAAGCGTTGTAGGATCACCTGAAGATCAGGTCCCCCAGCCTTCTCTAGTTAACCTTATAAGGGTAACTAACGAAAATATCATGACCTAACCTAACCAATCATTAGGTCAACTGTACGCCCTTGACGATTGGTTAGGTTAGGTCGTGATATTTTCGTTAGTTAGCCTTATAAAGCTGACTAAAGAAGGCTGGGGGCCCTGATCTTCAGGTGATCCGCGTTGTATACTAACGTTTAGTCTAACGTCAGGAACTCCCTAATTTTATTTGATTGGCATAATATAATAAAATGATATTTGTCGATCGTATTTTTTCCAAAGCCCAGCTATAAAAATTCAGGTTAATTTGATAGACTTTATAGCGCACTTTGAAAGTACCAGAATACAGTATATTCGATCTTATTCTTATACAGTAAATCCTCGCCAACGCGTGTTTGTCCAGTGCGAATTTTTGCCGAAAGCGGAAAATTTGATTATACACGGTCCGCCAAACACGCTCTAATACAGTAGTACTGTACGCGTGCCAATGCGCGCTCTAGTGTTTTCTCCTACACTCTCCAACACTCCCGCATCTCCGTCCCTCTCACGTCATCCCTCCCATCACCCTTTGTCCCGGTAGCGCGTTAAGTTCAGTGAAGTTGTGTTGGATTGTTTTGTCGTATTTTGCCGTTGTTTTGCTATTACCCTTAAACAGCAGTATGGCACCAAAACGTAAAGCATCTGCAAGTGATAGTGAAAAGAAGAAAAGTCGTAAGGTTATGACATTAGCCGAAAAAATAAAGATTGTAGATAAGTTGCGTGGTGGTATGAGCATAACATCACTTGGCCGCGAGTATCACGTGAATAAGTCTACCATACGCACCATCCGAAAGAGTGAAAAAAAGATGCGTGCTATTTTCATTTAATATATTTTTATTTATCATATGTAAATATCATTGTTTATGGTTTTATTATGTTATTATTTCATATACAATATAGGTAGGGGAATTCATTTGTGTGTGAATAAAAAATCTACGTATCTAAGTATTAACGGGAGACTTTACGCGGCCGCGTTCACATATCCCCATTTATCCTACAAGGTATTAAGTTTGTCCAACGCGGATTTACCTAACGCGCCGTTCTTGAGGGTTTAATATATATATATATATATATATATTATATATATATATATGCCTGTGAATGTAGAGAAATATATATATGTAAGGGTCACGAGATATAAAAAAAATGAGGTCCCTTCTGAGTGTCAAATTTGAAATAGTACTAACATTGTTGAAATAGTTGAAATAGTTCAACATTTCTGTAAATGCAATACTAACAAGTACTTTTTCATTAAAATTGGGTATAAAATCTGTACGCGAGCGACTAGTTTTCAAGGTTATGCATAGAAGTTTGTATTGATGTTTCGTTCCATATGAGTAGGTAGATGTTCATAGTTTAATGTCATCTTTAATAACCTTCACAAAATTCGGAATACTAAATAATAATAATAATACCTTTACGTGACATCCCAACCATGGGTAGCTACATCATCTGAATGCGGAGGACAGTCACCCATCCAACTACTGATCAGAGTGAACGTCGCTTAACCTCGTTAATCAAACGGGAATCCGTGTTGCGATGAAGTAAAGACGTAGAACACTATTGAGCGCAATTTAAATTAGAATAAAGTACTATAGGAGCTCCCGTGGCTCGTTCGATTGTAGATTGGACTAGAGCTGCGAGTGCTCGGGTTCATTTCCCAGCGTCGCCGCGGTTGGAGTTAGGTCGGCCACCTTCTCCGTGATTGCTCCGGGTCGGGTGAATCTATCGAGAGTTCATACTCACCCCATCTCCGTGAGGGGATACTAGGTGGGGGGGGGGGGGGTGCAAAGTTTACCCGAGTAGGCAAAATGATTTTTCTAACAATTCTGGTTGATCAAATAATCATTTGTGAAAATGATTGTGATAAAGACTTGCTCGGAAACTTAGCTGAAAAGCAGTTTAAATAATAAACTCTAATTTTTTTTAGCTAAAACAAAAATTTTAAGCAGTATTATTCTCTTTATAGCGACTTTGGAGGAGACAATAGGTGGTTCTGATCAAGTTAAATGAGGGTCATGAAAAAATAAATTTTCATTTACGAGCCAAACCCTAACAAACTTAAACCCTGTTTTCCTCATCTTATTTTATTAGGTGTTTGCGCTTGCGTGTGACGCATTTCACTTATTTTCTCGGGTGTGCAGCTATCTGCAACTTGGCGGTACCGTTGGAGGCATGCACTCTCATAGAACAAGAAAATTTGATCAGATATTTGTTATCGAAAGTGTGAAGTAAAGTAAAATTTGTCGGAGAATGCCTATTCAGTATGGAAGAAGCTGCATGACTTCAAAGAATTTGTATGAGTGGTGTCAATGACTCTGAAAATGACGAACCGGTGTCTCTGACAAATTTTAATGGGAGAATGCTTTCGGAGCAAGACAATGCCCGTCACATTCAACACGTGTTACCGTCGAATAGCTTCAACAGTTGCGATTTGAGGTCTTGTCACATCCAACATATAGGGTGTCCATAAATGATTACCCTGATTAAAGCATGCTATAACTTTTAAATAAACACTCGTATTCAAACACAGTTTTAATCATAAGTAGATAAACATACACAGTTTTGATACATAGTTAATGAACTTAATAAGCTTCCACATGTGCACCCCTAGTGGCACGTAAAATGTCTAAACGGTATTCACACTCACGCCACACATTTTCCAACATTTGTGGGTTAACTGTTACAATTGCATCCGTAATGCGTTCTCGCAATGTCCTGATATCTGGAACAACTGTTGCATAAACCAAATCTTTAACATGACCCCAGAGAAAGAAATCCAGCGGGATAATGTCTGGTGATCTTGGGGGCCATGGGATTGGCCCATCCCTGCCAAACCATCGATTTGGAAGTGTTGCGTCGAGAGTTTCACGAACAACATGCGCCCAATGAGGGGGTGCCCCATCTTGTTGGAAGATGACAGTTGGCTGCCTGTCCTGCAGCTGGGGGATGGCGTAATTGGTGTGAGAGCCGTTTGAATGTTTTCCACCGTCGCATCGGAAACTGATGGTCTACCACTACTCTTTCCCTTTTCCACGTTTCCAGATTCCAAGAATTTTTTCATCCACGACTTAATTAACTTCACATCAGGTGAATTCTTTCCATACTTTGTTCTGAACCTTTGCTGAACACTGACAGGAGATTTTGTTTCTGCAAGCCACACAACACATTGTGCCTTCTCTGTCACAGACGCAGTCTTAACTGAACAACTACTACAGCGCTCCTAGCGGCGAATGCGGTAGACGAAACACACCAGCACAGAAACTCTATGCGTGTACGAGATCACCTGTAAAAAAGAAAACGGATGTAAGATTCGTCATTAAAACATGAGAGCATACTGTTTTCAGGGTAAACATTTATGGACACCCTGTATAATCCCGATGTGATGCTCTCAGAGTTTTGCCATTTTAGACCCACGAAGGATGCTTTCAGGGGACGAAAACTTCACGATGACTGCATTGCAGGTAGTGACTGCAAGGATTAACTAAACATTTCTTTCTAACGGGATACAGAAGCCCGTCAGCAGGTGACAAAAGTGCATTGATGTAGGTGATCGAGAAATAACGCCAATATTTCCTTGTACAATGCATATACAACAGCTAATAATAAAATTCACTATTTTTTCACTGATCCTCGTCAGTAATCAATTATTATTAATTGTCATAAATTATTACCAATATATAGTAATAATTAATAAGATATGATAAGTTCTGAAGAGAAATAAACAGATTACAAGTTGTATATTTACAAATAAATTAATAAAATTGTCAAACCTTTTTATTATACGAAGTAATCGTCACATTTGACTTTTACTTATTAACTGACTTTACTTTTTATCATCTGTAAATTACAGGAAGCAGAATTTTTATTTTATTTTACTAAAATATCCTTTTACGTATCATTCAAGACAATTTTTCAGTGAAGAATTTTAAATACATTAAAAGGTCATTGAGATAAATATAATATAACCTTCTTAGATTATTAAATATACACTAGTATTTGAAAATTGACGTTCTTAATTTCTTAAATATTCTGTACATGTATTTGAAAATGAAAGAGATGCTTAGTCAACAACAACGCTTATTCATTCTGAATAGAATAAACGCCGATGCCTGCGCTTGTATTCCATCAATTTCTTAAGAAGAACGCTTTAGTTAATCAGCTTTATAAGCTACTTTAGTAGTTTTGTAAATAGTTTAATAATATTCAGCTGACTTGAAACTGATATTTTGCAAAATGTTATCATATAATATAGCTTTAAACTGCTTGTCCGACTTGGATAATCTCGATAAGCCCTATTGAGCTCTCGTAAGCTACTTGAAACAGTTCAGGGAAAAACACATTGCCCGCAAGCCAGGAGTTAGAGACCCGTTGTAAGGTAAAAAAGGTAACAACCAGGAACTTCATTTCCCCATTTCCTCATTTTACCCACGATGAAGGTGTGAGTTTGCCATAAGGGTCACCTTTCGCCCGAACAATGACATGGTAAGCGGTCAACTCAACCCAACCCAAGGGCCAGCAGGCGGGAACGAACAAGAACCCCACCACTCAGATTCTAACACCGTAACCACTGAGCCACTGAGCTACCGGGCGCCCACCCCTGTTATATAATACTGTATATAATATTTCTTCCTGAGTTAGACCTGTTTTCACTTTTCGTTCATTTTCACATTAATTACGGGCAGTATATCATTGATTTGTCTGATACTATTGTGAATTATTATTTTACTTCGATTTTGCTTTTAGCTTTGAGCATCATCTCAGTTATTGCTGAAAATTCTGCAAATAAGTGTTTTTCGTGTGATTCTATTTTTGTCTGTAAGTCTATCTGTATACAGAGGGTTGAAAAAACTAAATAGACACCCTAGGTTTTTTTTTTTTTTTTTTTTTTACAAAAATCAGTAAATAATAAAAAATTTATTGAATCAATAATGCAGAGAGGAAAGGAAACACGATTTTAAGTATATTGATTCAATTTGTTATTATTGATGTATAATCAAATCGAAAAAGGTTTGGAAAAAACAAAGGTGTCTATTTACTTTTGTCAACACTATATATATATATATATATATATATATATATATATATATATATATATATATATATATATATAATATATGTTATAGGCTCCAATTGTATAGTCTACTAATAAAGGCAATTTTGTAAAGCCTAACTTTGTAGGATACCAATATGAAAGTAGGTTGTTGAGGTAATTAAACAGTTAATTAACATGTGCTCATCAATTGATTTATCAATCAACAAGGAAACATGATAGATTGCGCGGATTTTTCTTTTAATTAACAAATTTAATATTACAATGATTAGTACATACAACACAAAATGCAATGGTTATGAATGAAGGCTACAGAAGGCTGCAAACGGTCTTTGTTATGAATTAATTGGCAGCATGAATACACAACGTCAAATGTAAAACAGATTATAAATTACATAAATTGTACAGTGATACAATAATGATTGCTAGCTCGATAAATGACACACAATGCGAAGTTCTGTGCGCAGCCATAAAGTAAACAAAATATTTACACACGCGTTGAATTGCTTCAACAGTAGGGTCAATCCCAGAATAGGCACCTGATGTACCTCAATCCCAGATGAAGCACCTGCGTTCAACCTCAATCCCAGAATAGGCACCTTGCAAGGAATTAAATAAAAAACCTGATGATTACAAAATTTATTGTTTATACAAAGTTTATTACAAATGTAATAAAGGCAAAGTTATAAAAGGTTTAAAGTGGTTTAATGAATAAAGAAAAATTTTAGATACAGTATTATAAATTCCTGCAATATGAGCCCGAATGTTTCTGAATCCATCTGAAGCAAATCTATCTTGCCACATAAATTGGTATAGATATAGGTTAGGTTAGGTTAGGTTAGGTTAGGTTAGGTTAGGTTAGGTTAGAGTTGATTTTTTTCAAATATTGATAAAAACAATGAAATTATATCTCTAAAAACTGTTTATATTTTTTTCTCCTCAATCCCAGATTAAGCACCTGTGTTTTGCCTCAATCCCAGATTAAGCACCTAAAAATTATTTCAGGTGCCTATTCTGGGATTGATCCCAACAGTATTTTGACTGAGGCAGGTGTATGCCATGAAAGAGAGTTTACAGTCACTGCGAAGGGCGTATGAAGGTCTATACTCGAGAGTTGCTTTCTGCTGCACGATCGTTGGAAGACTGACTTGAAACTTTAACTGTTAAACTTTCAGGAACACAAGACTTTGTTGATTTCGTTATTTATGGTTGCCTTTCCTCTGGTTTGGTTGCTTCAAACTTCCTTGGTGATGGTCTTGGTTGATTTCTAATGGTCGCCCCTTTTAGGTTAATTTTCCTGAAGTCTGCTTAAGATATCGTGGGGGTGTTTTCATGAGGGTGACCGCTGTTTCAAGCCTTGGCGAGAAATGTTTAGTAAGGCAAAAAGGCGTCTGTTGTCGTAATCTGACACTGGTACCAAGAAAACTTTCTTAAGTATAGATTTCTGCTGGTAACGAGAATTCGTAGTGTTTACAATCAGGGCTGGCAGGTCGGACCTGGGTTTAACCCGAAAGTGAGATAGGACCCGGACCCGGACCCGATAGTGAAATAGAGATAATTAATTTCCCGATACGTTATAAGAAGAATAGGGGAACCTTCAGAGAACTTAGTCGTAAGTAGAGAAATAATTTCCCGATACGTTATAAGAAGAAATCGGAGAGTAGTATAGAAGAAAACTACTGCGATTCCCTATACGGTATCAGCTACTTCAGAGTAACAAACCCGTTGCTGCCACCTAACCAGAACCCCCGTCAACTTCGAACCGACCAAGGCCATAGTCGGAGGGGTTAACATATATATATATATATATATATATATATATATATATATATATATATATATGAGACATGGCGCGACACAATGACAAGTGGCGCCAAAACAAGTTTTAAGAAAAACAACTTTAAAGTTTGTGGAAGTTTAAATACTCATAACTTTATTAAAACGGATGTATTTCGATGTTTTTCTTTTAAATTTTTTAATTTTGTAAATAATGTTATAAACATTGAATGAATGAATGATTAATAATAAAACAGAAACGTTTAAAGATTTTTTTTAAGGTAAAGTAGCAATAAGGGTATAAAGATTGACAGATTATAGCAATAACTTTATAAAGAATGGACGAATTTTGATTGTTTTTGTTACATTTTTCCTGTAATTTTATGGCCATTAAATGAGTGAATACATAAATTCGTAAATTAATAAAAAGACGACCTGGTACATACATGATGGAGGAAAGGTCAAAGCTTACTGTGCTTGTGAATTTTCGCCCATTGGTTGATTCTCCATTGTGCCGCGCGACGCCTCAGATATATATATTTATATTAACCGTGTATGCCACTCATCAAATGCTAAAATATTGCAGGACAAAGTAATTACAATTGGCAAAGCCTTTCTAGGAACTAGGTCTTCTTATCTTTTCAAGGGTCTGCCAACTGGGATAATTCCAAGAAAGAAATTAGCCATTTTAATTAGCTTATTTTGTAAGGTTTTTACACACACACACACACACATTTTTATATATATATATATATATATATATATATATATATATATATATATATATATATATATATATGACCTTTGGTTAGTTTCCGCCCGAATTGTTCATTCTGACGAAGGTCAAGCTTTTCACTCCACCTTAGACCTACAGTTTAACGTGGAATCCGAACCACGCCCCATCAGCAGCCCAGCGTCTTAACCACTAGGCCACCTAGGGTACCCATTTATCTACCAACCACTTTCTTTTATTGTGTTGAAGGATGAACAGCTGGGTTTTGCTGCGCGCCGGCTGCCATCGGGTCTCGAACCCGGGGCCGATGGATTCGTAGTTAGCGACGCTAACCACTACACCACCGAGGCGCTGTGTGTATATATATATATATATATATATATATATATCGGGTGGTCCGAAAAAAATGACTCATTTTTTAAAAATTAATATCTCAGTAACCCCCTTCCTTATCATGACAATTTTTATATGCAAGATACTTTCAAACTTCCTTTTTTGAATGCAAGAAACGGAATTCTGATATCTTTTATAGTTTTCTCGCAATTAACAAAAGTAACAACATGGGTCAAAAAACGAATATCATGAGAAAGGAAAAATTTAATCAGAAATTTAACTAATTAATTTACAGTAAATGATCGATTGGACCACCACTCTGTTGACACACTAATCTAAGTCTTTTCTTCCACACAAAAATAATACTTCTTACTTCATTAATGCCAATTTCTTGCCAAGATTCAAGTATTTTACTTTTTAATTCTGATTCGGTGAATTTTCTCGTCGACCTCGGTAAACCTTCTCTTTTAGTAACTCCCAAATTGAGTAGTCCATAGGATTACAATCTGGGCTTTGTGGTGGCCACTCATTTTTCGTTATTAATTTTGGTGTATTGCTAATCAGAAACGACTGTGTGGCGTAGCTTGTATGCGACGGTGCTCCATCTTGTTGAAATATGAAATCATTTTCTTGATACAGGCGACGACAATCCGGCAACAATTTTGTTCTTAAAAGTTCAATGTAATTTGCAGAATTCACCTTTGTCTTTTCAGTTTCAATAAAATGAACATCTGTCTTGCCATTCCAAGAGACCCCTGCAGATATCATAATCTTTTTGGAGAATCTTGACGTTTCATGATACAGTCTGTTTATTGAAATGTCACACTTTTTACCACGCCCGTAGACAACATCATTTTGACGGTTTCGCGGAATTTCTAGAGTGAAATCTTTTTCATCCGTGAAGACTATCTTTTTAATATCAACGACAGAGAAATTATCAAGTAACTTTCTGCACCTTGTTTTTCTTTTATCCTTAACAGTATCACTTTTTCTAGAAGATACTATTCTTTTGAAGGCTTTTAGTTTTTGTGCTTTAATTATTCGGTGTACAGAAGTCTTTCCAATATTCAAATGTTTAGCAATTGTTCTTTGTGACAAATGACTTCCTGGTTTATCTTCTTGAGAGCAGATTTATCGTTGATGTAATCCACATTTTCTGGAACCGAAGCTGTTTTAGGTCTACCGCTTCCTGGTTTTCTGGCAGTACTTCCCGATTCGCGAATCTTCTTTAAGAGTCTTTCCACTGCACGCCTTTTCCACTTTTAGCCGGGAAACTCTTGCAATAACCTTCCAGTCTTCCATCCTTTTTCACAGTAACAATTTTTAATGAGAATACGACCTTCCTCTGACAACATCATTAAGGGTACTGACGAATTGTTAAAAATAAAAATATCCACAATTTGACTTGTTCATTCCTGTAGAGTTTTGTAATAACTTGCAAAAATATCGCATGATATCGTATAAAAATGATATCGTATAAAAAACGGATATTATATGGCGATTTTTGTTTTTTTGACCCATGTTGTTACTTTTGTTAATTGCGAGAAAACTATAAAAGATATCAGAATTCCGTTTCTTGCATTCAAAAAAAGATGTTTCAAAGTATCTTGCATATAAAAATTGTCATGATAAGGAAGGGGGTTACTGAGATATTAATTTTTTAAAAATGCGTCATTTTTTTCGGACCACCCGATATATATATATATATATATATATATATATATATATGATGTCCCCAAATAATGTCTCTATTTTCACTTAACCGTTATCTCATAATGGATATATACATTTTATTATTGGGTTTTTATTCCGGATATACCTATAAATTTTTAATCTTTCATTACTTAATAACTAATAACTATTGTGTATTAAAACCGTTCTTTCGCCATTTCATACTCAAAATAATAATTTTTCCTAATTTCTAAGGAATTAATAAACGACGATATCGCTACCAATAGACTATAACAATATGACTGAACTCTCAAACAGTGATGCCGCATTTGCAGCTTGAACAGAAAATCAAGATCGTTCAGTGTGTAGTGAATACTCTTATTTTAGTTTAAAGATAAATGTTAATTTTACCGTCTTGAATTTCGGAATAGCTATAAATTCATTTTAAATTAGTTACCCATCATAATTCAATTGTAAACCACATTAATACTAATTTTATGTATATTGTATTATTTTATTGTATGTAAACATAATTAATTATATATCACAATTGTCAGTTAATTATTTATATTCAAATAATTATTTTAATCTAATACCATGTCCATTTTACAAATAAATAATAGAAATCCAAGGGTTATATTTTCCACCTTTGGTACTGTCGCAGTTTCGCCTAACGGACTCAATACGGCTAGTGAGATAATCACTGGTTGGCACTTAACTAGCGGCAGTGCTTATGGCTACATCATCCAGGTTAACCTATACCGGATAGATGCGCTACGGTCCCAAGCCGTAGCTTGCCTAGGCCCAACGACGACGACGTAAACCAACAATTGGTGACTCCGGAGTTGGATTCCCCCCTTTTACCCAAACGACTAGGATTAGACTGTAACGTCGTTCGTGCCCATCACCCCCTTCACCGAACGACTAGGACTAGACTGTAACGTCGTTCGTGCCCATCACCCCCTTCACCCGAGCGACTAGGACCAGACTGTAATGTCGCTCGTGCCCTCTGCCCCTCACCCCTGCCCGTGCGCTCTGTGCCTGCGCTCGTCTCAACCTCCACTCCTTCGTTGGTAACTTGTCGTCTTGCTTGTACGTCAGCAAGCATAGGAGAAGATGCCTGACGACGCTGGTGCCATCTCCCACTTGAGCGTAAAGCTCCCCGTCTTCTGGCCGGGTGATCCATTTATTTGGTTCCACCAAGTGGAATCACAATTCAACTTGGGAAGGATCACCGCTAGCAGGACGAAATACGATCATGTTTTGTCCTCTCTACCAGCGAGCATCATCTCTGAAGTCCGTGACGTCATCGTGTCTACTTCCACGAGTGAGGACCCATACAACGATCTGAAGTCTGCCATCCTGTGCCGCACCACTGTCTCCGAGCGTGAGAAACTACATCAGTTAATCTCAAAAGAAGAACTTGGAGACCGTAAGCCCACTCAAATGCTGAGGGCTATGCAGTGCGCTCTAGGCGAACGCACACAAACCTTCGATAAGGACATCTTTAGACAGTTGTTCTTGCAGAAACTTCCTCCATCAGCTCAGCGTGTCTTGGCCACTATGGATCCTGCTACTCCAGTTGATAAACTAGCAGAAACTGCCGACAAAGTAGTGGAGATTGACACAGCTCCGGTCAACAACGTGAACACACAATCGGAACTGGAGTTGAAAGTGAAAGAGTTAAGTCAACAACTCAACCACGTTTGTTCTCTGCTACAAAATCAACGGCAAAGAAGCCATTCTCGGTCAAGATTTACGAAGAGGCATCGTTCGAGTTCCGGGAAGATCTGCTTCTACCACGCGAAATTTGGAAAGAAGGCTAGGAAGTGCATCTCCCCTTGCAATTTTTCGTCGGAAAACCCCAGCAGCGAGTCCTAATGGCGTCTAGTACTCGCACTGCCAACCTGTTATTCATAAAGGACAGGAACTCTGGTGTCAATTTCTTGGTTGATACCGGAGCGTCAGTCAGTGTATTCCCTCAAAAATCTGGTCATACGCACTCGGAATCTCCGCCTCTATACGCTGCTAACGGTTCACGCATACCCACGTACGGTACTCAGTCGCGTGAACTAAACTTGGGCCTTCACCGATCCTTCAAGTGGATTTTCATCTGTGCTCAAGTGCAGCATCCCATAATCGGCGCTGACTTCCTCCAGCATTTCAAACTCCTGGTGGATCTTGACAAGCGACGCTTATGCGACCAGGCCACACTGCTTTCTGTTCTTGCCAAACAGGTTGCCCTTCCGGACGCCTCGAACTCTGCACTTTCCCTCGTTCCCCCTAATTCCATGTACCAGTGCCTTTTCCAGCGATATCCAGGAATTCTTCAACCGATGCAGATGGGTGATACCATTAAGCACACCATTACCCATCACATTACAACAAAAGGTCCCCCTGTTTTGCAAAACCCAGACGTCTTGCCCCGGACAAACTGAAAGCTGCCAAATCGGAATTCCAGCTTATGATAGATCTTGGGATAATAAGACCTTCCAAAAGCAGTTGGTCCTCTCCCCTACACCTGGTCCAGAAGAAGTCAGGAGACTGGAGACCATGTGGGGATTACCGGTTTTTGAATTCGACAACCATCCCGGACCGATATCCGGTACCAAATGTCCAAGACTTTACTTCTCTTCTCCACGGCAAATCTATCTTCAGTAAAATAGATCTCGTTAAGGCTTTCCACCACATTCCCGTAGAGCCTTCGGATATTCCCAAGACTGCAGTTTGTACACCATTTGGGTTATTCGAATTTGTGAAGATGCCGTTCGGGCTACGGAATGCTGCGCAAACCTTTCAGAGGTTTATAGATGAGGTCACCAGAGGCTTAGACTTTGTTTATGCCTACATCGATGATTTGCTTGTGGCCAGCTCAACGGAAGAGGAACATAAGGAACATCTTTCACTCCTCTTTCAACGCTTAGAACAATACGGTGTTACTATTAATGCATCTAAGTGTGTGTTTGCACAGCCAACCTTGGAATTTCTTGGTCACACGATTTCGCAGCACGGAATTACCCCCCTTCAGGACAAGTGTGAAGTGATAAAAAATTACCCTATGCCAAATAATCAGCGTGAGTTACGTCGGTTTCTAGGTTTGGTAAATTATTACCACAAGTTCATTAAAAACTGTGCCAGTGTTCTTGCTCCTCTACACGCTATGATCACACACAAACGCAAGGTAACGAAATTGGTATGGTGTAGCGATAGTTTACAGGCGTTCGACAATGCCAAAAATGCTATCAATAGTGCATTGTCTCTGTCATTTCCTATCAGTGATGCCCCCCTAACTCTGACGGTCGATGAATCAGATGTTGCGATCGGTGGAGTGTTGGAACAAACCATTAACGGTCAACAAGCACCCATCGCGTTTTACTCGAAAAGCTGCAGCCAGCCCAAACGCGTTATAGTGCTTTCGGACGTGAACTTCTTGCTATTTACTTAAACGTGAAACATTTTCAACATTTCCTTGAAGGCCGAGAGTTTTGTGTTTTTACCGACCACAAACCTTTGGTCACTGTCTTCAATAAAAACAGCTGTAACCACTCTCCCAGAGTCATCAGGCAACTCGATTATATCTCGCAATTTACCACAGATATCCGCCACATCAAAGGTGTCTTGAACACTCCAGCGGATGCACTTTCAAGAGTAGAGATTACTTCTGTTACCCTCAGCTCTACACTGTGGAATGCTATTGCACAGGATCAAGATAAGGATACGGAACTACAAGACCTGCTCAGAGAAGACTCCACTCACTCACTTTCCCTCAAGAAAATGAGTATGCCAGGATTGTCTGTGCCCCTCTATTGCGACGTATCAACAGCTGCTATTCGCCCTTATGTCCCTCCATGTCACAGAAAAGCAGTCTTCACGGATCTTCATAAGCCCTCCCATCCTGGTATCCGTGCTTCGCAACACCTGGTTACCTCTCGCTTTGTTTGGCCCTCGATGCGGAAGGATGTCAAACATTGGACCAAAACGTGCCTTGCCTGCCAGCGTGCCAAAGTCCAAAGGCACACCAGGTCCCCCTTTGACGCATTTCCGCCCCCATCCCAGCGATTTGAGGTAATTCATGTAGACATTGTTGGCCCTCTTCCAGTGATTCAAGGCCAACGTTATCTGCTCACCTGTCTCGACCGCTTTTCCAGATGGCCTGAAGCCATCCCACTTCCTGATATCCAAGCGGACACTGTTGCAAGAGCCTTTCTTCATGGATGGGTATCAAGATTTGGATTGCCGACAAAAGTCATCACTGACCAAGGTCGCCAATTTGAGTCTTCGCTTTGGAAGAAGTTTACCAGCTTGTTGGGTACAGTACATGCGCATACCTGTGCGTATCATCCGCAAGCTAACGGCCTCGTCGAACGCTTCCATCGCCAGCTGAAGTCATCCCTTATGTGTCACGAAGACTCCCATTGGATGGATAAGCTTCCACTCGTGTTGCTTGGTATTCGCTCTGCATTTAAGAGTGATCTGAAGACTACAGCGGCTGAACTAGTCTATGGAACAACACTGCGGCTACCAGGTGGCTACTTCACTGCAGGGGATAAGTCATGTGATCCTACGGAATTCGCTCAAACACTTTCCTCTCACATGCAGTCCCTTCAGCCTGTTCCCCCTCGATTGACTAGCCAACAGAACATCTTTGTTTCCCCAGCCCTCCAATCTTGCACCCACGTTTTCGTTCGTGTACCTCTCCCAAAACGGCCTCTCCAATGTCCATATGACGGGCCCTATGAAGTTCTCCGACGTACGCGCAAATCATTTCTCATCCAGCGCGGTTCCAAGGTCGACAAGGTTTCTATCGATCGTCTTAAGCCTGCGTTTTTGGAATCAACCTTAAGCGAGGTACATGTAGCTACCAAAAAGGTCCAGCGGAAATCTGTGTCGTTCGGAACTCTTTGAACTTCCTCTCTGGTGGGGGAGTGTGTAGTGAATACTCTTATTTTAGTTTAAAGATAAATGTTAATTTTACCGTCTTGAATTTCGGAATAGCTATAAATTCATTTTAAATTAGTTACCCATCATAATTCAATTGTAAACCACATTAATACTAATTTTATGTATATTGTATTATTTTATTGTATGTAAACATAATTAATTATATATCACAATTGTCAGTTAATTATTTATATTCAAATAATTATTTTAATCTAATACCATGTCCATTTTACAAATAAATAATAGAAATCCAAGGGTTATTTTCCACCTTTGGTACTGTCGCAGTTTCGCCTAACGGACTCAATACGGCTAGTGAGATAATCACTGGTTGGCACTTAACTAGCGGCAGTGCTTATGGCTACATCATCCAGGTTAACCTATACCGGATAGATGCGCTACGGTCCCAAGCCGTAGCTTGCCTAGGCCCAACGACGACGACGTAAACCAACAAGTGGTTTCATGTAACAAATTCTGTGACGTAGGTGCAGAGGAACTTTTGCATAGAATATGGATGTAGCGAGCCACCTGATAGAAAGACAATATCACGAATTTTAGAAAATTTCAAACAAAAGGGAATGTAAGCAATGAACATAAGTGTAATAGTGATAGGCGAAGATCCACAAGAACTGTTCACATGAATTTATTGCGCGCAGTCAACAGAAGTTTGTATTTCATGAACATCTGTGCATCGTTTACTTCGTACCGAATTAAACCTTTTTCTCACAAAATTCTTTTCTCACAAAATTCTTTTCCCACAAAATTCTTTTCCCACAAAATTCTTTTCCCACAAAATTCTTTTCCTCACAAAATTCTTTCCCACAAAATTCTTTCCACAAAATTCTTTTCCCACAAAATTCTTTCCCCACAAAATTCTTTCCCCACAAAATTCTTTCCCCACAAAATTATTTCCCCACAAATTTTCCCACAAAATTCTTTCCCCACAAAATTCTTTCCCCACAAAATTCTTTCCCCACAAAATTCTTTCCCCACAAAATTCTTTCCCCACAAAATTCTTTCCCCACAAAATTCTTTCCCCACAAAATTCACTGACTAATGTTCAGAAACAAAACTGAATGGAAATTACATGGATGTTAGCAAAGCTAGAAGAAGATCCTGATTTTTTTAAACATATCCACTTCATTGGGGATTCCCAACCTTTTTTCGGCTGCGTACCCCTCGATGGCTCTGGCAAGTGCCCCGTACCACCCTTCTACTCAAAATTGCTCAAAAGACGGTATAGCGGCTACACCGTCTTTTGAGAGTACTTTTCCATGTGAAAGTTAGTTCCAAAGCAGGATGCCGCGTACCCCCATTTGGGAACCCCTGATCTAGGGAAATTAATAAGCAAAACTTTCGTTACTGGGGAAGTAACTGTACATAAAATTGGAAACTGCTTGTGACATTCCCAACATTTTAAGGAATCATTTTACCGGCTGACTAAGCTCCGTTCATGAGCCAGTGAGATAGCCCCATACTCACCTAACCTGAGTTTTTTTTGTGGGGTTACATAAAAAACAGGATCTATTCTATCAAGCCTAAGACAATTGAAGACTTAAATACCAAAGCCTATGCGGTAATCAACAACATTCCGACTGAGCTATTTCCAAAAATTACGTCAAACATTTGTGTAATGTTGAATATTGTGTTAGAAAAAAAAATGGCGATTACACGTCACAGATTCGTTATTTTTATTTAGAAATGGGGACATTTTTATGGGACACCATATGTACTGTGTGTGTATATATATATATATATATATATATATATATATATATATATATATATATATATATATATATACTGTATGTTACACACAGACCGTGCCTGGAACAAGGAACTCTCCTGGGAAAATTAAATCCACAATAGTTCGAATAAATAATAATAAATTTATTTACCATTACTTATTTGGATTATATTCCCAGAAGAGTTCCTTGTTCCAGGCACGGTCTGTGCATAACATAAAAGTTTCTCATGGGACCATTCTGAGTTTTATATATTACAGGGTGTCCCAAAAAAACTATATACTCTTACATATATATATATATGATGCTATAAAGAGTATATAGTTTTTTTGGACACCCTGTATATATATATGTGTGTGTGTGTATATATATATATATATATTATATATATATATATATATATATATTATATATATATATATATATATACACTGTATAACATACAGAAAGTTTTGTTATTTGGATCACTGTCATTATGCAATAATGACAATTGCGTAAAAAGAAAATGGAAAATTGCGTCGAAAGAACAGACCTATTTATGGCTTTTTTTTATGTTATTTGCAAAGATTACTTGTAGTGATTTGATTATTCGTAGCCACCACGTATACGTATACTATCTTTTATTTCTATATGCTATACTTATACTGGTATATCATCCCTGTTATAGATATGTATTACTGGAGTCAGTGTATGAAAAGTTTTAGGCATTACACGTAATGCCTTTGACACTTATTTACAAGCATTACTCAACATAACTGGTTTCACACATTTACCCTAACACACACCCACACACACACACACATAATATATATATATATATAATGCAGGAAAGAAATAAAAGGAAAATGTCCTTCCACATTATTTTCGACCCTTATTGCAGTTCGTGTTCAGGAAATGAGATGAAATAAATAAACTTAAAGTATTTGGATCATAGTTTGGTAAATCCAAATCAGGATTCGAAGGTAATTCGGAGGAATTCGGATTTGTCCGGATTGTGATATAATATTTTATTGAACAAAAACTATTTTCTCGATTTCCTTTTTGTATTTGTTCAGTTTTTATTTTGATCAACAATTCTATTTTTTAAATTCTATTAATTAATGTTACTACAAAGGATTGAATATCGGAAGAGAAACGGAATACTGTATGCCAATTAGTAATTTTTTGTTGTTTTAGAAATTTTGTTTTATTGCCAACTTTTTCCCCGCAGTTATTCTATTTAATATTTTTCTAGTATTGGAACTTGGAACAAAGTCTTTTTAGACAATTTGAAGCCATTTGTGTAAAAGTATCGAGTAATTTGAAGGCGATTAAGTGGACTGTTAGTTTCTGTATGATAACGAAGGACGTTTCATTTGATTCGAAACGTTCAAATCATTTAAGATGGTAAGAAAAAGCTGACCGAAAACAACCGATATTGTCGACGGGAAATTTTATTGACACTCAAATAACTTAACCTAACTTAACCTAACTTAACCTAACTCAACCTAACGACCTAATCTAACCTCGAGTAAATTTATAGATAAAATGTCACTTCAGCGAATTGAATTTGATTCGAATTGAATTGAATTAAATAACTTTTATTATTAATAAAATAAATACAGTACTTTTATTATTAATTAATAAAATAAATACAGTACTTTTACAGTGACATAAATAACTGAAGCTGGACTATTTATTTTATTTAATTTGGCCCTTAAGCCAAATTAAATACTGGCCTCTCGAACGTGTTTAATCAGAAGGGAAAACTATTTGAATGTCAACAAAGATTCAAAGAAGAAACGACGTCATATTTAAAGGTGCCGAATTAAATAATGACTATAGAATATGACGTTACGAAAGAGTACTTTGTACAGATGAGTTTCTGTTAATATTTAAATGAAAAGAGATCAATGGGAGAAGTTAAGGAAGATAGGTTAAAAATGCGAAAGAAAGAAGTTTAAGGCAACAGTGGTTATGAATGATTATGTATAGAAAGAAAGTTAGGTGGTCTTTTGGTATAGTAATGATGGGGTGGTTTAACCGCTTTCGCAATATTTTGGATCATGTAACAGAGGGGACCTACAGGTTTACGTGGGATCCGAACCACGGGTAACTACATAATAATTTGAGTGCGGAGGACGGTTTCCCATCCAATTCGTTGATCGACGGGAAGCGGTGATAGTGTTACTATGCAACAGGAATGCCAATATGTTACTATGCAACAATGCCAATATGTTACTATGCAACATGCCAATATGTTACTATGCAACAGAAACGCCAGCTCGTTAGTACACGAGGCAATCACTTGTGTGAGAGATGGAAATGTTTTGAGTCAGTAACAAGAACAATAAATAAGTATGGGGTTTAAGTCATGTGTCGGAGGGGACCTACAACTTTACGTTACGAGTCACTACATTACCTAAACGAAGAGGACGGTTACTCATTCAACTACTAAACGAACCCAGGTGTCGCTTAATCTAGCTAATTGACAAAGTAACTTGAAAATCCAAAAATCTAAGTTGAAAATGAAGAAATACGTAAACAAAATATATTAAAAACCATTAAAAAGTAAGGTTAGAATCGATATAGAATTTTGTTACTCTACAAAATAATAAAAATGTGTAAATCACTTACGGCCGAAATATTTCATACATCCGAAAAGTGGAATAAACATTGATAATAATTTTGTTCACTGACTGAACAAGAGACCAAATGCAGGAAATAAAGTCACGAATTAATGAAATCACAGTTGCGAAATTTTTATTTTTTTTTTTAACATTGTCTTCGCAACGTTTTGTATTCATCTCAAAACGCCCCCCTAAAAATATAAATTCTTTTTCACTTTTTTCTCACGAAGGAAAGTACTTGGTTTACCACAATCAAATAAATGGTCAACGTTTACATCCCATTTGGCGGCATTCCTTTTCCCATTCTAAGTCCGAAATTGAGAATTTCAAATTTGGGAAAAAGATATAAAAAGAAAGCAAAAACTTTACTCTTACAATAGGGAATACAAATAGATCAATTTGAGAATTACCTCCTTTGATATTCTCCCTTTGATATTCTTCGTGGGTGTCGAATAAAAAGGTAATGACCGAGGTTGGGAAGAGACCCATAGTTAATAATTTGTTAATAAATCCAAATGATTTAATCTAACCACGATATCTGCTACCAGGAAAATAAGTATGGTTAATGACATCCTCGTCTGCTTGAATTAACTATTTGAATTAGTTGCTGGCAAATACTTAACCATGGTTGTTGTCACCAAAATACCTTTCTCTGTATACCCTATACCCATCGGATCGACCATTACATCGGCTCTCCAAAATACTAACAACCTAACTTAACCTAAATTAACCTAACCTATCGTAACCTACCCTAATTTAATCTAACCCACAACATATTTGTCGATACAAAATCGAATCGATTAGATGTCGTAGTCGCCGCGATTACGACATCTGGTCGACTCAACATTCTATCGACAAGTATACTGTATTGTAGGTTAGATTATGTTGCGTTAAGTTAACCTAACTTAGCGTAACCTATCCTATGCTAAGTTAGTTTCTTTTAGAGTGTCGATGCTGTGGTCTTGTCAATCCGATGGGTATAAGTCTCTAATCCGGCTTCTCTGTATTACGATTCTTAGTGAGGCGCAATTTCAAATTTTTATTCTTAATTTTAGGACTTTTATTGGACCATTATTCACTTGTGTCGACGTGTTTATCGCCTCAGAACAGACTTGAAGTGAGCACTGTTGTTTTCCTTATTTTTAAAGGCATAAACTGCGAGGAAGAAAGGTAATTTTATACGCGTCATTGCTTCGCTCAGACAAATAACTAAGGGATGAAATGGATATTATAAAAGGCGGAAGGTGTTTATAGATGCTGAAAAAAAGGCTACAATAGATAAAAATAACTTTAGGGCGAGCTATATTATATACTCCACACTCGACTTCACTTTTGCACTTCGCCAGAAGTATAACTCACGTAAATCCACGGTGATGATGGGGCTTAAAGGTGCGTGTATATATATATATATATATATATATATATATATATATATATAAAATAGTACTGAGCTTATTCAGTTCCATCTTAAAAATTTACTGTTGAAAAGGAAAAGGAAAAATATATAGTAGGCCTACTTTTTTTTTAATCTAAAAATTCGGAGAAGTGCAAGTCAATTTATATTTGAAGTTTTCCTTAATCCTATTAATAATAATTCATATTTTCACGTGTATTGTGACCATCAATCACCCTTCTACAAAATCTTCAATTTGTTCCTTTGTGTTCCTTAGAGCAATTAAGATTTGTTAACCAAAGATTTTAGATTCTGAGTTCTGCAATATTATGAATATTGCCATTAAACTTTATTATCCTGTTCCATTTCTAGAAAATTGTTTAAGTAAAGCTAAAAATAAGGACTGTAATAGTGTACAGTAAAGTAGTTCACAAGAAATTTGATCATAAAAATATTCTAAGCTTATGTTAGTTTATTTACCATGTAAATTTTAAGCACCTTAAAACAAATCGGAATTAACTTAGTTTTTCATTATAAATATACTATTAGATCTTTCCTTTCAACCTTTCAAATGTTCCTTGCGATGATTCCTCATTTCACGAAGGTCAAGCTTGTCGCCCCTCCTTTCGAGTTGGCTTGGTGAAGTAGTGAGTTGGTTTCTTGTACTCTACCTCACAGCCAGGTACGCCCGGCTCATCGGGGATTGTTTTGAACCAGGCGTCTAATCTTCTTTTGAAGATGTCTACCGCAACACCACTCGTGTTCCTTAGATCTTTGGGCAGCTGATTAAACAGTCTTGGTCCTCTCACAACAAAATTATTTTCTTTCAGGGTTAAGGATGTTCCCTGTCTCGCCTTTAATTTGGGAACACGACACAGTCTTCCTTTTCTACTTTCCACTGTTGTTTGAGGAGTTACAGGGTTCAGAGTAAGATTAGCGACTAGTTTCTCCATTACAGTATTTTCCAAGTGTAAATAATGGTGTGTGTGTGTCTTCTCCTTTCCAGTGAATATAGGTTTAAGTCGCGTAACCTTTCCCAGTAATTTAGTTCTTTGCACCCATTGATATTGGCTGGGAAGCTTCTCTGAATCCCTTCTAGCTGTCTTGCTTGATAAAAAAAAAAACAGTTCAGATGATACAATTAGTCGCGTCTATACTATCAGTTGTAAACGATACGTCATCATTTATATACATGATACGGGAAAATCTTTGTGTCAGACTAAAACAGCATAAGCAACGGTTGTAGTACCGCCAGTAATTCCAGTGCAGGGGTTCTTAACCTTTTTAGGCTGCGATCCAAATTCTGGTCTCGGGGCTAGCTCGGCGACCAGTGTCTTCAAACAGTTCACTCGTAATAGATAATAAAATAAATAATAATGATAAAATGATTAGGGATAACATAAATAAATGATAAATGACAATTTAATGACCCAAGTTTGGGTCGTGAGCCTCGTGACCCAGAGGTTAAAGAACCCCTGCTAAGTGCATTGTTAAACCATCCAGTATGTATAGATATAATTATAGTATTCATTGGGAAGGTTCTAAAATTCTAGTAAAAAATAGATATAATTGAAAGGAATATTCTAGAATGTGCAGTTATATATTTGGTCAATAACTCATAACATATCGGAAACTTATAAAATTGACCAAATCCTGTTAAAATACCTTTTCCCTTAACCAATACCTGTTAATCTTCACCAATCCCTCGTAACTATTTTATTTACGCTGTACAGATATATACTGTATATATGTATAGTCCAACTCAGAATGGTTCTCTGAGATATTTTTTATGGAATACACAGAACTAATGTTGCTTGAAACACACCACACACACACACACACACCACATATATATATATGTATATATGAAAATTATTTCACGAAAGTAACACGTGAAAAATATTTATGATGAATAAACCACGAAGGAAAGGAAACAGAGTGGTGAGGATGTCATTAGACGAAAGCGCTTGAGCACCACTCTGTGTTTCCTTTCCTTCGTGGTTTTATTCGTCATATATATATATACTGTATATATATATATATATATATATATATATATATATATATATACAGGGTGGGCGGAAAGTAGCTCCCTATTTTGGATTGGTAAAAAAATACGTATATTATCCATTTATTTCAGAAGAAATAATATGAAAAGGTAGGCATACATGGTAGGTTTTCTCTAAAATTCAATGTGGGCTCCAACTCTTTCCACCAGCTTCTGGAGCCGCCCAGGAATGGCGTCCACTGACTTTAGCAGAACTCCGGCGGGATGGAGGACATGACTTCCCGAATTCGGTCCTCCAGTTCTTCCAATGTCCTCGGTTTGGTGCGGTAGACTTCTTCCTTTACCCACCCCCAAAGAAAGAAGTCGCACGGTGTCAAGTCGGGGCTCCTGGCTGGCCATTGATGTGGACCACGACGACCCATCCAACGCCCAGGGAAGTGGGCATCCAGCCACTCACGGACAACAAGAGCGAAGTGCGGAGGGCGCCATCTTGCATAAATATCAGATCGTCGATGTTCTCCCATGTGCTGACAACCGGCCAGACCTCGTTTCGCAACATAGCAAGGTACCGCTCAGCATTCATGGTGTTGCGCAGAAGGAGCGGGCCCACAACCTGATCTGAGGTCATACCACACCACACCGTTACACTGAACCGATTCTGCCGTTTTTTCAGTGGTAACCGTGCGACTTCTTTCTTTGGGGGTGGGTAAAGGAAGAAGTCTACCGCACCAAACCGAGGACATTGGAAGAACTGGAGGACCGAATTCGGGAAGTCATGTCCTCCATCCGCCGGAGTTCCTGCTAAAGTCAGTGGATGCCATTCCTGGGCGGCTCCAGAAGCTGGTGGAAAGAGTTGGAGCCCACATTGAATTTTAGAAAAACCTACCATGTATGCCTACCTTTTCATTTATTTTTTCTGAAATAAATGAATAATATACGTATTTTTTTACCAATCCAAAATAGGGAGCTACTTTCCGCCCACCCTGTATATATATATATATATATATATGACGAATAAAACCACGAAGGAAAGGAAACACAGAGTGGTGCTCAAGCGCTTTCGTCTAATGACATCCTCACCACTCTGTGTTTCCTTTCTTTCGTGGTTTTATTCATCATAAATATTTTTCACGTGTTACTTTCGTGAAATAATTTTCATATATACATATATATATGTGTGTGTGTGTGTGTGTGTGTGTGTGTGTGTGTTTCAAGCACATTAGTTCTGTGTATTCCATAAAAAATATCTCAGAGAACCATTCTGAGTTGGACTATACATATATACAGTATATATATCTGTACAGCGTAAATAAAATAGTTACGAGGGATTGGTGAAAGATTAACAGGTATTGGTTAAGGGGAAAAGGTATTTTAACAGGATTTGGTCAATATCTCAGAGAACCATTCTGAGTTGGACTATACATATATACAGTATATATATCTGTACAGCGTAAATAAAATAGTTACGAGGGATTGGTGAAAGATTAACAGGTATTGGTTAAGGGGAAAAGGTATTTTAACAGGATTTGGTCAATATCTCAGAGAACCATTCTGAGTTGGACTATACATATATACAGTATATATATCTGTACAGCGTAAATAAAATAGTTACGAGGGATTGGTGAAAGATTAACAGGTATTGGTTAAGGGGAAAAGGTATTTTAACAGGATTTGGTCAATATCTCAGAGAACCATTCTGAGTTGGACTATACATATATACAGTATATATCTCTGTACAGCGTAAATAAAATAGTTACGAGGGATTGGTGAAAGATTAACAGGTATTGGTTAAGGGGAAAAGGTATTTTAACAGGATTTGGTTAAAATACCTTTTTCCCCTTAACCAATACCTGTTAATCTTTCACCAATCCTCGTAACTATTTTATTTACGCTGTACAGATATATATACTGTATATTGTATAGTCCAACTCAGAATGGTTCTCTGAGATATTTTTGGAATACACAGAACTAATGTGCTTGAAACACACACACACACCACACACACACACACACACACACACCCACCACACACACATATATATATATATATGAAAATTATTTCACGAAAGTAACACGTGAAAAATATTTATGATGAATAAAACCACGAAGGAAAGGAAACACAGAGTGGTGAGGATGTCATTAGACGAAAGCGCTTGAGCACCACTCTGTGTTTCCTTTCCTTCGTGGTTTTATTCGTCATATATATATATATATATATATACTGTTATATATATATATATATATATATAATATATATATATATATATATATTATATTATATTATAATATATACTGTATATATAAAATGCACATCCACAAGGAAAATAAAAAGTGATTTGGAGATCTTTCATGTAATTAGCAACACTTCGTCAGGTGAGAGGTAGCGAATATTATAATACAGGGTGCTCATAAAAAATCTGAACGATTTCAATCTTTATTAATATGATAACCCAATAACATACAAAGAAACAAGTCTGTCCATGTGACTCCGCACAGCTAAAGGTTTTACATACATCTTTAATAAACTTCAACATGTGCGACATTGGTCGCCCGTACAACATCCAATCGATATTCAATTTCTCGCCATGTGCGTTCAAGCATGCCAGCATCGACCATCGCTATTGCATCCCTGATCCTGATTCGTAGTTCATGGATGTTGACAACCTTGATCTTATACAAAAAAACTTTATTAGTTTCTCTATCGCTTACATATGCTTCATGTTTTATATCTTATTTAGTGTGAAAAATATTAACGAATCAAATCGTTCAGATCTTTTATGAACGCCCTGTATATACTATTGACAAAAATATAGTATGCATTTTACAAAATGGAATGTACAGTAGTCAGTAGATACGATATAGTTTTGTGCAGGGAATTCTGTCTTGACAGAAGAGCAGTCCGCATAAAGCCACACGCTTAAATTTAGGCTGCAGACTAGACGTCTGCACTGGCACAGGCAGGCCCGTAAACCCAAGTGCCATTCCCATTTCAGATTACTTCCCCCTCACTGTCATTCCCATTCCCATTCTCATCCGCAGTCCGCAAATGAAAATGCATAAAGTGAAAAATCCACATTTGAGAAAAGTGTTTCTTGATTTGAGAAACAAACAGTCACTCCATTCCTATTTGCTGTAAAGGCGCCAAATGGGAATGGCTAATATTTTCTAACCTAATTTAACTTAACCTAACCTCACCTGGACAAAATGGGAAAGCCGTAGATGAGAATGAGGTCAAGGTTAGGTTAAATTAAGTTAGGTTAGGAAATATTAGCCATTCCCATTTGGAACCTTTACCACGAATGTCAATGGAGTGACATTGTTTCTCAAATCAAGTAACACTTTTCAAACAAATGTGAATTTCGCACTTTGTACATTTTCATTTGCGGATCACGGATGAGAGTGACAGTGAAGGGGAAGTAATCTGAAATTGGAATGGCATTGATTGGAATGAGACCCCCTTCTTTTACCTTGATAAAAGCTTTTGGCCCTACTTGCCAGTCAGATTTAGTGCAAAGGTAAGAAAATAGTTTTTTAAATTTCTAAAATATACCAGGTGTCCCCAAAAAATGGCCCCATTTCTAAATAAATTTTCTAAGCTAAATAAAAGGAATCTGGACACAAAGATAACCGCAATAGATACGTAAAACATAGGAGTTTATTGATAATTAAACATGTTCACCGTTCAGTGTAATCGCCATTGTTTCTAACACAATACTCAACCTTACACGAATGTTTGACATAATTTTTTGAAATAGCTCAGCTGGAATGTTGTTGATTACCTCATAGATTTTGGTCTTTAGGTCTTCAAGTGTCTTAGGACTGGTAGAATAGATCCAAGGCCCTGTTTCGGCTTTGGGCCTACCTTTTCTGACAAGAACTGATTTGATTTATATTACTAAGATAACCAGAGTTTACCACACCCACTGGGAACGATACAACTACACTTTACGTTAGCTCTTTGAGGACGGCGTCTCTAGTCCCAACACATTCGTTTGTTTGGAAAATATTACTGCTCTAAATCCACTAATTGTTGCTACGGTAAAGAAATCTAAGTGTGTCCATTAATAAAATATTACTAATCCACTTGTGGACTTTACTCGAACCACATATAACTCAAAATCGGGTATGAAACACATTTTTAGAAAAATATTATTATACATTTAAGTCGCAGATATTACACGGTAATATACGATATATTCATACATTTATTATTTAAATCACATTAATATTGAATAAGTTCTGTTACAATATTTGGATCACCTGAAGATCAGGGCCCCCAGCCTTCTTTAGTTAGCCTTATAAGGCTAACTAACGAAAATATCACGACTTAACCTAACCAATCGTCAAGGGCGTTCAATTGACCTAACGATGGTTAGGTGAAGTGATATTTTTGTTAGTTAGCCTTATAAGGCTAACTAAAGAAGGCTGGGGGCCCTGATCTTCAGGTGATCCTATATTATTAATAAATTTCTCATTCTAGCAAACACAACAGCTTCCTTGGCGGTGTTGTGGTTCGGATTCCAGATTAAACTGTAGGTCTAAGATGGGGAAACAAGCTTGACCTTCGTCAGAATAAACCATTCGGGATGAAACAAAACTAATATTAACCAAAACTACCGATTAATAATTGCTTTATGCTTTTCAGAAATATTAGGTTTTTAAGCGAATTTTTTGTCCGAAACCGTAACCTAAATTCAGGGCTGATTGCTTTAACATACTTTATTGATAAAAAAAATAATAGTACTTTAACAAAATAATCTATATTATAATAAGAGAGCTGTCCGTCTCTGTCTGTCTGTCCGTCTGTCCGTCACACTTTCAGAAAATGTGAGAAAAAATTGTGAGAAAAAAATTCAGAAATTGTATTACGGGCGGCAATGTGAAGCTCAAGATTTTCATGACTGTGTTCTTTTCTGTAGTTTAGCAATGGCGGAAGGGTGGGGGTAATGGGGGATGGGTGGGGTAATGGGGAGGGGTGGGGATAATGGGGGAGGGTTAGCCCCCAAGTTGTATGAATGAGGGTGAGGAGGTTTTGGGAGATACCAGATTCAGAAATGTTGACACACTGTGAAGCTCAAAATTTTCACGGCTGGGTTATTTTTTTGTAGTTTAGCCTGTCTAACCGTCAGCGAAGCGGCGGGAACTGTACTAGTCTATACTATAATAAGAGAGCTGTCCGTCCGTCCGTCCGTCACACTTTCAGAAATTGTGAGAAAAAATTGAGAAAAAAATTCAGAAATTGTAAAAAAAATTCAGAAATTGTATTACGGGCGGCAATGTGAAGCTCAAGATTTTCATGACTTGTTCTTTTCTGTAGTTTAGCAATGGGGAAGGGTGGGGTAATGGGGGAGGGGTGGGGGTAATGGGGGAGGGGTTTAGCCCCCAAGTTGTATGAATGGGGGTGAGGAGGTTTTGGGAGATACCAGATTCAGAAATGTTGACACAATGTGAAGCTCAAAATTTTCACGGCTGGGTTCTTTTTTGTAGTTTAGCCTGTCTAAACCGTCAGCGAAACGGCGGGAACTGTACTAGTAATAATAAGAAGAAGAAGAAGAAGAAGAAGAAGAAGAAGAATCGAGTAATGACCCCATTTTATACAGCTAGAAATATAAGTTCAGAAAAGAAGTTTTTAGAAAAGCAGGCCAATTTCATAATGTACACATACGAACGCGTCTAAAGTTCTTTCTGAGGAGGCAAATAATTATAATTACCATTTATACAGTGACTTACCAAACTTTCTGTAATTAACATAGAATCTGAAGTTCATTTTAAATGTATTAGAACTTAATTGGAAAGGTCTCTTTTCAATCTCAGTCATTCCAACTGAATGAAGTTGGTCTAAATTAATCAATAACTTATTTTTCTCTACGCGAGTAGAAGTAGCAGTAGAGATTTACTGTATTTTCGGGTAGATGAAATCTTTATTATTTATTATATCTATCTATATATAAATGAACACTAGAGAGCCACTTTAGGATCACCTTAAGATCAGGGCCCCCAGCCTTCTTTAGTTAGCCTTATAAGTAGGCTGACCATATTTCCTTGAGACAAAAACGGGACATTGGATGGCAAAAAGGGACGGGTTATGTAATATTCTGTATTCATGAAAAAGTAAGTACATAAACATCTTGAGCTTACAATTATTCTTCAGTGACAGAACCCATACAGAACCCATAAAAAAACGGTACTGTCCGTTCAAAACGTACGTATGGTCAGCCTACTTATAAGGCTAACTAACGAAAATATCACGACTTAACCTAACCAATCGTCAAGGGCGTACAGTTGACCTAACGATTGGTTAGGTTAAGTCGTAATATTTTCGTTAGCTTATAAGGCTAACTAACGAAGGCTGGGGGCCCTGATCTTCAGGTGATCCCCGCTTTAATCTTTAATCCTCAAAATGTTTTACTCTTTTAAAAGATGAATCAGTGTTGAATATAGAATTCAATTTATCATTATTATCGTTACGTAAGGAAGAACGAGTGTTTACCCTTTAATACCTGTGGTGTTTCCTGAGACTAGATAAAATCGTCTGACATTATCAGAACAAAACACTGAGTGCCTTGGTACAAGACATTCGAGTTCATACATAAAAGTAACATATGTCGGTGTCATTTTAGATATACAGATTATACCATCTTTCCAGAACAAGTCTTTGTGAGGCCTCATACCAAAAGCTTTGGATCAAGTAAAGATAAGCACCCCCAGCCTTCTTTAATTAGCCTTATAAGGCTAACTAACGAAAATATCACGACCTAACCTAACCAATCGTTAAGTCAACTGTACGCCCTTGACGATTGGTTAGGTTAGGTCGTGATATTTTCGTTAGTTAGCCTTATAAGCACCCCCAGCCTTCTTTAATTAGCCTTATCTTTACTTGATCCAAAGCTTTTACTCTGTATTTCGTTTATTTTTTAGCGTAATGGGCATCGCCGAATTAGGTACGATGGGGTCCGGGGCACTGAAAATGTGTGGACTCCATAATCGCTCTTTTTTTTCTTCTTTTTTTAATAAATTCCAATATTTTGGCTAAACATTATAATAAATCCTAAAAGTTATAAAAAAATAAATTTTAAATCGCTCATGGTAATAATTCATAAAAATTATAAAAAAAAATTAAAATGATAAATAAAGTACTTTATCCAGTAAGATATAGTAAACCGCGGGGCTCTGCATATGCCTGAGCCCACGAGACCCATTGGTTAAGAAGAAGGATATTCGAAGTGAGTATTTTAAATATGAGAAAAAAGTTTTACTGATTTTTGAAAGAGTAAAGTGAGACAGTGGCGCAATTTGGGGTATTTTTTATGAAAAACTAACTTGAAAAGTTGGAATTGGAAAGAATCGGTCTGAGAATTGCTTTCCTTCAGATTCCCATTCGCGGATTTTTTTGTCTTGGGAAGAGACCCTTTTTACAAGTTCCATATTTTACTCAAACAACAAAATAGAATTTTCAAATTAATAACTGATCCTTGTTAGAACCTTCTAAACAATCTTAATAAATATGAATGATCAGCAAACCAGCGTACTGTAATTAGGAGCTAGTAAAGGACCACATCGAAATGGTGTTGCTTACTCACATTTTAGCATAGAATGCAAAACACCTTTGAGAATTCTAATAGCTTATTCTTAGACGTTTTAATATAGCTTTAATAAACCTTTATTGGGAAATATAAGGTAACTAACTGTTCGCTTTTCTTAATTCAACAATTACATTTTCTACAAAAAATGAATTATGTAGGCCATGATAATAAAAACCCACTGTAATAGACAGAGTTTATTTGCACAACAGTTTCGATGCCCACTGGCATCCTTTTCTGTATCCACCCGAAGAGGATGCCAATGGGCATCGAAACTTGTGGAAATAAACTCTTGCTATTAGAATGGGTTTTTATTATCATATTTTGACCTTCACGTAGAAAAGTGATGTTTTTTGCATTTATTATGTAGGCCAGTTGACATGAAATTTAAGTGATGTAATTTTATAATTTTAAGCGTTATGTGGGTGATAATGTTTATATAATAGTTAAGGGTGAGTTGGTGACTGGTTCAGTATTAATGTTGGACTACATCAGGGCTATGTGATGTCGCCATAGCTTTTTAATGTGTATATGGCTAGGGTAATATGTGGAATGAAAGCAACAATGCGAGAGAGGAGTGAATTCGGAAAAGAATGAGTGGTAGCTGTCGCCTCTGATGTCTGCTGATGATGTAGTGCTTCTGGGTGTATCAAAGAATGAATTAAGGAGAGTAGTAACAAGTCTTGTTTTCATTTGTGAAAGGAGATTATTGAAAGTGAATGTAAATAAAAGTAAAAGTAAGGTTCTTGTTATTGAGATGTTGAGAGAGGAGAGTCATCAGCGTGTAATATTATGGTGAATGGAGAAAATGTAGTCTGTGAAAGAATTTAAATGTGTCGGGTGTTTGACTAATTTAAAAAGGTACAGGTACATTAGAAGTTGAAGCAAGTCATGGGTACCATAACATCCCTGGCCTCGTAGGAAGGAATTGTTTGAGTGTAGATGCTGCAAGAAGTTTACATGGAGGTGTATTGGTGCCTATGGACGTGAGACGCTTGTTGGTGTGATAATTCACTGTCAAAAGTGGGAGCAGTTGAGATGAATAATTTAAGAAATATGAATGGTATAAAATGGATTGACCTTTTGAGAAATGAGGATGCTCATTTAAGATGTGGAGTGGAAAAAAAAGTAATTGTAGATGAAATGGAAGATAGTATGCTACGGTAGTATGGTCATGTAGAGAGAATGAATAATGAAAGAACTCTGAAAGATGTGTACTAATGACTGCGTATAGGTGTGAGAACTAAAGGAAGACCGCGTAAAAGACAAAAGGATATAATACAGGGTGATTACAAAGTCCTTGCGCAACTTTAAACTGTAATAACTATGTATATATGACAGCAATAAACTATAAACGGCATATGAAAGCATTATTAAGCATTATTTAGCATTATTATTAACTCTTAAATACACATTATAAACTTCTAGGCCATAACATAACTATCATCTTTCTTCATACATCGTTCAGTCTAATTTTCCAAAGACCTGAAAATATTCTCCAGTTGCTGCTGGTGAGCTCTTCCTCTTCTAGATCATTTAACAATATGATTATAGGTATAGGTAGACTTTGGTAATATCACCAGTAAATATGATTTTATTAAAGCTCAGCTGCTCTAATGACCTTTCTATTTTAAAGACTAAAATAATAATCCATGAAGTGGCTCATCCGAAGTTTTTCAGTATGTTTAAACATTTTGGGATTATTGTTTTTGTTTGTAAAAACATTTATTATAAACAGAGCCTGCCTATATCTAGTCAGGCCACGCTCGTACAAAATTTCATACTCTTTTGTGAGATCGAGGAAAAGCCAGTCAATCCATAAATTTACAAAATAACTACAGCCATCAAAATTTTTAGCTTTGCATTTAAAGCTAAAAAGTTGCACTCAAAATCTAAATGGCTGGTGAGCTAAAAGTGAATGTTTAGGTATTACTAGCTTAAACATTTCTGTTCAAAATAGTTTGTATGAAATTATTTGTTATAATGCGAGCGCGGACCGACTAGATATTAGTAGGTTGTTATAATTATCGAAACCAGTCAAAGAAAATTGCGAAGACACGTAATCCGGACGATTTGAGAATTTCGGATAATCAGTATTATTTTCTGTGATTCTGAACCTCAAGGAAAAATGTTTTTACACTCGGAGAATATTCTTCATTCAATATTTTATTGTTAGAAACTCGTGTTACATTAGTGAATCTATACTATAAGGTGATTCACTCGCTGGTAAGTCCCAGAGTATCGCTAACATATCCGCTGGGGCTACCAGCGAGTGCATCACCCTGTATAAAAAGGCAGTCCTGTCTGTGCGTCTGTAGACACCGTGTATTTACTATTAAGCGATTCTGAACATAGAAATAAATGCGCTTTGCTTTGTTTCAACTTTTTACTCTAGCGCCCAATTACCCTCTAATCACTCTAGCGTCCAATTAACCCCTAATCACAGCCGAACCCATTGTATCAAGATTTGTGAAACTTTAGATTTTTCAGCTAAATGAGCCCGTAGGACCCACTTTTGCTGGTATTTTATAAATAGAATAATGAAAGTGTTGTAATTATTATTATGATTATAACTTCTGAGTTTACAATGTTATTGATCTATTTTTTGTTCATTTATTTATGGGATTACCATCGTTGGATTTGCGAAATGAATTACCAATAATATGAATAAGGTAATATGGAAAGAATCTAATGATTTGAGGCGTTACCAGTAAGTAATCCATTGAGAAGATAATTCATCTTTCAAATCGATAGTAGGCCTATATCAGTGCCTGCTATCATATTTGATTTATCAGTGTTACTCATTAAGTTACCTAAATGTACAAAGAACTTGTTTGCAGTATATATATATATATATACTGTACGTACTCTAAGGAAATCTGGGATAATGTTGATTTTTTTTTACACATTCCCTGTCACACGTTTTGTGTTCACAATCAAAGAAAAAATATTACATAAAATTCATAAGTTTTATTTGCAAAATAGAAACAACCCCCATCCCCCTGCTTATATGTTTCTCATTTAAAAAATAATAGTCATTGTAAGTATCAATGTTGCATAGATTTGATCATCATTGTTTTGCGAAGTTTCATTAAAAAGAATAACACTACATTTAACACGAGATATTTGTAAAAATTTCAAACAGTGATTTTGGTAGGCAACGAATCCTGAGATTAATTAGTAATGTTAAAAAATTACTGCACTCGTTGTTAATTAACAGTGAGTCACTGAAATCGTTCAAATTTGACAGTGAATAGCTTTTTCATCAAATGCATTAGAGTGATTAGCTAGTGAACGGCCAGTCGTCTCATAAAACTGTAAAAATAGTCTGGCGTCAGCCGGAATAAATTAGTAGAAGGGCAACACATTCTATCATTCTGCACAGAGATAGCAATGATTATATTACGTGTTTCACGGTGTGTGTGTGTGTGTGTGTGTGTGTGTGTGTGTGTGTGTGTGTGAGAGAGAGATGTACTCGTTCGTATACATAAAGCTCTCCTTATAGGCTGCAATTTGTGAATAAAAAGCCATTCCTGATTTGGAGAGCTTTAATTTGTTTACACTTTGTTTGCGAACAATGTCAGAATGTTAGAATGAAAGAAATTTGAAATTTTATTCCCATTTATTCCCGACTTTGAAATTAGGAATAATAGTTGAACGTGTAACTCTAATGTCTTAATTAAACTTAAATTACGTTCTCCTTTCGGTCTTCCATTTCTTATTTCATTTGTTTAATAGGGCCACGTAATAGGCCAACAAATGGGTACCCCATAAAGAACAAATTGTAACCCCCGTTCGTTAATAAATGGATGTAGAATATTCTCCCTAAATTTATAATTTTAAATATAAATAGTTAAAAAGAAGTTATTGAATTATCCTCTGAAGTATAAAACTATTTTAATCTTTCTTCAGAACCAAATTTC
>JAJOZX010004436.1:0-285000 GCA_023014485.1 Bathynomus jamesi
GCTCCTGGGTAGTGGAATCTGCTATCAGAGCCTTTATTTGTTTTAGGCATTGGACACCAAGGAAGTAAGTGCAAGTTCTAAGTATTCCCTGTAGTCACCTCGAGTGCGGCCCTTTAAGTTTGGAGTTGATGAAAGAAATAATCTTGTCTCTGTGCTTCAAGATCCATGATCTAAAGATTCTGAGGTGAGATCATTGGGTTCATAGGGCTTGTAATTCTGCTGATCAATGTTATCCCAACAATCTCTGATCGATTGAATAAGGAATTTTGTGGACCCGAAGAGAGAAAAACATGTCAAAAACTGCAGTGATAAGAAGCTCGTGGATATGGTGGCGGCATGCCAGAAAAAGGAGTGATCTCTGAAGGGCCTTTTGGATGATGGTACAAGCCCCAGCATGGATACCTGTATTGCTTGCAGTAGTATCAAAACAAAGGCCTGCTACCCACTCATTTACTTGTGGCCATTGCTTCAAGACATCTAAAACTGCTCTCCCTTTTCTTCTCCGTTCCAGAAATAGCTTTGGAATAGACAGTAATTTTTCTAATTCGCCTGCACCAGTCACAACAATGGTCATTACATCAATCTTACCCCCATGCATGGATGGAAGAAGCTTTCCATCAAAATGAATTATTAAAGGGGTATTTGGTTGGAAACTGGTTTTAATGTCTTCTCCCATCTGCATCCGTCTTGATCGCCGAGACCTGTAGATAGAGGATGATGAAAGTGTGATCTCTTCAATTTCCACTCGAGCAGCTGAAAGGGCAGGTGCCACAATGTGCATAGCAGTTCTTGCAGATGTTCCAGTGCGTCCAGAGCAGCCAAGAACTTTTTATCCCTAACAATTACACCTGGTTCAAGCTTCTCCTTTTTTGAAGATGATGATGAGAGTGCTCTGTAGAACAATTCATCACCAGATGATTCTTCACTTCCTCCTGAAACCCGGAATTTCACATTGGTTGAGATCCACAACCTTTGTCAATTGCCTCATTTCTTCCTTTGATTTCCTGCGAAGTTTTTCCATTCTTCCATGCTTATCTGTCGTGCTTTTGCCTTTCTTGAAAACTCCTTGTCTTCTGGACCCATAATCATTTCCGATCGTTCCTTTGATCCTTAAGAAAATTTTTATCCTCCTGCAATTTTATTTCTGTTTCCACTTCTGAATGAGCTACATCGAAAGTCTTTAAGCTGGTGACAAATTCTGCTTCATTCTTCTCTTGGGTAGGAGTTCGTCGAGTTCGGTTCTTGACAGCCCTTCATGCTTATTGTAAAGCCTTTTAAGCTTTGAGACAATATAAGGCTTGTGGGATGTAATTAAGGAGGCTTTTTCCCACATAGCATAACTTCGTTGGCTACAGTTGCGCAAGCTACAGAGACATTTGCTTTCCCACCTTAATGTGATAAAAAAGACGTTTAAGGACATCACTGTTAGTTGGAAGCTGCTTCTCAGAAAAACCCTCTTCCAGCACTTGTCCGACCAACCAGACTTCACACTTGTTTCTGGTTTTTGCCATAATTCTGAGGGAAAAAGTTTTACCACCTGTTAGTCTTAATAATAATATATATAATCATTAATCACTCACCTAAATTATATTATGACTTGATTACTGTAAGAAAGTTGTAAAGTAACATGAAGTAACCTTTCTAGAACGTAACTTGTGAAAATATAAGTAATTATAGATGAAAAAGCAAATAAAACATCATATAATCCATAAAGGGAAAAAATGGAAATTCTAGAATAGTTATCCTGAAGGAAGAATTTCTAGAATTCTCTCTAAAGAATATAGGGGGGTTACTGGACCATTCCTGAAAATGACCTACTTATCTTCCAATTTTATTTATGAATTTTATATAACAAATTTAAGAGGACATCACAAAATAAATAAATATATTTGCCAGAAAAATGAAAATTTTCTCATGGGGTAAAATAGATATGCATTGAGGGGTGGGATAACAATAAGCTCTTGTCTTAATATTTTGCATGAAGTCTTTATTCATGACATAATTACTTTTTTAGTATGTGTGCGTTGAGCATCATAAATTTCGATTTTTCGAAACGGCCTAATATATATATATATATATATATACAGGGTGGGCGGGGAAAGTAGCTCCCTATTTTGGATTGGTAAAAAATACGTATATTATCCATTTATTTCAGAAGAAATAATATGAAAAGGTAGGCATACATGGTAGGTTTTCTCTAAAATTCAATGTGGGCTCCAACTCTTTCCACCAGTTCTGGAGCCGCCCAGGAATGGCGTCCACTGACTTTAGCAGGAACTCCGGGGGATGGAGGACATGACTTCCCGAATTCGGTCCTCCAGTTCTTCCAATGTCCTCGTTTGGTGCGGTAGACTTCTTCCTTTACCACCCCCCAAAGAAAGAAGTCGCACGGTGTCAAGTCGGGGCTCCTGGCTGCCATTGTTGTCCGTGAGTGGCTGGATGCCCACTTCCCTGGGCGTTGGATGGGTCGTCGTGGTCCACATCAATGGCCAGCCAGGAGCCCCGACTTGACACCGTGCGACTTCTTTCTTTGGGGGTGGGTAAAGGAAGAAGTCTACCGCACCAAACCGAGGACATTGGAAGAACTGGAGGACCGAATTCGGGAAGTCATGTCCTCCATCCCGCCGGAGTTCCTGCTAAAGTCAGTGGACGCCATACCTGGGCGGCTCCAGAAGCTGGTGGAAAGAGTTGGAGCCCACATTGAATTTTAGAGAAAACTACCATGTATGCCTACCTTTTCATATTATTTTTTCTGAAATAATAATGGATAATATACGTATTTTTTACCAATCCAAAATAGGGAGCTACTTCCGCCCACCTGTATATATATATATATATATATAAAATATAATATATATATAATATATATATATATATATATATATATATATTATAAAAATATAATATAGATATATATATAATAATATATATATATATCTATATATATATATAAAAATATAATATATATATATATTAAAAATAAATAATATATATATATATATAAAATATAATATCTATATATATATATATATATATATATATATATATATATATAATCATTGTGGGTTGCTTCTACAGAGCTTCAATTTAATATTTAGGAGAAATCCAATGACAAGGAGAAATGTAAATGCCATGAAAAGTCTTCTTTATGCGCAACATTTCGAGCAATACGCTCATCTTCAGGCTGTTTAATAACAATGTGAAATTAAAATCAATATTGAATGAAAAACAAAACAGAAAATTTCTATAAACTATTCGTAAAGACAAATTTTAAAAGACTGAGAAAAGAGGGTTAAATTCTAAGTTATACAGATTTACATATAAAATTAAGAAGCTATTTTTAAATACATATAGTAAATGTGAAATTAATACACTGGAAAAATTACAATAGTACACTGGAATAATGGAGCTAGCTACCTTACACTGCAGTTTCGAGGCGACTAATTTGAGCAGAGACAAGAACGGGAAACACAAGAGATGGCGAGGCGATTGGGGAAGGAGGGATATAAGGAATTGGGGAAGGAGGAGGGATCATAGCAAATTGAGGGGACAGCAGATGAGTCAACATTCAGACTAGGGGACAATGCTTTAATGAAAAGCGATTCTAAAATTCTTAGTGAGTTGGGACAAGTATTACAACCAAGAATTTTAAAATTGTCTAAAGTGACATCAATTTTACATTTAATGCTGTGTTCGCGAATACTCGAGGCTTCTTTAGTTTTTAAAATTTTACCTGTTCGGCCACTTATTCCCATATGCGAATAAAATCTAGCCCTGAGAGAGCGAACAGTGCTGCCAATGTAATTCCCAAGGAGACACCTAGGGCAGGTAAATAAATATACAACACCGCTACGCAACGAGTCAGGGGTTCGATCCTTCGCTGAGAAAAAGCTACCTAAAGACGTTTTATTAATAAAATGATGTGGAAATCAGTATGATAAAAAATTTCCTTAACAATTTTGTAAATTTAAGCTTAAATTCCTTATTCAAAGGACCCATTTCAGGTACCAAGAAATATTTTATATCCTTCGGCACTGTAATACATGGAAGTTGAGGGCTATAAACATTATTTAAGAAGGATCTAATTAGTTTGTCTACATATTGAACAGGAAAACTATTATTAGTAAAGTATGATCTTAGATTATTAAATTCATCATTAAGTAAGGTAAAATTAGAGGTCAAATTATATCCTCTGAACAGGAGAGTTTTAATACAAGACATCTTATAGTTGAAATCAGTAAAACTAAAAAAATTCATGCCCAAACCAGTGAATGTTGACTCATCTGCTGTCCCCCTCAATTTGCTATGATCCCTCCTCCTTCCCCAATTCCTTATAATCCCTCCTTCCCCAATCGCCCTCGCCATCTCTTGTGTTTCCCGTTCTTGTCTCTGCTCAAATTAGTCAGCCTCGGAAACTGCAGTGTACTATTGTTAATTTTTCCAGTGTATTAATTTCACATTTACTATATGTATTTAAAAATAGCTTCTTAATTTTTATATGTAAATCTGTATAACTTAGAATTTAACCCTCTTTTCTCAGTCTTTTAAAATTTGTCTTTACGAATAGGTTATAGAAATTTTCTGTTTTGTTTTTCATTCAATATTGATTTTAATTTCACATTGTTATTAAACAGCCTGAAGATGAGCGTATTGCTCGAAACGTTGCGCATTAAAGAAGACTTTTCATGGCATTTACATTTCTCCTTGTCATTGGATTTCTCCTAAATATATATATATATATATATATATATATATATATATATATATCCCCGCAAGGGGGTTCTAAGCTCGTGCTCTTGAGTGCTCTTTGTGCTCGTTTGTACGTGCTTGTTCCTGGAGGTTTCACGTGCGCCCTCCCGGCCCTAGCACCCAAGGATGATGGGGCTCGACCCTGCAGTCCTTGGTCTTTTTCCACTTCGACTGTCCCCTCCACCCTTTCTTTTTCCTCTGTCTTTCCTCTCACTTTTTCTTTGTTTTTCCACTGAGATATGCCCTTTTAAATAGAGGCGAATCGGTTCTTCCCGAACTTAAAAAAAAATAAAAAAAAAATATATATATACAGGGTGGGCGGAAAGTAGCTCCCTATTTTGGATTGGTAAAAAAATACGTATATTATCCATTTATTTCAGAAGAAATAATATGAAAAGGTAGGCATACATGGTAGGTTTTCTCTAAAATTCAATGTGGGCTCCAACTCTTTCCACCAGCTTCTGGAGCCGCCCAGGAATGGCGTCCACTGACTTTAGCAGGAACTCCGGCGGGATGGAGGACATGACTTCCCAAATTCGGTCCTCCAGTTCTTCCAATGTCCTCGGTTTGGTGCGGTAGACTTCTTCTTTTACCCACCCCCAAAGAAAGAAGTCGCACGGTTACTGCTGAAAAATGGCAGAATCGGTTCAGTGTAACGGTGTGGTGTGGTATGACCTCAGATCAGGTTGTGGGCCCGTTCCTTCTGCGCAACACCATGAATGCTGAGCGGTACCTTGCTATGTTGCGAAACGAGGTCTGGCCGGTTGTCAGCACATGGGAGAACATCGACGATCTGATATTTATGCAAGATGGCGCCCCTCCGCACTTCGCTCTTGTTGTCCGTGAGTGGCTGGATGCCCACTTCCCTGGGCGTTGGATGGGTCGTCGTGGTCCACATCAATGGCCAGCCAGGAGCCCCGACTTGACACCGTGCGACTTCTTTCTTTGGGGGTGGGTAAAGGAAGAAGTCTACCGCACCAAACCGAGGACATTGGAAGAACTGGAGGACCGAATTCGGGAAGTCATGTCCTCCATCCCGCCGGAGTTCCTGCTAAAGTCAGTGGACGCCATTCCTGGGCGGCTCCAGAAGCTGGTGGAAAGAGTTGGAGCCCACATTGAATTTTAGAGAAAACCTACCATGTATGCCTACCTTTTCATATTATTTCTTCTGAAATAAATGGATAATATACGTATTTTTTTACCAATCCAAAATAGGGAGCTACTTTCCGCCCACCCTGTATATATATATATATATATATATATATATATATATATATATATATATATATATAATTATGCGGGTTGCTTCTACAGAGCTTCAATTTAATATTTAGGAGAAATCCAATGACAAGGAGAAATGTAAATGCCATGAAAAGTCTTCTTTATTGCGCAACGTTTCGAGCAATACGCTCATCTTCAGGCTGTTTAATAACAATGTGAAATTAAAATCAATATTGAATGAAAAACAAAACAGAAAATTTCTATAAACTATTCGTAAAGACAAATTTTAAAAGACTGAGAAAAGAGGGTTAAATTCTAAGTTATACAGATTTACATATAAAAATTAAGAAGTTTTTTTAAATACATGTAGTAAATGTGAAATTAATACACTGGAAAAATTACCAATAGTACACTGGAACAATGGAGCTATCTACCTTACACAGCAGTATCCGAGGCCGACTAATTTGAGCAGAGGCAAAGAACGGGAAACACGAAGGATGGCGAGGGAGATAGGGGAAGGAGGGATTATAAGGAATTGGGGAAGGAGGAGGGATCATAGCAAATTGAGAGGGACGGACGATGAGTCAACATTCAGACTAGGGGACAATGCTTTAATGAAAAGGGATTCTAAAATTCTTAGTGAGTTGGGACAAGTATTACAACCAAGAATTTTAAAATTGTCTAAAGTGACATCAATTTTGCATTTAATGCTATGTTCACGAATACTCGAGGCTTCCTTAGTTTTTAAAATTTTACCTGTTCGGCCACTTATTCCCATATGCGAATAAAATCTAGCCCTGAGAGAGCGAACAGTGCTGCCGATGTAATTCCCAAGGAGACACCTGGGGCAGGTAAATAAATATACAACACCGCTACGCAACGAGTCAGGGGTTCGATCCTTCGCTGAGAAAAAGCTACCTAAAGACGTTTTATTAATAAATATGATGCGGAAATCAGTATGATAAAAAAATTTCCTTAACAATTTTGTAAATTTAAGCTTAAATTCCTTATTCAAGGGACCCATTTCAGGTACCAAGAAATATTTTATATCCTTCGGCACTGTAATACATGGAAGTTGAGGGCATTTTTAAGAGTAGTTATATAATGCCCAAGAGACTTGTTATGCGAATCTGATATTTTGATTTTATAATTAATTTCATTATTTAATAAATATTCCAGGGACGATTGATAAAATTCAGAGTCATATAGATTATCACGGTAGAGTTTGAAGTAAACAAATTTCGGGAAAATCCTGCAAGTCCGACACATTTCAAGAAAATAACAGTCCAGTTTTGACTTGAGAAACTTTTGTGAAGAATTTTAGAATCCCTTTTCATTAAAGCATTGTCCCCTAGTCTGAATGTTGACTCATCGTCCGTCCCTCTCAATTTGCTATGATCCCTCCTCCTTCCCCAATTCCTTATAATCCCTCCTTCCCCTATCTCCCTCGCCATCCTTCGTGTTTCCCGTTCTTTGCCTCTGCTCAAATTAGTCGGCCTCGGATACTGCTGTGTAAGGTAGATAGCTCCATTGTTCCAGTGTACTATTGGTAATTTTTCCAGTGTATTAATTTCACATTTACTACATGTATTTAAAAATAACTTCTTAATTTTTATATGTAAATCTGTATAACTTAGAATTTAACCCTCTTTTCTCAGTCTTTTAAAATTTGTCTTTACGAATAGGTTATAGAAATTTTCTGTTTTGTTTTTCATTCAATATTGATTTTAATTTCACATTGTTATTAAACAGCCTGAAGATGAGCGTATTGCTCGAAACGTTGCGCAATAAAGAAGACTTTTCATGGCATTTACATTTCTCCTTGTCATTGGATTTCTCCTAAATATTATATATATATATATATATATATATATATAAAATATAATATATATATATATATATGATGAATAAAACCACGAAGGAAAGGAAACACAAAATGGTGCTCAAGCGCTTTCGTCTAATGACATCCTCAGGAACACTGAGGATGTCATTAGACGAAAGCGCTTGAGCACCATTTTGTGTTTCCTTTCCTTCGTGGTTTTATTCATCATAAATATTTTTCACGTATTACTTTCGTGAAATAATTTTCATATATATATATATATAATATAATATATATATATATATATATATATATATATATATATATATATATATATAATACACATACATATATATATAATATATATATATATATATATATATATATATATAATATATATATATATATAATATCATGGAAGTGAAGTGATGATCGGTGGAGTTTTCACTGCTTGCTATGGCCCAACGAGTGGACCTGATGTTCCATTGTTCAGCAGGTTTCAGAGCAAATGGACCTTCATCGACACAGGAACATACGGCACTGGATGGGATGATGAAGAGGTGCATCGACTCTTGGCCCCCATTAGAGATTGGATTCTCCGCTTTGCTGAGGAAAAACACTCCTCAAAATCCTTTCGAGATGACTATCAGGAATTCCTCGATCTGTCCATCATTTTCTTGGGAGGGAGCATTGACAACTACACCTTCAAGCGACCTGGCCCCATGCACCAAGCCAGATGGTTATCTAAGGTGATCTATTCATTGAAGATGTGGCTGTTCAGGGGACAAATCCCAGCCCTCACTCCACGAGAGCAAAAGTGTCTTAAGGATGTCAGTGTCTTCGCTGTTTCCATCTTCCTGCAGGCATGGATGACAGCGCCAATAGCTGCTGCTGCGCCTCGCAGTGACCTCAGTCTTCTGCAGAGTCTTCGGGAATACCATGACCCCAAAATTTCGGAAGTGGCATTAAAAAACTCAGTGGTCATCTTTGGTATCTTTCGGAGGAGATGGTGGGCCTCGCGATTTTCGATCCTGAGGTGTCTGAAGAGACTAAAACAGCAATGTTGAAGGCGATGGAGGAAGTTGAAGGAAAGCCTGATTGCCAGAAGAGAAGGAAAGGTGTTGCTGAGGGGGCTTCAATCGAGTCACTAGCAACAGCAAACTCAAAAAGACTGCTGTTGTCTCTGGGGTCAGGTGTGGGATACCTGAGGAAGGAGGTGCGGGATTGGGACAGTGATCCTGATTACCAAATAGCGAAGAAATCAGTGGCAAACCTCTCTGTCGTGAACGATCATGCAGAGAGGGGGGTTGCTCTCATTAATGAATACAACGGCTGCCACACCAGGAATGAGGAACAACTGCAGTATCTCCTGCAAGTTGTTGCTAACTACAGGAAGCAGTTTCCTCAACCACTGAAGTCAGCCTGGCAACTGGGTGAGAAAACAAAGATCAAATGAGGTGCAGAGGGAATTGTTAGTCAATTCATTTCGGAATTGTTAGTTACCCTAATAGTCATGTACTATCACCAAGATTAACTGCTGTGATTTTCAGATTATACCAAAACTTCAAGTGTCATGTGCTACCCCTACAAATTAACTGATTCAAATAAAACTTTCCCAGAGGTGTTTTCTCATCCATCCTCATAAGTTACAACCCAGCAATAAAAACAAATCACAAAAAAAAATTTCACCCCTATAAGAGTGGACCACCCAAAGTTCATATATACAAGCAATGCTGCATCAATCAGCTTAGTCACCATATCACCTTGGGACAACAATGGCTCTTCCTCTTCTAGATTTTCTAATGCCTAGATCCTGTCCCAAAGCTGGATGTTATCTGCTTTGTAGATAACTGGTGAGGGAAGCTATATTTTGGGGCTTCTTTGCGAGTAACCCAGTGCCCACGTTGGGCTTTCCATCATGAAAAAAAAAACTATAGTATTTATCATATATCATTACTTATTCGAACTATCGTGGATATAATTTCCCAGAAGAGTTCCTTGTTCCAAGCATGGTCTGTGTTTAACATTTAAGTTTCTCAGGGGACCATTCTGAGTTACACACACACACACACACACACACACACACACACACACACACACACACACACACCTTACCTTACAACCTTACAAAGGTTCCGCGTGATGAATTCTCATTTCACGAAGGTCAATCTTGTTGCCCTCCTCTCAAGTTGGCCTGGTGAAATAGTGAGTTGGATTCTTGCACTCTCCACCTCACATAGCCAGGTATGCCTGGTTCATCAGGGATTGTTCTGAGCCAGGTGTCTAGTCTTCTTTTGAAGATTTCCACTGCAACTCCCTTCGTGTTTCTTAGGTCTTTGGGCAACTGATTAAACAGTTTTGGTCCTCTCACTACAAAACTATTTTCTTTCAGGGTTAAGGATGTTCCCTGTCTCGCCTTCAATTTGGGAATATGACACAGTCTACCGCTTCTACTTTCCCCCATTGTTTGGGGAGTTACAGGATTCAGAGTAAGATTAGGGACTAGTTTCTCCATTATTTTCCAAGTGTAAATAATGGTGTATCTCTCTCTCCACCTTTCCAGTGAATATAGGTCTAGTTCTCGTAACCTTTCCCAGTAATTTAGTTCTTTGCACCCACTGATCTTGGCTGTGAAGCTTCTTTGGATCCCCTCCAGCTGTCTAATGTCTTCTTTTTTATATGGGGATGTTAGGACCGAGCAGTATTCCAATTTGGGTATTATCAGGGTTTTCAGTAGAGGAATCATTACATTCCTATCCCTTCGTTTAAAGGTTCTCAATATCTGACCCGTTATTCTCTTTGCTCTGTTTACTGCTATCTTATTTTGTGTTTCAAATTTCGCATCATCTGACATTACAACCCCTAAATCGTTTGCTCTGGAATTTCTCTGAATTTCCTGTCCATTTAGGGTATAATATTCCATGGATTTTAGGTTGTCTTCTTTCCTGTACCGTAATAGCTGAAATTTCTCAGTGTTAAACTTCATATTGTTGTCTTCCATCCACTTGTAGATTTTGTTTATGTCGGTTTGTAGAGATCCTATGTCTTCTGGGTTTCTTATTTTTCTACTGATCTTTGTGTCATCTGCAAAGAATGTTACTGTGCTGTCTCTGGTGATGTCCTCATCTATGTCAGTTAGCATGATTATGAAGAGTAGTGTTGCTAATACTGTTCCTTGTGGTACCGAGCTGAGGACTTCTGATGAAGATAATATATATATATATCAGTGGCGATTCCAGCTCTTCAAGACTACTCAGGCTCTCTTTAAATTTTCAAGTCTACATATGAGCCGACATTTAAATGCATGACAATAACTTAAGACTATCAATAAAAAAAATAAATACATACCTCGGTAAAAAAAATTATTTGAATTTTATTTACTTGAACATAAAGTCCAAGTGTCTTGGTTTTAAAGCAAATTCTTTTAATATTCGGTCATGTAATTCCTTTTTGCTTTCTAAATCAATAAGTATTTCTTTTTCAATTGAAATCCTAGCCAGGGACGAGAGCCGTTCTTGAGCCATTGTGTTTCTTAAATATGATCTAATTCGATCAAGAACAGAGAAACTTCTTTCATTTGATAATTTCTCATTGTTCAGCGATGTTTCTCCTTCCAAATGGTTTTTCTCTTAATGATAACACTATGTCCTCCATGGGTGGGCTATACTTCTCAGAATACTTATAATATTAAAAATAAATCAGATTATTTAAGAAAAGCGAACAACCTCACATTGCGGCAAAAATCAAACTGCACCGCTGCCCAAGGCAGTAGAAGGCACGCTTATCGAAACGTAAAAAGTTACCATGTATCGCCAGAATTAAAAATTGTGCCTCTACAAGGCCGAAGGATATAAGCCTGAGTTGAAATGTTTTTTTCTTTATAAAAAAGTTAATAGGAGGAAAAACGTATTTTATTTAATGACAATTAGAAGAAGGACTATTATGTAACCGTATGCAAGCAAATAATTATTCATTAAAAGAACTAAATATACGATATTACTTATACTTTCTCAGGCGTAATGTCTTGCACCCGAGTAAAGGATCTTGAAAGATTACACGAAAACTTAATGTGTCAATATAGTTTTTTGGTAATTATTTGTTTTTTGACCCAGTCTCTTTTTATAATGAGAGCAAACGTTTCTGGTCAATTTGGAGGTGCTCTGCACGAATCTGCCATCCGTTTCCTGTGCAAATGCGTAGTTTTCGAGATGTCATCTCGAAAACCGCATTTGCACAGGAAACAGATGGCAGATTCGTGCAAAACACCTCAAAATCGACCAGAAAAGTTTGCATTCGTGCTAAACTTAACCTAACCTAACCTAACCTAACCTAACTTAACTTAACCTAACTTAACCAGTCACCTTATTTTGGAGGATATAGTTCTGCAATTGCAATAAGGAAGTGATGCAGAACTGTAGAATCGTCAGGATGTTCTGCCAGGAACAAGTATCGGTTTTTATTCACTGAGAAGTTGCAATGTTCCAGCCATGTGCCCTTAAAGATAGAAACAGTAAATCCATACTCACGCTTATTTTTTGGATTTTTTTTACGGCACCTAAACACCTTCGAGTCTTGTCTTAAAATACAGGCAGTATTACATTTAGGGCAAATCACGGATGTCGGAATTATGCCGTGATTGGAAAAAACATCTAAACTTTTATCTTCATCGAGGCCAACAAGGCGGATTAGGTCTTCAAAATCAAGTTCACAAGATTGACACGTCATAACAGTAGAACGAAAATCACCACACTCAGTGGCGGTCCTAGCTTACATGACGCCCTGGGTGAACCTCACCTTCAGCGCCCCCCCCCCCCTGTTCGCCGACACACACACATTCGAATCCCCCCAAAATAAAGGACAGACATAACTCTTCACAAAATAACTTTTTATTGGACTAATTGTTGGAACTTCAGAACCAAAACAAAGACTCAAATTTCTGAATTTTACAAATCCTTCATCACGTAAATAGAATAACTCACTTAAGAGAATGTAATTATGATACTATGAACAGGAAAAATACAAATTAAATTGCACAACTGCCATAAATAAACTAGAGAATCAAATTTCTAAATTGTACAAATGCTCTATCACATAAATAGAATAAGACACTTAAGAGAGGGTAATTATTATGCTACACTTTGAACAAGAAACAAAATAAATTGCACCACAGCACAACTGCCATCTAAAGCATGACTCTTCTTACCTTCCTTGATGCAAAGTCATGAATTAAATCATCATATGAAATCTGCTCAGCAATTGTATGATTTATACTGATGATGGCCAGACCGGTAAGGCGTTCCTGTGACATAGTTGACCTCAGGTAGGATTTGATGAGCTTCAGCTTTGAAAAGCTCCTCTCTGCTTCAGCAACAGTGACTGGAAGAGTAAGACCAATTCTGAGAGCAGTCCACAAATTTGGATATATTTCAGAGAGCTCCCTTTCATGGATAAATGTCAGCAGTTCAAGCAAGGATATGGTCTTTGATGGCAAGTCAGGCAAGTTCTTCAGCTCCTGTGCAAGCTCTCTGCCATCCAAGTCAGATTGTCCCTTAAAGTGTAGTGTAGTACTAAGGTTCACACATTGTTCTGTCAGCTCCTCAAATGTGAGATTTTGGAAATGTGTCAGTACTCCAAACTTCTCTCCCACAATTTCCAACGTGGAAAATCTTTCCTGAATGGCTGATGTTGCAGCATCAACCACTGCATTGAAAAATGTCACCTCCAGCTTCTTCAAAGCATCAATCAAGGGCTCATCAGATGCTTCATAGGAGAAGTGCCGCTTTGTGGACCTCAGCCATTTTTGTTTTAACACAGCCTCCACATTCATTTGTTCACAGATATCTCTGGCTGCCATTTGTGCAGTCACAAAACCTGTTGCCCTGTAATTGCGGAGACCTCTCTGTTTTTTTTAGGAGATTTACTGCAACATCAACGTGCATGCTAGGAGACTGCATCTCCTTGCTCACATGCTGAATTTGGCACAACAGGTCATGCCACACCACTGAACAAATGGCGAAGCGGTATGACCCAACCTCCTCTGACAGAGATTGAGCCTCGACCTTTATTACAGAGTCTTTGGTGTGGTCCCTCACCTCGATCAGTGCATCTCTCACTGCAGCTGCCTGATATCTCAGGGGCTCCACACTCTTGATCTTGCTTTCCCACCTTGTATCAGACCACATCTTCAATGTGATGTTCACATTTTTTTCAAAATGGCCCATCGTTGTGTGGAGGCTGAAAACAAGTTGTAAAGCTTCTGCAAGATGCCAAAGTAACTTGTGGCATCAATAGATCCCTTAGCAGCATCGGCCACAAGCAAATTCAGAGAATGAGCCCCACATGGAACAAACAGAGCTCTGGGATTAATTTCTAGGAGCCTGGATTGAACACCCTTGTTTTTTCCCCTCATGTTGGCCCCGTTGTCGTATGATTGTCCTCTCAGTCCATGAAAGGAACTTTTAGCTCCTCCAGTCTCTTCAGAATCAGAGATGCCAAATGTTGACCAGTGGACTCCTCTGCCTCCAAAAACCCCATGAAATGTTCCTTTATATGGGGCTTCCCCTCCAGTGACACAACCCGAATCACAACTGACAACTGTTCAGTGTGGCTGATATCTGGAGTGCAATCTAGAATTATTGAAAAAAACTTTGATTGTTTGATGTCGCTCACCATTGCTGAAATGGTCTTGCTGCTCGACAAATCAATGAGTTCGTTTTGTATGTGGTGGCCGAGGTAGCTGGTGTGGCTGGAGGTCCCTTTTTGGACACGGTTAATGTGCTCTTGCATTATAGGATCAAATTGTGCCATCAGTTCAACTTCTTTCAGAAAATTGCCATTTGATGGTGAGAACAATTTTTCTGTATGTCCCCTTAGTGCCAAATTCCTAACTGCCAGAGAATGCACAATAGCAGTGAGACGTGTCAGCACCGCTCTCCATCTCAACTTCTCAGCCTCCAGAAGTGCCATCTCCTGCTTGTCAATGGTCTCCCCCTTTCTCATCCTCACTGCCAGTTCTTTCCAGATTTTCATAGAATTTAGGTGTTCTGAACTGTTGTCATGTGATGTGAGCAATGAGCTTGCATGCTTCCAGTCCGAGAGTCCCAAACTTGTTAAATTTATTTTCCTCTTGGAAAATAATGTACAACAGAAACAGAAAAGGCTGTTGTTTTTTAAGGAATAGACCAACCAACTTCTGGTTATATTTTCCCCACTAACCAATGACTTCCTGAAGTATTGATGGTGGAAACTTCTTCCGTCACTGTCGTTTCTAGGGAATACAAAGTCAGATGGTACTTGACTTGGTCCCCTGGAAACCAGTTGTGTCCGAATTCTCTCAGTCAGAACTGAAGGCCAGTTAGCAGGGTCAGTGGACAGAGACTCATCCTCAGGAGGCGATTCTGCTCCAGGCCTTTCTAATGGAAAGAACAAGAGCATTACTCATTAGTATACACACCCAAGTTAGATAACACATTATTCACAGCACTTTGTTATGGTGGTGTTATGGAATTATGGTGGTGAAACACCACACATACCCAGTAACCCAGACCCAGTGATAATAACATTATAATTTATAACTGTTTGCAAAATGCTTTGCAGGGATGCACACACATACACACACACACACGCACACACTCACAGACATATGTGCACACAAACTCACCTGAAGAGTCCTGCCGGGGAGAAGTAGAAGCAAATGGGTCTTCATCCTCAGGATCAGACTGCATTTGTGGAGACATATGTGAGGCTGAGGAGGTAGATGGCTCCTCAGCCTCAATAATGGCAGAAGTAGACGGCTTCTCATCCTGGCTAGTGGCAGAGGGTGTTCCAAAATATTTCAAAAGTGCCCCTGCAAATAGTAAAATAGAACATAACAGACCAATGCATGAATAGCTAGTACAATTAATTTAACATGTTATTAAGCACAATTTATTAAACTTTTAGAATAGGAAACAAATGAATAATACAACCTCCTTGGTTAATGGCTAATTATATACATAATAGTACACTTCAAATGACTCAGAAAGCTATATACAAAATAGCAGTGCAATATAGCAGTGAAGAGTAGATGACATAGCTCTATACCTTTATCTTTTGCTCGTTTCTCCTCTTCTTTCCTTTTTTCTAAACTGAGCACCTGATAGCTTTGACCTCTTCTTATCCATTTGCGGTTATTTGACAGACCTTAGTGGCTTAGTGTGAAGATTCGTTCTGTAATAAATAATATACATTTCACTATTTAACCAAACCCAGAAAAATAACATTACATATGTTAAAGTGTGGGCCTTTATTCCCAATAATATTAATCTGGAAGCATTTTACATTGTTTAGGTCTTTTATGGGAAGGTTTATGGAAAATGCAATAGATGTTTTTTTATTAATAAAAATATATTTATTGATCTTTTATTATTTATTTTATTTTATTTTTTATTTTTATTTCTTTATTTATTTATTTATTCTTATTTTTATTTTTATTTTTTTTGCAGGCGCTCATGCCACCCCTCCACAAATGCCGCCCTGTGCGGCTGCCCATATTGCCCATATGAGGAACCGCCACTGACCACACTAACAAAAAACAGAAAGAAGTAGGCAAAAGCAAGAAAAAGTAGCCAAAAAAAGCCAAGTAGCCAAAAAAAGCCAAGAAAAATCTCCAAAAAAGGTAGCCAAAATAAACAAACCCACAGAAATTTATATACTGTACATACATATTAGAAAGTAGAAAATATTTTGTTAAAAAAAGTACATTTTATACAAATTTGCACAAGATAATATATATATTTTCTTATTCAGTTTTGATTGGTTATTCAATATATATTGCTGTTATAGCTGGGTGTGACTGGGTCAAAAAACGAATATTAACCAGTTTTTTTTATAGGTAGTAAGGGTATCTAAATGCGCTCAAAATTTGCTTGCGTGATGAAGGCTAGACAGAAAAATAGTAACATACTACCAGCCAAAAACCATTTTTACAATTTGTATTTAAAACTTTTTTTCAAACTTAAATCTATAAATACACAATTTTATCTGTCATGCTTCTCCTTCCCCCTGCACTCCCGAGTGCAGGAGTCGCCACTGATATATATATATATATATATATATATATATATATATATATATATATATATATCAGTGGCGACTCCTGCACTCCCGAGTGCAGGAGTCGCCACTGATATATATATATATATATATATATATATATATATATATATTTTAAATTACACTGTAATGAAAATGTAATGATGTGAATGATTCATTACAGACCTTCATTACCATTATCATAACCTTATTGCCTCAAAATTTCCTTCATTATCATTACAAGAGATTTGTAATTAATTACAATTAATTACCGGGTCATTCCATGTCAACTCAGCCACAAAATGGCACTTTTTGCACTCACCCCTTTCAATTTTGCTCATACTTGGCACAATAGCAGATATACATGCCAAACTTAAATTCCCAAATTATTAGAGCTGACTGACCTTTGGTTACTGAGATACAAGGTCACAAAGTTGTGACATTTTGACCTTTTTTGCGTTAAATGACTATTTTCAAAACAGTGTAACTAAAAACCTATTAAAGCTAGAGCATTGATTTTGGTCTCATTTTAAAGCTCTTTAGTAGCCCCTTGTTTATTGTCTCTTGTTAAATATCTCTACTGTGAAAAATAAAAAATCCCTTCAAAAGTTGACCTTTGACCTTGAAAAAAAAAAATACCTTCTCCTAAAAAATTCAATTTTTTACATTAATACCTTGAGTCATGTACAACAAAATCCAAGAAGCTGTAAGTGGCTGATAACTAGTTCAATGTATAAAAAATAAATGAAGTTGGCATCATTCTTCAATTTTAGATTTTTTTGTCAGTTCATTTATTTAAAGTCTGTTCTGATATAGTGTCAGTGAAGACTTAGTCAACTTAACAATTAGTTAAAAACCTTTTGTGACCTGTGCCAAAAGAAGTCTTTTAAAAGACAACCAGGGTTAAACCCCTCGACAGCCCCAAAATCTACTGGAGTAGCGCTGATCCAAAGCCCAACTAGTATATAAGTACTGTCAACTTTACAGAGTTGACTCCTGACTTCAAGTTAAAGTTAATTTATTTTTACTAAATACATGTATAAAAATTTATTTAATAATTCATTAATTGTTCATTGTTTTCTTTTCAGGATTTTCTTTGTGCTTTTGTGATTTCAGAGTACAAACATGGAACATTTAAAACTGAAACAGAAGTGTGCTGATCCTTTGCTGCGTCACAAAGGTCAGTGTCGAAAGAAGAGTTTGAGAATTGTACCACAGGAACTTGTAAATAAGTTTCCCGATCTGCACTTAACACTACATCACAGACTTTGTAAGCAGTGTAGAGAACATCTTGAGTCCTTGCCTGAGAAAGGAATAGGCACTTTGAATTCAGACATAAATGATGATTCTTCTTGTAGTAGTGAACCACCTGAAGATCTTGAGAAAATTGAAAATGTTGACAATAGTGATGCATCAACTTCAGAGCAAAACCATGAGATGTGTACTTTGAATGCTTCTTTTGTTTCAATTGGTGAATCACCCATAAAAAAGAGAAAGCTTGTAGAGCAAAAGTCATATGGAGCTAAAAAACTAAGCAAGGTGACAGAGACAGTTAAGAAGAGAATGGAAACAGTTGCAGGAAAAGAGATTTCTGACTCACAATTTAAGGAGCCATCTGGAGATGTAGACTGTTTAGAAATAATAAATCAACTCAAGGAAAAATTCAAAAATGAAAATACTAAAAGAAGTGATAAAATAAAAATCCTCACTGTATTGCCCAAAAGTTGGAGCATTAGGAAAATTGCTTCAGAATTTAACACAACAAGGCATACAGCATCTATTGCTAAAAAAATAGTTGAAGAAAAAGGTGTCCTTTCAGACCCAAATCCAAAGGGTGGGAAAAGAATTAAACAGGATACTGTTGACGCTATTAAAGCATTTTATCTTTCAGAAGACATCAGTAGAACAATGCCAGGAAAGAAAGACTATTGTAGTATCATTGACAATGAAAGAGGAAGGATACATTTGCAAAAGCATCTTTTACTTTGCAATTTAAAAGAAGCCTATCATATTTTCAAAGAAAGAAATCCTTTGGTTAAGGTGGGATTCAGTAAATTTGCAGAATTGCGTCCAAAGCAGTGTGTTATTGCTGGAGCAACAGGAACTCACTCAGTATGTGTCTGTACAATTCATCAGAATGCCAAACTTATGTTTGTAGGAGCTGAATTAGAAAAACTAACTGCAAATGATGACACACCTATTAAGAATGTACGTCATTGTGTTGCCTTTATGGAATGCAATCCTGCCTCACAGAAATGCTGCCTCAGACAATGTGAACAATGTGGAGATCCATCAGATTTAAAAAACAGACTACTGGACATATTTACAAACAACTTCATTGATATCATAAATTTTAAAAAGTGGACCAATACAGATCGGTCAAATCTTGAATCAGTAGAACTGAATACAGATGAATATATTGACCAATTCTGTAACCAACTGAAAGAATACCAGATACATGACTTCAAGACAAAGATGCAAGCAACTTATTACCGTGAAACAAAAATGTCTTTGAAAGATGGTGAGGTCCTTGCTGTGTGTGATTTTGCTGAAAATTATTCCTTTATTCTTCAAGATGAGGTTCAGAGCTTTCACTGGAACAATGAGATGGCTACTCTACATCCATTTGTTATTTACTATAAAAAGGAAGATGAGATTGCTCACCTTAGCTTTGTTATTATTTCAGAGTGTAACATCCATAACACAGTTGCTGTACATTTGTTTCAAAAGCATCTGATAAAATTCCTAAAAGATAATATCTCATCCATCGGTTCCATCCACAAAATAATTTACTTTTCAGATGGGTGTGCAGGACAGTATAAGAACTGCAAAAACTTTTTGAATCTTTGCCATCACAGAGATGATTTTGGAATTGAGGCAGAATGGAATTTTTTTGCAACAAGTCATGGAAAGGGACCCTGTGATGGTGTTGGAGGCACAGTTAAGAGATTAGCTGCAAAAGCTAGTCTACAACGACCTTATGATGAACAGATCCTTACTGCAGAACAGTTATATACATTTGCAAGTGAAAATATTGTAAATATAAAATGTCATTTTTCAACCAATAAAGAGCATGAAGAGGAAAGCCAACTTCTCCAAGAAAGACACTCAACTGCAAGGACTATTGCTGGTACACAGAAATTACACCATTTACAGCCAGTTTCATTGACTTCTCTTAAGGTTAAACATTATTCATTATCAGATTATTCAAATATTGAGAAAGTTACTGAAAAGGAAGAAGTTGTGACTGAGGAGAAAATACATGGTTTTGTTACTGCTGCATATGATGGCCATTGGTGGGTGGCATATGTGCTGGAAAAGATACCAGAGAATAGAGAAGTAAAAGTCACATTCCTTCATCCTCATGGCCCAAACCCATCATTTGTGTATCCTGGTCGACCAGATGAATTAATCTTACCATATTCAGATATTCTAACACAAGTTGAGGCATCTACTACTAATGGACGAACATACAGGATTTGCAAAGAAGTTACTTTGAAGGCATCCAAAGCTTTGGCAGATCTACAGCACAGAAAGGTAAGAATTCAAAATTAAAATGGTCATGTAACTATATATACACTGCATACATTTTAAGTTGTGATAAATGGAAATCAATGAGCACTATACCTATACATATTGTATGTACATTTTAATATGTTACTTGTATTTGTTAATTAGGTAGCTATCTAGGTATACATTAAAAATTGTTTTCTCTTCTAGAAATCACAATAAATTGGGTGGCCCACAAGAATCTTGTCAACTACTGAAAACCATCACATACATGCACAACATACAGGTGAGGTGGGTAAAGAACAAATATTTAAAAATAAGCATTTGCTTGTTTGTAGAAGGCTGCAGATAGTATGTAGATATGGGTTGTATTTGTAAGAGATTGAGCTGACCTTAGACAAAAATGGTTACTGACATACAAGGTCACAAAGTCATGACTTTTTGACAATTTTTGTATAAAATGACTTTTTTCAAAATGTTGCTTGAATTCATTATTTTTTATACATTGAACTAGTTATCAGCCACTTACACTTGGGATTTTGTTGTACATGACTCAAGGTATTAATGTAAAAAAATTGAATTTTTTAGGAGAAGGTAATTTTTTTTTATTCAAGGTCAAAGGTCAACTTTTGAAGGGATTTTTTTTATTTTTCACAGTAGAGATATTTAACAAGAGACAATAAACAAGGGGCTACTAAAGAGCTTTAAAATGAGACCAAAATGAACGCTCTAGCTTTAATAGTTTTTTTAGTTACACCGTTTTGAAAATAGTCATTTAACACAAAAAAGGTCAAAATGTCACAACTTTGTGACCTTGTATCTCAGTAACCAAAGGTCAGTCAGCTCTAATAATTTGGGAATTTAAGTTTGGCATGTATATCTGCTATTGTGCCAAGTATGAGCAAAATTGAAAGGGGTGAGTGTTTTAGGTGGCTGACTTGACATGGAAAGACCCTAGTACCATTACAATGATGATGACCCCATGTCTGGTTCAGATACAAAATTGTTGCATCGTGCAATGGTGCAGGTTGTGTTGTTGTTGCAAGGTTTAGAAAGAAGACTATAAATAATGCCCCTTTTGTTTTTTATCTTAATTTTATGCAAGTGAGGTCTAAGGTAGTCTCACATCGAGTCAGCAACCTGGAGGTAGGACCTAATAGGACCTCCAAGTCTGTAAGTTTGTTCAGTCTAGCTTAACTTAGGCTGTAGGTTGAAGTGGCCCCTGAGGGCTTGGCCATTCGGGGCTTGGCTGGGATTCTGAACCCAATCAAATAAAATAAGAGACCAAACTATTATAAGGGTTTTATGGCCTTCCTTGGCCAGAGACCAAACTATTACAAGGGTCATGGCTTATCTTGGCCAGAGACCAAACTACTGGTAACATGGTAAAAATTTTATAGTGGGCACACTAGGGGCCCTTTGGCTCATCTGGGTGTCTCCACTGTTAATATAAACAAACCATAAATATAGTTACATGCAAAATTAAGATCCAATTGATCTCTGCTAATTGCAGATTGTCACACATCTACTAGCTGTACAATCATCAAGGGCATTCAGTTGACCTAACTGGGCATTCAGTTGACCTAACTGGGCATTCAGTTGACCTAACAGGTTAATATTTGTTATTTCACCTAAATATCTTCTGATCTTTTCATATTAGGCACTCACTGTCACATTTTGGGCAAGTTAAGGATGATAGAATAACACCATAATTGATAAAAACATCCAGTCCTTTGTCTTCATCTAGGGCACAATACAAATCAAGTTCTCAAAGTTGAAATCATACAAATGGCACGTCATAATTCTATCACAGGCACCACCAAACTGAATCCAATTAGAAAAAAAAAAAGCCAGAACAAAAATCAATAAACTAGTTGAGGCATTCCATGTCAAGTGTACGGTACACACATTTTGGTGATTTCTGCCACTCATCTTACTGATTTTAATGATTTTTGGTGTGGTAGTTGGGTATGATGAGTAATGAAGCGTGACCAAATTTTAGCCACTTGGGTAAAATAGTTTGGGAGTAATGACCCCCCCCCCCCCCCCCACCCCCCCACCCCCAAGTTTGGGGTCAGCCGTGTAACCTCGTGATTTTGAAAGGTCACAACTCAGGATCTAATGGATGGATTTTAATGATTTTGGTGTGAAAATGGTCAGAAAAGATGGCAGAATAACTTCAATTTTATGCACAGAGTGCGTATATTCCATTAAAAAAAAGTTGCATTTATATTTCACCTTTGACCTTGACCTCAGGTCAGAGTTCAAAATTCAAGGTCATGAAAATTGGCATAAGTAAAGAACTTTAGATGAAGCATATTCAAGCAAAAAATTGGAGTGGGATTTCCGTCCGTGGGTTTGCTTTCCACAAGTATTTGAAATTGTGCATGTTGAAAATTTTGAGCATTTTATTTAAGATAACTTCACAAAGAGTCATATATATATACATATTATAATATAGCTACATACTTGATTTGATATATGGGTCATTCTCTGTCAGATCAACCAAAAAAAATTGAAATTAACACCCTCATCTCATATTTTGCTGAAATTTGGTTTATAGGGAGTTTGTGAGCCCTGAATCCATTTCTGAAATTATAAGGTCAATCCGACCAACGGTTCAAGAGATATGACCTCGGGCAATTTGAGGTCACTCGCGAGGTTACTAACATTTGGCGAGCCATAACTTGGGTAATAATTGTCATAATTATATAAAAGTATATATATTTAGAATCAGAAAACGACAAGGAGTCCAAATATGCAAGTTTTAGAACTCTAGGTTGAAAAATAAAAAAGTTACACTGTAACCAAAATTTGAGATCACGATTTGACCTCTGGGGTATCAAATGAGAATTTTTTTTTTAAATGTAAAAAATGAAGGCATAGGCATTGGCTATTAGAATCAGCAAAAAAAAGTTTGTTTATGTTAGTATTTTTCATGTAACTAACATATAAGTGAACACCATATTCATAAGTTGTGCGTCAATTCTACCTATTTTTCACACTTAAGCTCATAATTTGACCTATAGAAATTAAAATTACATTTTTTATAGATATAAAAAACAAAGTCAGAGTTCTTAACTAATAGAAACAATCATAAAAAGTTTGTTTATGTTGGTACTTTTCATGTAACTAACTTATAAGTGAACACCATATTTATAAATTGCTTGTCATTTCAAGGAATTTTTATATCTTAGCTATCAATTTGACCTCAAGCTCCAAGAATTTAATAAAAATTGTATTTCACTGCTAATCTACACTGGCAATAATAGTTATAATAGTGAAAGGGGAAGACTAAGCTCACATGTAGCCTAAACAAACCTGTTGAAACATGTTGCTACTTGTCTAAGTGCAGAATCAACACAGATAGTTGCAAAATTCCTTGTCTACAGGTTAGTACAGTTCCAGCAAGCACTGTGGGTGGCTGGTGGGTATGGTGTTTTAATGAGCCTCAGAGACTATCAAGGCCTAAAATATTAAGTGTGTATAGCTATATATTTTCTAAAAAATATATATTACCTAATTGTAAATCCTATATCTTTACAGATCAAAATACAATGGTTCGGCACTTGAAATACTGCCAGGACCCTATTCAAAAACACAAGAAACGCATAACAATCAATCTTAGAAAAGTGACTGATGTACTTGTTGAAAAATGTGCTGGAAGAGTGAAAAAACTCATTGTTGTATGTGAACTGCTGGACACTGATAATGAAAAACCCCACTATACTTAGTACCACTGAAAACAACGAGTCTGAGCAGGATTCAAATGAATCATCTACTATCAGTGGCTTGAGTAACATCTCTTCAATTCAAGATCTGGACAATGACAGTGATTGCTTGATAAAGGAAAATCCTTCAACTTCAGTTGAACCAGTTCTAGCATTTCTGGACCAAACACCAGTTAAAAAAAGTAAGTAATAAATTAATATAATAACTTATACTTTACTACAAGGTCTGTTTGATCTACTATATAGCCAATTATATAGCATTTAAGGTACTATAATTAATATTTAATTACTAATATTCAGGTGTGTGAAACCTTTTTTTCTGTTCTTTTCAGAAGGGCTGTCATTAAGCCAGAAAAAGCGCAAGGCTCGTGGTAAGCTATCATCTGCTCAGAAACACCTGAAGGAGAGGCTAGAACTCAGTTATGGTGTTCAAATTACCGAGGAGGTAAGTGATACTTCAAAACCTGAAACTAAATCTGAAAAACATCTAGACAAATTAATGAATGAATTGAAACAGTCATTCCTGGAGAGCAAATGTCACCATCACAAACTACAAATATTGACACTCTCACCATACACAATTGAAAAAACAGCTAGTTTCTTTCAAACTACAACATACATGGTGAAAAGAAGCCATTCACTTAAATCAGAATATGGAATCCTTCCGAAGATTCCACTAATGAGCAAAGGAAAAGTGATATCTGAAGAACACAAAGATATAGTTAGAAGATTCTATGAGTCAGAAGAGGTTAGTCGTATGTGTCCTGGCCAAAAGGATTGCGTGAAAGTTATCAGTGCTGAAGGTGCAAAAACGATTGGTCCTCGGGAATTTAAGAGAGATGTTTGAACTATATAAAAATGATGAAAAGAATCCCAAAATAGGATTTTCCACATTTGCAAAATTACGGCCATCATATTGTGTGCTTGCCGGTAGTGGTGGGACTCATTCTGTCTGTGTCTGCACATACCAACAAAATCCAAAATTGCAGCTGGCTGCATTGGGAGAAAGAGGTCTTTCATACAAGGATCTTATGGATTACAGTGTCTGCAGTACAGAAAGAGAGACTTGCATGATGCAACTTTGCAATGATTGCCCAAGAGAAGAGGGTGTCCTGGATTTTCTTGAGTTACTTGACAGTGTGAAATCAGCTCCAAATGAAATATCTTACAAGCAATGGGTGACTGTTGACCGTTGTACAATGGTTGATAAGGTGGAGCCACTTCATGAATACTTATCATCACTAAGCATGAAAATATCCCGCATGGTTCGTCATCACTTTGTTGCTCAGCAACAATCACAGTACAGTACTTCAAGCAGTTGAAAGAAACACTACCACCTCAGAGCGAGGTAGTTATAGTAGGTGATTTCTCTGAGAATTATTCTTTCATTGTCCAGGATGCTGCCCAAGGGTTTCACTGGGACAATTCACAGTGTACAGTTCACCCTTTTGTCATCTATTATAGATCATCTGCAGACCAGGAACTTAGCCATTTTAGTGTCTGTTTCTTATCTGCATCACTAAAACACAACACTATAATGGTTTACTCATTCATATTGAAGCTTATGACATATGTTAAATTCAGATGCCCACAATTGAAGAAGGTGCACTATTTCTCAGATGGATGTGCTGGCCAATATAAGAACAGATACAACTTCACAAATCTCTCTTACCATGAAGAGGATTTTGGTCTGTCTTGTGAATGGCACTTCTTTGCTACATCCCATGGCAAAAATGCATGTGATGGGATTGGAGGAACAGTGAAAAGAGCTACTGCTCGTGCCAGTTTGCAGAGAACTACAGAGAGGCAAATTCTTACACCAGAACACATGTTTCAGTTTTGTGAAGAAAACTTGAGCAAGAAGATAAATTTTTTCTTTGTAACTACAGCTGATTTGAAAGATGCAGAAGAACGGTTGGAACATCGATTCAAGGATAGTAGGGCTATTCCTGGAACTCAGAAATATCATAGATTTGTTCCCCTAAACAAAGAAGAACTGATGGTGTATCCCATTTCAAGTGGCATTGGAGAAAAGAAAAGAATAAGGAAAAGTCATTTTACTAATGAACCTGCAATGCTTGGTAACCTAAAATGTGTCAAACCAGGAGAGTATGTTTGGCTGCATTTATGACATGCAAGTTTGGTATGGAATTGTGGAGGAATATTGTGAAGAGTTTGATGATTTCACTGTGAACTTTCTACATCCCTCTGGGTCATCAGGATCAAGTGCATATTATTATCCATCAAACAAGGATTCATGTGCAGTGCCAGGACATCATATATTAACTGTAATGAGTTGTCCTACCCTAAGAGGAGGCAGCAGAATTCAATACATTTTTCCACAAAAAGAAATTGATGAGAGCATCGAGCATGCAAAAATTGTATTAGGCTAGCACATGAATCCTCTAAGTAGGTCTTCCCCTTTCACTATTATAACTATTATTGCCAGTGTAGATTAGCAGTGAAATACAATTTTACATTTTTTGCCTGTTTTTATATCTATAAAAAAATGTAATTTTAATTTCTATAGGTCAAATTATGAGCTTAAGTGTGAAAAAATAGGTAGAATTGACGCACAACTTATGAATATGGTGTTCACTTATATGTTAGTTACATGAAAAATACTAACATAAACAAACTTTTTTTTGCTGATTCTAATAGCCAATGCCTATGCCTTCATTTTTTACATTTAAAAAAAAAATTCTCATTTGATACCCCAGAGGTCAAATCGTGACCTCAAATTTTGGTTACAGTGTAACTTTTTTATTTTTCAACCTAGAGTTCTAAAACTTGCATATTTGGATTCCTTGTTGTTTTCTGATTCTAAATATATATACTTTTATATAATTGTGACCATTATTACCCAAGTTATGGGTCGCCAAATGTTAGTGACCTCGCAAGTGACCTCAAATTTCCCGAGGTCATATCTCTTGAACCGTTGGTCGGATTGACCTTATAATTTCAGAAATGGATTCAGGGCCCACAAACTCCCTATAAACCAAATTTCAGCAAAATCTGAGAGATGAGGGTGTTAGGCACTGGTTGATCTGACAGAGAATGACCCATATACCTATAGGTAAGCATCAAGATTTTTACAAACAAATTATTTGGTTCTCTAAAAGTATCAATAATTTTTATCACAAATCCTATATATATATAATTTTTGCAGTTAAAAATAACTTGAAATTTAGGTGTTTGAAGTGACTACCTTGTACAGGTATTTCTGATGAATTAACACTTCATATTGCTGTATTGAACCTGGAAAAATATAAATTTTGTACATATTAAAAATTTAAGTAAAATTATCATGATAAGGAGTTGTTTAAAAAATTAATTAGCAAGGTAGGTAGTTAAACCCCTTAGTTACCTCCCAAGGCCTAGGTGTGTACCTCATTCCAACTTCCAAAGGACCTAGGCCTAGATATGATGCAGGGTGCCAAAACAGGTTTTTTTTCATTCTGTATTAGTTTAGAGATCTTATATATTCTACTGTATTGCAGAAACAAGCATAGGCATTGGGCACATGCTTGTGGAAAAAATAAATTTTCCAACCTCTAAGCTACTAGGATTCTAACCCAGGACCATTTATTCACAGTCACAGGCTCTAACAACGAGAGGGTTAGAGGGATTTCCGCTATTTAATAATAATTTAATATTAGGAAGCTGTACAATTTAAGATAGACTAATACTTACAACTGTATTCATAAGTGTAATTATTAAAATATATGGTAGTTAGTTACAGTATATAGGCATACATGTCAATAAGCAATTTAAATAGCAATACTCACATTTTCGATGCAGTTGTGTTTTTGATTATACGTTTTTGACTAAGTTTGTATCCAGTTTCTTGATTACTTTTTAAGATGACACTTTTTCAGGATCATATTGGCTTCATTGGTTTCCTTTTTTGTGATTGTATATGTTCTTCCAGTAGCTGCTGTTGGGTTTATGATTGTGAGGATGTCAGACAAATCTACTGTAAGTTAGGGGTGCACCGGATATAAATTTTTCATATCCGGCCGGATACCGGATATGGCCATCCCTATCCGGCCAGATATGGATATATATTATTAGGTACCGGATTATTTTTATACTCATATTGCTATGTTTTGATTTGCATTGGGGGCAAGCCCCCCCCAAATATAAGATAAATAATAATTTAAGTATATTCAGATGTTTAATTGTTTTGTTCTCTTTCAGGTTCTTGTGTTGTATTAAACTATTAAGTATTAATCATGACAAGTTTTGTGTGGTCACTGTATACAATAAATGATCCTAGCGATATCACTGCAAAGTGTAATACCTATTTGCCAAAAGATTATCAAACGTGTGATGGAGAAAGGTGGCCAAAAGTCTTTTAGCATAACACCTCTTCATAATCATTTGAAGATTAATCACCCAAAAGAGTATGCTGAAGCCAAAAACGAAAATGACAAAAAAAGAATAGCTGCGACTGAATCAAAGGAAATAGGCAGATAGAATATGGGCTAGACCAGTGGTTCCCAACCTGGGGTCCCTGGACCCCTGGGGGTCCATGAAGGTAGTACTGGGGGTCCGTGAGCTTTCAATATTTCGAGAGGCTCCAATGGAAATCATACATTTACCCACGATAAGGGCACTCAGGCTAAAATTTCAAGTTTCCTTGCTCTTGGCCGGAATTATTAATACTTTTTAATACGTTGTATTTTAATTGCATACTTACTTATATGTCCTTTATTTGATAGTGAAAAATGAGAAAACGAGTTAATTATTAGTTAATAAAAACAGTTTGTTTGGTAGACGGAATCTTTCAAAAACATGGGGTCCGTGGGGAAAAAAATAAAAATAAAAGGGGTCCTTTGTGGTGAAAAGGCTGGGAACCACTGGGCTAGACCATCAACTTCTACTGATAGTACTCTGAAAGAAAAGAAAATGGACCAAATGAGTAAGCAGATCTCAATAGAGGAAAGCTTTTCATCTAAAAAAATATGGGACATCAATGACTCCAGGTCTGTGATGATTCACCGTAAAATTGGCATGATGATGGCTTTGGACAACCAGCCACTTACTTTAGTTGAAGATGATGGTTTTATTGATCTAATGGCCTACCTCCAACCCAGATATCTCTTACTGAGCAGAAGGTACTTCTCTGATCAATACTATAATTCCTCGTCTTTATAATGAGTTTGTCTAAAATTGCTCAGAAGCTGGAAGAAGTAAAGTATGTCAGCTTTCCTTCAGATATATGGACAATTTAGTGTGGACCAAAAAAATGAAGGTTTAAAAATCTTTGTTCCACATGAGTAATGTTATTCCTTTTGCTTACCTTAATCAAATTACAAAATTTGAAACCTCTACGTCAAGTTTTAGGGGTCCCGAGAAAATTGCACTTTTCCTTTTAATGCTGAAAAAATTAGTTTTTCCTCATTTTCATAAGTTCTGCTTTATTTTTTATTGGAAATTCTTTACGATTCTTGAAAACTGTTTTGAGCAGGTATTGTTTGTCCTCTTCTTTAGTTGTCACTGCTTGATTAAATTTTTCAATCAATGCAACACCCCGCTCAGCTGTGTCATTTGTCACTCTAAGGGCACGAACTCTAGCACAGCCTCTTTGGTACTCATGATCTATTCCCCATGTTGATGCAGAATTTTCAGTGAAGAGAGAATTGAGATGTAGAGCATCAAAAAGAGATTTAGTCCTTGAAGTAACAAAATCAGAAATCCTTTTTTCTTTAAAAGAAGCTAGGGTTACCTTTGCTTCTAAACGTTTCAGTCCCTTATTTCTTGGAGGCATTTTGATATTATTTCGCATTTCGCATTTATTTTAAATTAAACTTGATTTATTTTAAATTAAACTTGATTTATTTTAATTTGAACTTGAGTTATTTTAATTTGAAGGTAAAATGGTGTAGATTGTGAAAACTAGCTTCAGACAGTGAAATGTAACCTAATTAAATAGAAATTTAGCTATCAAAATGTTTAATTAAAACCAACCAGATAATAACACATTGCCTAGGTGTGAAAACCAGACCCACAACTAAGTTTTTCACCTGAGAGATAAAATATAAATATGCTAAATTAATCAGACAAAAAAACTAACCCGATATCTTTGGGAGCATTTTTCCATCCCAATGAAGAACTAAAGGCTCTCCAGGACAAAATGCTTGCTCTTGATATTCTGTTGCTATTTCTTTGCGTAACTTTTGACGAGTTCGAAGCATAGTAGATTTTGACACTGTAATGTTTTCCAAATTATGGCCCAAAGACTGAGCAACAACAGCATAAGACATAGCTGCATCTCGATTGGAAAGATTCATTCTATCATAGGCTGCTACAACATTTTTGTCAATAGGCTTTGACTTTTTAGGAGCCAACATTTTCTTTTTAAATTGCTCTTCAGAGGGACCTTGAAAATTCATTTCAAGGTTGTCGTCATTAGGTGATGATGATGATGATGATGTGAAATCATCTCTATTGGCAGGCAAGAATGATCTTTTAGATCGCTCCTGCTCTTTGAGGGCTCTTTCACACTCTAATTCTTCACGATGAAGCCTTCTTTTCTCTCCTTTTGCAAGAATTTGGTCTACTGTACCCATGCTACTTTGTGTAGGATATTCTTGCTGGCTTAAGTAGAAAAGCTTTCTTCTTCATTTGACATCATCAAAAGGGCATTAGAGTGACCAATATCAAGAATTTCAGCCTTAATTTCATCTTTAAACATAGCTTCTTCAATACGGCATTTTTCCTCGGGCCTTTTTCTGTTTTTCATCAATTTATCATAACAGCTTATTAAAGAGTCAATCTTTCGGATGGCACTGTCTCTACGCATTGTGGGAATCCTGGCTTTCTCCCAGTAGGTCATCACTTCATCTAAGCAAAGATTAATGGATCTTCTTCGTCCCAATTTTTCCTCTTTTTGATGGAAGAAATATGTTTGCAAAACTTGCAGTTTGTAGGTAAGTGGCAACAAAGTATATCTTTATTTAAATGGCCAATGAGCCAAACTTTAGTTTTAGAACGAGTAGCCATTTTTAGTTTAAAAAATTAAATTTCTGAAATAGTAAAATAAACCAGTTAAATTAGGAGAAAAAGGATAACTAAAAAGGTTCAAGCCAATTAGGCAAAGCCTTTAATTTAGAGTTGACCAATTAAGGATAATATTTTATCCAAAATTTTTGTTTTCCTTATTAATAATTTTCTCTGAAATAATGATCTAAGATTGTTTTTGTACTCTATTAACACCAAAAATGTCTTAAATAAGAAGAAATTTTTTCATAAGTTGCAACTCAAGAGTTGAGTTGATCATTGATGTTCTAAGCGCGCCTATTCATTGGAAAATTTTTATAAGTCATTAAATCTCGGGACCCCTAAATATTCTCATATTTGACCAAAATTTTGCTGACTAATGGACATGCACAACCTCTCAAGAAAGTTTTATATCATTATCGGGTCACTGGATAGTAGTGATGCACCGATGGCAAATTTAAGCCGATGCTGATGACTAGCAAAGTGGGTGAAGCTGAAGCCGATTATTTAATAAACAAAAACTTAAAATTTTTTAAGATTTCTTGTTATATTGGTATGAAATTATTAATTTTTTATATATCCCTCTCTAGCCAGCTTACCATCTGCAGTACCTAGTGTACAGTAGATTAATAAACTAGTTATTATAATGGAGTAATAACATCATAATAGCTGAAACCTGATTTTGAGTCTGAATTTTTTGTTTTAACTGGAATTTTGTTTCAAAACTTTGAATAAAAAATAGAGGAACAGGAACACCTAATAGGCCTACTGAAGTTCTGATTAATTCAGTTATTTGCCCATTTTACTCAAAGAAAATCGTTTTTACATAAAACCTTCATTACAACTAATTTATGACATGTATCTTTTCGTTTTCTCGTTTTTCACTTTTTCATAGAGAAAGGCAAAAATAACATTATGTATGGTGCAATAATACCAGGTGTCAGAGCAGGATTTAGATGTGTGGAGGCCCCCCTACCTTAGGGGAAGACATAATTGAAGTCATCCATAAGATGATCAGTCTTTCTCATCAGTTGTGATCAGTCTTTCCTTGTGAACAGACGTGTTTTATAGAGTGTCAAGTGTTATCAATTGAATAAGTGGTTTTCGTTGAAGTGTTTTAAAAAAAAAAAGTGTTCCGTGCATTCTTAACTAAATTACTTCGTGTTACTAATCATTCATTAACGAATATATTTCATTTATTGATGTTATTCAGTACTATATTATTTGTTTTTCAAATCAATCAGAAAACGTGCAGTCATAAGGTTGAAATTCCCTTGGTTTGCCTTTGTTGTTTTTCAAATCTATCAGAAACGTGGTTTATTAAGGTTCATTTTTCCTTCACACACTACCTGACCTCCAAAAGGGTCACCTACCGTGGGAAAAAAGGGATTAATTCAGTAAACAGCGACCAGATAAGTTTCATTTAATACTTTTTCTTTAACATTTCTTTCGTCGGTAGCTTAATTATATATTCATTTAGCATAAAATTGTGTTAGAAGAACCTGTTTCTGCGTTTCAAGAACAATTTTGCGGGTTTTCGCAGGTGATGGCACAATAAGCACGCAGTAGACCTACATTGTAATTTATTAATTTCCAAACGCTCGTTTTGTGTTGTTTTTGTTTTTTAACTAATTAAAAGCATGGCACCCCTGTCAAGTACTTGCAGTCGCTGTGAAGGGAAATTTGCCACTTACGCGTTTACAATGGCTAATAATAATGAACAATTAGTTTGCAGGTGGTGCTCAAGCATGGAAGTCCTGAGGAACGAATTAGACCGTGAGAGGGAGGCCAGGGTGAGGCTTCAAGAAAGCGTGATGCTTCTGACGGCAAAATTGGATTCCCTTGAGACTCCAGTTACGACCCCTCATGCCTCAGTTTCTACTACCTAATAATATAAATAGTATTAATAACCCTCTCTCTTCCCCTAGTTCCCAACCCTTCGTTCGAGTGTGAAATGGAGCCCCATTGCGAAAAGCAAAGACTTGTCTACCAGTAATAACAAGCAATAAGTTTTCTGTTTTAGGTTTCGAAGATGCTGATGAACCGGAAATACGACTCGTTGGCGATTCCATTGTTCGAGGGCAGCTCGAGGAATTCTGTGGGAGAAACCCTCGTCGTAGGCACCATTACTGCTACCCTGGTGCAAGGGTGGAGGATATAACTAATAGTGTTGACCATTTTACAGATGGTACTGCTGAGGACACAACGTATGTTATTCATGTCGGTACTAATAACGTTTTAAATTCTAGATCGGAAGAACTGCTGGCTAGGTACAGGGACTTAATAGAGCGACTAAAGGAGAAAACTAATAAGATTGTCTTAACAGGTATACTTCCTCGAATTATCCAACATAACGATTTCTACAGCAAGGCGACCTATATTAACAATAACCTAAAGTCTCTTTGCCAACAGGAAGGAGTGCATTATGCGAATTTTTGGAACAGTTTCTACGGCAGGAGGGACTTGTTCCTCGAAGATGGACTTCATCTTAATGACATAGGAGCTGCGCATTTAGGAAGACTATTTCATAATACTGTCTCTTCTTTTCAGGCTGCCATAACTCGAACGGTCCCAGCGTAAATTCTACAAGTTTCCCCTGCGCTCGCGAAGGTGTCGTAATTGCAAGCAATTTGAAGGTTCTATCCTTAAATGCTCGTAGCCTAAGAAATAAAATAAATGAATTTTTTTCTTTAATTGCTTGTAAAGACTATGATTTAATTCCGATAAACGAATCGTGGCTTAGCACTGAAACACGTGACTTTGTAGGGGAGTATCAAATTAAAGGTTATAGACTTTTTGTTAAAAACAGAATAGGTAGGCGAGGAGGCGGTGTTATGTTGTATATCAAAGATAATATTGTGAACGTTATAGAAGTAAAGCACTCAATTCCAGAACTGATAGATTCGACTATAGCAGAACTTAAATTAAACGACTTCAAACTTCTTGTTGCGGTTATATATAGGCCTCCTAATCAAACAGCTGATACGGACGAAGCGTTATATCATGAAGTAAAGAGAATAATCGGTAGTGAGCAGGCTTTAGTTATGGGTGACTTTAATTGCGCCAACGTGAATTATGATATAATGTAGGGAGACGCGGAAGGTAATTGTTTAGTTAATTTTCTCGAGGATAGATTTCTTAGTCAAAAGGTTGGGGAACCTACGAGGTTGGACAGTATTTTAGATTTAGTAATAACTACGGATGATAGGCTAATTACTGATCTTCAAGTAATAGATCCGTTAAGCAATAGCAACCACAATATGGTAGAGTTTGTCCTCTCAGTAAGTCACTCGAAACCAACTAACTCGACTAAAATTCCTAACTTCCAGCACGCAGACTTTTGTAAATTTCGAGATAAATTGTCACACATCAATTGGGAAAACGTGATGGGGAACTCCAACGCAAAACTAATGTGGGAATCGTTTGAAACAGTATTTAGGACTATAAATGAGGAATGTGTACCGTACAAAATTAAGCGTGCGAAAGTAAACAACAAGCCCTTGTGGATTACTTCTAGAGTAGGAGACATTATAAAGAGTAGAGATAGGGTTTATAGGCAACATAAGTGCGATAAAAACAATTTGTTGTTACGAAACAACTACATCTCTCTGAGGCATGAAGTGAAAAGTGTAATAAAAAAGTCCAAGCGCGAATTTGAAATCTCCATAGCTCGTGACGGTAAAGAAAACCCCAAGCGATTCTGTCAATATGTCAATAATAGAAATCCAGTAAAAAGTGTCTTGGGTCCATTGAAAAATGTAAACGATCTAGTTTCTGAAAACAAGGAAATGGCTACCTTGCTAAAGGAATTTTTTATGTCAGTTTTTACTATAGAAGATGTAACGAATATCCCTACGGTCATAGACATAATACCTTTTGATAATGGTAATATTTTGGATAATATTGTCGTTAGTGAAGGGGAGGTAATGCGCTATATTGATAAAATGAAAACGCGTAAATCACCAGGTCCGGATTCCATATATCCCATACAACTAAAAGAATTAAAAGATAGCATTGTTGTGCCACTAACAAAGATTTTTAATGCGTCTATTTCTGAGGGGTGCGTACCAGATAATTTCAAGTTAGCAAACGTAACACCTATCTTTAAGAAAGGCGATAAAGGTGCGGCGGGAAATTATAGGCCAATCAGTTTAACGTCTGTTGTAGGTAAGCTACTGGAATCAATAATTAGGGATCGTATAGTCGAACACTTAGAATTCCATAAGCTAGTTAGAAATACGCAGCACGGATTTAGGCAAAACAAATCTTGCTTAACTAATCTTTTAGAATTTTTCCAAAGCGTGGTTGACATTTACAATAGACATCGGGCGGTTGATGTAGGTATTTAGATTTTCAAAAAGCGTTTGACACCGTGCCGCACAAAAGACTCATTGAAAAAACTAAGGCTCATGGAATCAGGGGTGTAGTAATAAATTGGCTAGAAGAGTGGTTGCGAGGTAGGAAACAGAGGGTGGTCGTTGATGGAGCGGAGTTGTGTTGGGCTAATGTAGCGAGTGGCATTCCTCAGGGTTCTGTATTGGGCCCCTTGCTTTTTCTTATATATATTAACGATTTAGATGTCGGCCTAGTCGGTACAGTTTCAAAGTTTGCGGATGACACGAAGCTGGGTGGTAGGGTGATTAATGACGAAGATAGAGGTAAAATTCAGGAAGATCTGAATAAAATCGTTGATTGGTCAGTCACATGGCAAATGAGATTTAACGTGGATAAGTGCAAAATTTTGCATATAGGTTCGCGTAATGGTAATTTTGCATATAGTATGTCAGGGAAAGATTTAACAAGCGTAGAGCAGGAAAAAGATTTAGGAGTTATAGTCACTAGTGATTTAAAAGTAGCGAAACAAAGTACAGTAGCAGTCAATAAGGCGAACAAAGTGTTAGGTTTTGTAGCTCAAAATTTTGAGTACAAATCGCGCGATATTATAGTTCCACTTTATAAATCATTAGTTAGACCCCATTTGGAGTACGCGGTCCAATTTTGGAATCTGCATATGCGCAAAGATATAGACAAAATTGAAAGAGTTCAAAGATGAGCAACTAAGATGATTCCGTCGCTTAGGTCAAAGTCGTACGAGGATAGGCTTAAGGAGTTAAAATTGACAACACTCGAGACTAGGAGGTTAAGGGGTGATCTAATCCAGGTTTTCAAAATTATGAATGGGTTCGATAACGTAGATAGAGATAGCTTTTTCGAAATATCTCAATAAAATAGGACTAGAAATAACGGGTGTAAGTCGACAAGTAGAAGGTTCGAGACAGCAGTTGCCAAAAACTTTTTTACGCATAGAATAGTAAATAGCTGGAATAGTTTGCCGGTAGAAGTAATTAGTAGCACGTCTATAAACATGTTTAAAAATCGATTAGATGCATATGTTGATAGATTGGGTATAGTTTAAGGTAGTAAAATTAAGGATTTGTGGGGATAGATCCCACAGCTCAATACAAGTGTTGTGGGATATAGGGAGGCAGCGTCTTGGGTTAGGGGATACTCTCTGTCCTTACACACCCCATTTAAAGAGATTCCTCTGCTGAGCGGTGCCCCCCATAGTACTGTGAGGTATTGAAAAACTCATGATCTTCACTTGCCCCACAAACACCCTTAAATGGGAGACCCAAGATGGGTGCACACACATTTCTACATTACTAGTCTTTACAGCCACACCTACACTTTTCCTCCTAAGTGTATATATTGTAATGTATATGGTTGTATATTTTGACTTGGTCCACAATCGATATGGACCATGACTTATTTTTCATGACAAGGTACTAGTGTTGATGGATACCGTAATGAAATTGACTGGATTCTCTGGATCTGATATATTTGCATGTCGGTTATAAATAGATATTGAGTGTAACATATTTGTGGATAGTAGTCTATTATGACGTGATCCTCTGGTTCCAGAGATTCTATCTTTAGTTTTAAATCGATAATTAATTAGTTTTGCTAAATTGGTCGTTGCCAATGTACACAGTGTACAGGAAGTTGTTACATAAATTTCTTATGTTCTTGTGGTTCGGAACCCACGTAAAATTGTAGGTCCCCTCTGCCACCACGGAGGACATACACAATTACGAACACAGTTGGGTAGACCAGCCATGAGTGGATCCTAGGGTCTTTGTTGGTCTGAAACATTATAACATTATAACAATATAATTAACATACATACACTTTCAAAACATCGTGCACTCTTGTGTCTGTCCATTCCACTCATTTCTGCAAAAAATGAAAGCCTCAGGTTACTCGGGTATTCCATTATAGTGAGAGTAGGCCTAAAAGAGTAATAAAAACAAAATAATAATCAGTACACAACAAATAGTAATTGGTAAAAGTTTATGTACTACAGTGGTATTGGATGCGCGTGTTTTTTTGTTGATCATCTATTGGGTTTTTCTAGTTTCAGGTTTTTTCTATTTTGATAATGGCTTGTCAATATGTGGAGGCCCCCAAGATGTGGAGGCCCATGGGCAGCTGCCCACTTTGCCCACTCCTAAATCCGGCCCTGCCGGGTGTACATAAAGTCAGGATCTATTTTTGTGAAGCACTTGGAAATTATATGGAATTCAATCATAAAATGATAGTGGTAACATTTATTAAATAATTAAGAGTAGGATTCGACGTGATGCCCATCACTATCCCTGCACAGCTCAAATCGTTCCGCAGCATTTCTAAACACATTCTGGAGCATTTGCGGTGTTATGTTATCTGCAGCAGTTTGTATACGGGTACATAAGTTTCCAAGACTCGTAATCTTCATCTGATAGACGTGCGATTTGATAAAGCCCCATGCAAAGAAATCTAAAGGGGTTAAATCTGGTGATCTCGCTGGCCAAGGTCTGTTGCTTCCACATCCGCTCCAGCGATTTGGAAAACGTCCATTTAGATAATCCTGAACAATTTTGGCATAGTGACAAGGAGCACCATCATGTTGATAGATGACGGGGATAGGATTGTTAGTACCGTCGTCCATCAACATGATGGTGCTCCTTGTCACTATGCCAAAATTGTTCAGGATTATCTAAATGGACGTTTTCCAAATCGCTGGATGGGACGCGGAAGCAACAGACCTTGGCCAGCGAGCTCACCAGATTTAACCCCTTTAGATTTCTTTGCATGGGGCTTTATCAAATCACACATCTATCAGACAAAGATTACGAGTCTTGAAAACTTATGTACACGTATACGAACTGCTGCAGATAACATAACCCCGCAAATGCTCCAGAATGTGTTTAGAAATGCTGCGGGACGATTTGAGCTGTGCAGGGATACTGATGGGCGTCACGTCGAATCCTACTCTTAATTATTTAATAAATGTTACCACTTTATCATTTTATGATTGAATTCCATATAATTTCCAAGTGCTTCACAAAAATAGATCCTGACTTTATGTACACCCTGTACAGTAGGTACCCCCTAGCTATCTTTCAGCAAAGGTCATGAATATATATACAAATCTAACAAGTGTGTTTATTATACAATATTTTTAACTTTTATTTTTTTTATAATGGCCTCCTCATCACCCCTTATAGCCACCTGATCCTCCCACATTAAATTATTTATTTTTAAAAATCAAACAAATATGGTCAGCCACATCATCGGCCAAATTTGGCTGATGCCGATGACAAAAAGTTGCCCGATATAGCTGATGCCGATTAATCGGTGCATCACTACTGGGTAGGTAAAGATTTTGAAAGATACGATGCTGTGCTACACAGGGCTGTGGAGTCAGTGATAAAATTTGCTGACTCTGACTCCGACTCCAAAAATTTTAACATTCCGACTCCGACTCCAGAAATCTGACTTGTATAATTACGACTCCGATGGAATGCTAAGGCCAAATTGATTACGATTTGCTTTATTAGGCCAATGGAGATTCATAAACAAGGCATTTCGTCACCACCACATGACTCATCAGGTTACTTAGTGGCTGTAACTATGCCTTAATGGCTTTTTTTCTCTCTATTCAAAAATTACAATAAATCCCAAAAGACAAACTGATTGAAACTTAAACAAAATAAGATTATTATTGGTTTAGCAAATTAATAAGATGTTTTTGATTATTATAAACATCCGTAACAAAATGTATTAACCTAAACTGAATTTGTTCTTAAAAAAAGGATCGCTTCCATTAAATCTTCTTTCAGTGATGCTTATCAAAATTATCAAATTGAAATCTAAAAATCTGAAAAAGATTTAGGGTTGCTAGTATAAAATTTTTAAATTTCCTTATTATTAATTGTTAATTAATTAATTATAATCCTTATTAATTATAAGCAACTATATTTATATATTATTTATATTTATATATTTATATGTTATATATTATATATTATTTATATATTATATTAAAACATTAAGTTAAATCTATTTTATTCATAAAATTGAGCTAGGCCTAGGCTGCTATGGTTATAATTGAAGGATTTGCACCGACTCCGACCTCATGACTCCGACTCCTGACTCCGACTCCACAGCCCTGGTGCTACATGCCTCTCATTTCTCAGGGTCACATACTGGTGAGAATATATCTGAAAAGTTTCGCTCGATGTGGGATAGTTGGGATCTTGATGCAAATAAGAGGAATTTATTGGTGAGGGATGGAGCTAGTGACCTGGCTGAAATACCTTCAGTACACTGCAGCATTCATTTGCTCCAACTGGTTACTAGACTCAATTATGGTTCAGAGGAGTGTAATTGATATCCTTGCAAAAAGTCGCTGCCTTGCAACTCACTTTAATCATTCTCCTTTGGCCTGTAACAATTTCAAACACATTCAAGTGCAGTGAAATCTTGAGGCTCTCCTATTGGTTCAAGATGTCTGTTAGAGTGTCCCAATTTTTTTTGTTCCTGAAGTTTGTCATGCACACCCCGCTAATTTCTTCCACTCGTGAAAACATGCCAGCAAAATGAATTTCATTCGTGTTCTTTAATTTTAAGGGTCCCTTCAAACCATGTGTTACTATTGCTGAACGGCTACTCTCTACCTTATACTAATTGTAGCATATTTCTTTTCAGGTTATGGATACAAGAAAGCAGGAGACTGTGTGGTTGGTGGGGGTGTTGCGAAAGGAACCCCTGGAAACGCTGTGTCAACTCCCGACAGTGGGAGATGTTCTTCGACGTCTATTGTTCTTCACTCGGAAGAAAAAAACGTCCACGGCGGAAGCTGCCAATGTGGTAGCTGATGAGGTTATGGCGGTGTGGGCTCGGGCATCTATTCCGACCTCCCACAAGCCCAAGTGCGTTGAGAGGATCAAGGCCCTCTCCACGGACTACGAGAAGGTTGCCAGAAACCGAAACCGTGGGGGAGAGAAGCAACTGGAGCGGGAAAAGGGATTCCAAGCCAACCTGAATACACTGTTCGAAACAGCTCATGCCAACGCCATGAAACTCATCAAAGTCCCCGAAGATCGAGACTTTCTGAATGACCAGCGAACCGTGCGGGAGATGTACATCGGAGGAGAGGACCTGGAGTTTGCTCGCAGGGCAGCGGAGCGGGAGAAATGCCGAGCAGCTGAAGAGAAGAGGAAGAAGAAAAGCCGCGAAGAGATGGACACACTGCAAGCAAAAGGAACGGTGAAAAGTGGGTCGTCGTCTTCTTCGGAGTTCATGGCCGAAGCATCCAATGATGATGTCCAATATTCCTCTCCTGGTCCTTCGGCTCCTCGATCCGCTCCCAAGGATGGCCAAGTGTCGGCAAGGAGGATCATCCAATATCCCAATTTTGCTGCAGCCCTGGATCGAACTGGAACCTCAGTACGCCAAGCGATGCACATTGTGGCTCCAGCACTCGCTGCCGCGAGAGTTGAGTTATCCTCGGTCACCTTGTCCAAATCAAGTCTTCACCGTTCACGGCAGAAGTCCAGGAAGAACTTGGCAGCCGGAATCAAGACCGAGTTCAATCCTGATACGCCGCTTGTCCACTTTGATGGCAAACTCCTCCCTGATTCGGATGGAGGGAAATCGGATCGCATACCAGTGCTGGTCAGCGGGAAGAATCTTGAGAAGTTGTTGGCAATCCCAAAAATCCCTGACAGCACGGGACAGCGGATGGCTGGAGCTGTTCTGAAGGTGCTGGACGATTAGCCGCAAGTTCAACCATGGATTGCTGGTCTCTGCTTCGACACAACAGCGGCGAATACCGGTATTCACAGCGGCACTTGTACGATTATCCAGGACCAAATGGACCGCTGCTTTCTTTTCCTGGCTTGCAGACACCACATGATGGAACTGGTAATCACCTCAGTCTTTGACCTGTTCTTCAGGTCTTCTGGCCCCGAAATTGCGCTGTTCGCTCGCTTCAAATCCCAATGGGAGTTCATCGACCAGAAGCAGGCTTCTCCGTTCAACGGCGATGGCCCAAGCGACATCCTTTCGGAATGGGGGGCGTTGAAAAAAGAGCAGATTGTCCACTTCATTGAAGACCAGCTTGAAGTTGGCCACCCAAGAGATGATTACCGGGAGTTCCTGATCCTCGCTCTGGTCTTCCTCGATGGTCATGGCAAACGAGATCTCCGGTACAATCGTCCTGGAGCATACCACCGGGCCAGGTGGATGGCCAAAGGCATTTACTGTCTTAAGATGTTCATCTTCCGAAGCCAATTCCACCTGACTGCTCACGAGGTCCAGTCACTACGCAGGATAAACGTCTTTGCCGTCACCATCTACCTCCAGAGGTGGTTCAAGGCTCCATTGACGGCGGACACGCCCGTCAATGACCTGGAGCTGTTGGAGGAACTAGAGCGGTACAAGGCGGTGGATCATGATGTAGGTACCGTCGCATTGATGAAATTCCGGGGCCACCTCTGGTACCTAAGCGAAGATTTAGCCGGACTCGCTATGTTCTCCTCCAAAACCACCGATGCAGAGAAGATGGCCATGCTCCAAAACCTGCACAAGAAGACCGAAAACCCAAAAGATCTGCGTCGGCTGGAGGGAAAGAGTGTCTTGACCGTGAGACGGTCGGATTTGAGCACCTAGGTCACGAAAAGGACTCAAAACCTTTTTCATTGCCTGAAGCTGCCGGTTCCAAAAGCCCCCAAAGATCTCGAAGGATGTGCACCATCATTGAAGTCTGTGGATGACGCGGCAGAATGGGCGGTGAAACTGGCGGAAGATTTCAATGAGGGCCTGACAAAAAACGAGGAGGAACGGCAGCTCGTGTACCAAGTCGTCGAATACCACCGCCAGCAGTTCCCCTCAGCAGACAAAAAGATCCTCTGTCCCCCGAAATGAAATGTGCCATTATGAAGAATTTCCATTTCCTTTAATTTAGTCATTAGAAAGAATTTACATTTCATTCTTCCATTCTAGAATGATTAATGCTGAGCATTTACGTTTGTTCATATAGGGTCGAATAAACAAGGTCAATGAGGGGACCCTTCCCCTCCTAATAGGCCAATGAAATTTCGCCCATTTTTTCCTTTCTTCAAGTGTAATTAAATAAAGGGGTGTGCGATTTGACTCTTGCAAATTTTTATTTTCACATGTGAGGCTGGGACACCCTAATGTCCGTACACATTGGAACAGTGTATATTTGATGCTAGAAAGATTATATAAATTAAAAATTCCAGTGCAACTGTATTTGGCTGATCGTAGTGAATTACCTACCATCACACCCTTCGAGTGGACACATACGAAATCTCCTTAAAATATTAAAACAATTCTTCCAACTAACTCAGGAAATGAGTTCGGAAAAATCAACTTTGTCTTCCGTAATCCCAAGCATTTGTATTTTACAAAGATTTCTTTCAAAGATTGGCCATGATGACCAAGGTGTTCAAACGACAAAGAACTCCTGACTTCTCTTCGAGCGCGTTTCTTGTCAGAGAGTAATGATGGGAAGTCTTTGAACATAATGAAAAACAGGGCTTATGTGACTGCGACTGCAATAGATCTGCGGTATAAGTTATCTTTCTTTCAACAAAATCAAAAAGAGCAAGCTAAATCCTGGCTGATTGAAGTAGTCATAGGTATTGAAAATGACGAAGGTGGTAATGATTCAAATGAAAGTGAAGGTAATGAAAGTGGAAGCGAAAGAAGCTCAAATTCCAGTTCTATGCGAAAGAGGAAAGACGAAGAAGACATTCTTGAAGTGTGTTTTATGGAGATCACAAAAGGAGAGCAATCTGGAGAAGTAAGTTACAAGAGAAGAAAGGTTGAAAAAAAAGACTGCTCCTGTTCTACTGATTGCAGGGGAGTTAGACCGATATGCATCTGAAACTCTTGTAGATAGGTTCAAATTTGGAAGCAGGAGGACCGATTTCCTCTCCTTAAAACTATTGCTTCAAAGCTTCTCTGCACACCCACATCCTCTGTATTTTCAGAGAGAATGTTTTCTGAATATGGAAACATCTATGAAGCAAGGCAATCCTGAATATTGCCTAAAAGAGGAGAAATGCTCTTGTTTCTGCACCACAACAGAAAAAAAGTTCTAAATCACTGTTGAGTTTTTTTTTATTCTGAAGACCTCCAGGCTGAATGGCAGCATCTGACCTACACAATACTGCCCTCCATTCATTGATTCCATTCCAGGCATTTTATATTGTATTCATTGTATTGTTTTACATTTGTCAAGCTTGTAATATTTTGTTTTGTATTTTGAAAATAAAGGAGAAAAAAAAGAATGGAAAGCAAGTGCAGGGGTCTAGCAATATTTTACTCTCCCTAAAAAATTTAACGCCTAGACATTTTTATAAAAAGCTCTGATTATTATATTAATAGAACTGCAATCGTTAAGGATGGACAGATGTTTTATGTATTATTGTCATCAGTATTTTGTTGATTTAATATAAAAAGTGTTGCTGGACTGGTTTAGGGGTGTGCCCTGGAGGGCTTTCCATTTTTTTTTGTATATAAAATATTATTTGTAATGTGTTATAATCATATTATGGCAGATTTTCATACAGGTGTTAATTTTCTAATGTCTTGGCCTATATCTGGCATATGCGGCTGGATATGACCCATATCCTGCCCGATACCAGATATTTCACAATATCCGGCCAAATATCCAGTCAGATATCATATCCGGTGCACCCCTACTGTAAGTATATTAGGATTTTCAGGATAAGTAAATGACTTGTTTGGGCCACAAGGGTGAAGTTTACTTTCACTTCACCCTCACCAGAATATGTTTCCATCACACACTAATCCACCAGTGGTTATCATACTCCACTGTTACATATCCTGTGACATTTTCAATTAATTGATTGGCTTGTTGGGGGGAAGTGAATTCCTTTCAACTTTCAACTGAGGCACTGTACATTTGTACTTCTAAACAATTTTATGTCAGTGGTATGAATGAATGTAATTTTTGAGTTCCTGGTATGGTTCTCGCTTTTGATAAAATTGGATCTAAAAATTCTTTCTCATTTGAGTATTGTTCTTGTGTTGCAAAGCTAAAAGACATTTGAGTCAATTTTAAGGAACAGAAATCAAAAAGATCTTTTGGGGACAGAATTTGATTTTCATATGGTCTATGAAGACTTTCTTTTGATGGTTCCTCCGACACCATCCGATGATCCCTTGACCTGGCTGGTAGCAAAAAAATGCCACTCAGCCTTCACTCCAAATTCTTCATGGTGGCGGCATAAATTTAAAAAGTTTATGCAGTTTTTGTATTGACCTGCGCATCTGTTGGTAAAATAGATAATTCTGTTTAGTAGCTGAAAATTTGACTTAAGATGATTTATTAAAACTTTTATGAATAGGTGCACACTAACAGTATCATGTGTATTACACACTGAGATAATAGTTAGAGAGCTGTGATTTACTTTTTCTTGCTCTTTGTAATAATGAACCCATGGATGAAGAGTCGCTTGGCAATTATTCAAGTGAAATCCTTGAGCACAATCTTGGATTACAAAGGAATAGTTTTTGGAAAAGTCCCCAATCACCAAAAAATTGCCTTCATCCAGTTCATTTTTTCTTTTTTCTAAATACTTGGCTTGTTGTTTGGCAATGAAATCATGATGCCTTAGTTGAGTTAGTCAAGAAATAAAGGTATCTAGGAAATCTTCTAAATTTTGAATAACACAGTCCAGCTGAGATTGATCTGTTATTGTCCACTGTTTGTACTGGATTTCATCAATACCTTTTTCTTCGTAAAATGTAAGAAGAATTTCCTTTAGCAAATCAGGTCGAGGGCATTGATCACTCTCCTAAATAGCAAGAAGGTTGACTTTTGTCACAAATAATTTTGGCTAAAGCACAGTGGTAACTACTCAATGGAGTTTCTTCCTCACTGGTAATTTCTGCCATTCTAGAACCTGTCATCATTAACTTAACATTCTGATGAATTGTGCAGATGCACACACTATGCATCCCACTTGCTCCCGCCAAAACACATTCTTTGGGGCATAGCATCGCAAATTTCGAAAATCCTATAGAGAGAGCTGGAAACTTAAACTTAAATTGTTGATATGCTTCTTTTAGATTACATAAAACTAACCTCTTTTCATATATTTTTTGGTCACCATTTTCTTTTATTGTTACGCAGTCTTTCTTGTCTGCCATTTGTCTACTTATTTCATTATTTCTAAAAAAAAACTTTAAGTGTTAGTTACTTCCAGTGGCAATTCCTTCCCCAACTTTGGATTTGGTGACGACAATACTCCCTTTTCTTTTGCAAGCTGCTGAGCCTGAACAGCCATTCTTTGTGAACAGTTAAATTCTTGAATTATTTATCTTACACTCATTGATGGTGCAAAAACAGTTAGAATCATAATTTGGTCATGTTTATCCGAGTTTTGATATTTATCTTTCAATGTTTGGACAACTACTTCTGGCTCGGACAGTTTGTCTACATTTGATGTACCTGGCTCTTGAGGAATTTCATCTACCATATCTAAGTGTCTTCTTACTGAACTTTGTATTTTGGCCATTTTTGTTGGGAGGTATGCTTCATTTTTTTTAATCTTGCGCTTGACAATCAGACTTTCCCCAATCATGGTGATTGTCTCATTGCTGACAATTCAGCCTCCTTGTCAACAAAAACATCATCTGATGACATGGTTTCCATAGTAGTATCAGATGAGCTTGATGATAATATTTCTGGTTCTGCTATATTATGAACTTGTAAAATAGGTAAGGAAAATTTTTTTCTGCATGATGAACATAACTTTTGGCCTGGCTTCAAATGATTTGGAAATTTTTCTATCAGTGATTGTGAAGCAGGCTGAAGATCAGAAGATTTTAATTTATTGTGGGAATTGAATGGATCACAACAATATTTTGATGACATTTTATCAGCATATAGTCAAAACCTGAACACACACAAATTTAACATGATTAAATATACAAATTATATAGGTACTGTGATGAAAATTATTGTTCTTTTAGAGCAGCAAATACCTTAATAATTGCAAAAATCTTAATACGTACAGTTTATTTATCAAACGATGAATGTAGGATGTCATTAGACGAAAGCGCTTGAGCACCATTTTGTGTTTCCTTTCCTTCGTGGTTTTATTCATCATAAATATTTTTCACGTGTTACTTTCGTGAAATAATTTTCATACATATATTTATATCAGGCGTGTATCCAGGATTTCCGAAAGGGGGGGGGGGCAAAATGCAAAGTAGTGCTGCTGAGTGTAGCAAGGCAATACAGCTAGGGGGTCAGGAGGAGCGCTGTGAGCTCCCCCAGCGGGGTCAGGGGTGGGGGAGAGAAGTAATTTTTACCATATTTTTCTTTTAAAGTGCGTAAATCATGGACTAAAAACAGTGAAAAGTACTGAATCATTTGACTTCATCACACAATTAACGACAAAATAAACTTAGTTACCTGTCTTAGCTTGCTGAATGTTACAGAAATTTACTTATCCTTAGATACATCCTCTTCACCTCCAAGGGGGGGCAAATGCCCCATTTGCCCCCTCTGGATACGCTACTGATTTATATACATTTATATATGCAACTTTTTTTAATGGAATGTACGCACTCTGTGCATAAAATTAAAATTATTCTGGTTTTTTCTGAGGATTTTGACAGCAAAATCATTAAAATCCAAAAATGTCAACCATCTCCAATTTTGTTTATACTTAGTACACTTAAGGACCCTTATGAGAAATGTAGATACCCAAACTTTCACACACCTGTGACCTCAGGGTGCCGAGATATGAGGTCACGAAAGTTGACCTTTTGACCAGATTTTTTTGAAATTTAGTATATCTAAATTGTCATATCTCGGCTTCTACTGGACCAAGTTACTTCATTTTTGTGTCATTTTAAAGCTTGAAACGAGTATAATATTTTGTCTATCTTGAAATATATCTCATAAATGATTCATAAAAAAGTTATAGAAGTTGGAAATATTTGAACTTGAATAAAAAAAAAAATATCATCTCTGATTTTTAAAATGTTTTGTCCCAAGGTACCTCTATCCAAGCACAACATTGTGTAAAAATTTCATTATTCTCTGGCAAATACTTGTAGTAGAGGAATTTTAGGAAAATCGACCTAACAAATTAGCAGGAAGTCGAAACTTGGTACACTTGTAAACTGAACCCTACTGATGAATATATTAAAAGTCCCAACAAATCCAAGTTGTGCTCCAGCCGCCATCTTGGAAAATGGCGGCCGAATTTCGGTTTTTTGGAAATAACTTTAGAACCGTAAAAGATACGAAAATTTACCAAGAGAGCAATATCATTCTACATAAAAAGACAAACATTTTCTGTTCCCAACTTTGTTTTGTACGATGAAAAATAAAAAAGTTATGCAAAACCAAAGATTTTTCATTCTATGAATCAATGTGGACACGACGTTCAAACTGGGTTTGTAGGTAAAAAAAAGCGAATGTTTTGTTATGACTGCCTATTTTCAGAAACCTCTCTTACTTTGTATGGGTGATTTTGTGAAAAAATATTTCACAGGAACGAGCTAGTAGAAATATAAATTGTGACAGTACCTGGTTTTCTAAATATTTATACCAATACATTTTCTTGTTTCTAGCAGATATGGGCAACTCTGTCCCTAATTTCCTATATTCTACTTCTAATAAATACTCTTAATTATGATTATATCTACGGATTCATCTGTAACATTTATTCACTCAATCGGAGGTTATGAGTTAATATACCGAAGTAATAGTTCAAAGTGAATGACAGACGAACTAATATTTTTCTTTTCTTTTCAGGTAATGGACGCTATTGATGAGTCAAGATGAAGTGCTTGATATGTGCAGAAGAGATCGATGTGGGAAGTGGGGTATTTGTGGAAAGAGGAATCAAGACTCTGATTCAAGCAAGCAAAGATAGAGGAGATGATAAATATAAGACATTTCAGGAACTGAAGAGTGTACCAGTACACAAAATCTGTCGGAGAAACTACACAAGAAAGCACAGTATAGCTGCTGTCAATAAGGAACCTTCAGAACAATCAACTTCACAAGCCAACAGAGTTCTTCATTCAGAAATAAAGACATTTAACTTTCTAAGTGACTGTATATTTTGTGGAGAGAAAGCAAGTTTACCTGACACAAAACATTAAAAAAATAGACGCCTCACTGTATATAATGTGGCTACTCTTGAATTTTGAGAAAAAATTATTTCAATTTGTGAACAGCGCAGTGATAGTTGGGGGCAGGAAGTATATTCACGTATTGCAAATTCCATTGATTTAGTAGCAGAAGAAGGTCGTTATCACTTTGTATGTTACAGCACATTCAAGCGCATTGCACAAAGAGATTCAGCAGGACATCCAGAAGAATCAGTAGCTTCGTCTGCTTTCAAAAAACTTTTGGAATACATTGAAAGTAATGATGAGTGTCAGTACAGTTTGAGTGAGCTGAAAGATATTATGATGGAAGTTTCTGGTGCACAAAAAGAAGACCTTTACAGTGACCACTGGCTTAAGTGTAAGTTCCTTTCACACTACAAGTCAAGCATAATCTGTACAGATCTGCATTCCCGACATAACATATTTAGCTTCACTCACACAGGATGGAGGATTTTAACAGAACAATGGTATGAAAACAAGAAGACAGATGAGACTAGTGAACGATTACGTATTGTTGAAACAGCTGCAAAAATCATCAAAGAAGACATTTGTAAAACAGTGTATGATTGTAGCATGTACCCAGACATTGATGACATGAAGGCTGAGGGTCAGACTTTAGTTCCCCCGACACTTACTTACAGCTTTCACTGAGATTCTTATTTCAACTAAAACTCAACCTACACCTGAAAGTATAGATCGCAAGAGAACTTTTATCAACCATTCGATAATTTCTGCTATGAGGCCACGTTCATTCCTATCTCCACTGCATTTGGGACTTTCTGTACACCTATATCGCAATTATGGATCAAGACATCTAATAGACATTTTGCATGCTGTGGGTGCATGCTCTTCATACAAAGAAGCCACAAACTTCCTAAATTGTGCTGTTAATAGCCCATGGTCAACAGTACAACCAGATGCATTTATACAGTTTGTCTTTGATAATGCTGATGTGAACACAAGAACCCTGGATGGTTTGGGTACCTTTCATGCACTTGGAGGAATAAAGTGTGTTACTCCAGGAAACTGTCCCGAAATGCCCTCCTTTAGCACGTAATATTGGTGAAAAATGTGACACTACTTCAAATCAAATACCCATTATCCCTTACAAAAAACCTCCCACATCAGGTTTGAAGAGCATAATCTTAAGTGACATAACACATGAAGATGGAGATGTAGTTCGCAGAGGTTTCAAACTTGATGTTCTGTGGTTGGCTGGATTTAGTGAAGTTCAAAATAAATTACCAAGCTGGAATGGCTATATGAAATATGCAGTTACAAATGGAACATGGAATGTAAGTCGTGTGCTGACAGTGCCTTTCATAAATCTAGAACCAGGAAATCTGACAACCAAACTACCTATAAAAAACAAACTGTCATGGTTCTGAAATAATAAATTGCAACAAAATATTCGAATTTCTACCCATTAACCAAGTTTGAACGTCATGTCTACACTGATTCATAGAATAAAGGAATTTTGTATTTTGCGTAACTTTTTTATTTTTCATCGTACAAAACAAAGTTGGGAACAGAAAATGTTTGCCTTTTTATGTAGAATGATTTTGCTCTCTTGGTAAATGTTCGTATCTTTTACGGTTCTAAAGTTATTTCCAAAAAACCGAAATTTGGCCGCCATTTTCCAAGATGGCGGCTGGAGCACAACTTGGATTTGTTGGGACTTTTAATATATTCATCAGTAGGGTTCAGTTTACAAGTGTACCAAGTTTCGACTTCCTGCTAATTTGATAGGTCGATTGAATATATTTATCCTAAAATTCTTCCACTATTGAGAAAATATCATACTTTCAGTGTGATGAATTTTTAAAAAAATATAAAAAAATGACAGAAAATGAAAAATCATTGCTATTCCTATGAAAAATGATGTGGAGTAACTTTTTTTTTTGAAAGTATATACAACATTATGACAAATAAAATAACTAATTTGGAGCTTTAAATTTGGCATCTATAGGTGTACCTATTTTTGTCTGTAGGGGAGATTTTTTCTAAAATTTTCCAAACATATATAAAAACTAATTAATTTGTTTTGAGTGTGGTACTTTCTAGTAATTTTAGCACTTATTCTAGAAGAATAACATGTTTGAATTTATTTGAATTGAATTTAATATTATTTTCATCAGCCCAGTTGAAAAGAGACATCTTGCCGCCTTGTAAAATTTTGTGATCCCCTTTAGTTGTTGTTAATCTGTAAAAATAATTAAAGTTTGTTACATAAAGAAAAATTGCCTAAATCTGAAATTAAATAGAGAAATTATGAAAGCGAATTGCTAATGATTACATTAAATTATTGGTATATAGCATGGGTTTGATGGTTGTTAATTTGAAAATTCTAAATCTTTCTTTGAAGTAATTCTTTATGAGATTTAGAGACTTTTGGTATGTCTTCTTTTACTAAATTGTACACACTCCCATTTCTCTTCATTACTTCGACTTTCTGATGATGCTTGAAAATCTTGTCATCAAAATATCTGGATGTTGGGGATAGAAAAACGAAGGATTGGGACCATGAGGGTGTAAGAATGACACCTTCACCTCTGGATTCTGTTGATTTTTCCAAAACATATGATAACCACCAGTGGTGGTCATAATCTATAGCAACAAAACCATTTATATCATTTTCTTCTCTCATTTCTTCTTCCTTGGTTACTTTTACAATTGTTGACTCATTAGATGCCGAATATCTTTTAACAGTAATTGATGAAAGTGAAACAGGTTTCACATGGTGCAATTTTAGAGTTCTGGAAATGGTTTTGGCTTTTGAATTTTGGTCTTTTAAAAATTCTTCTTCTCTTTGATGGTCTTCAATTGTTAAAAATTTAAAATTTATGTTTTTAATGTTATAGTTAGCAAATTCAAACAAATTTTGGGGTGTTATTATTTGGTTATCATATGGTCTTTGGAGGCTTGCTTTTGCAGCTAATCTTTTAATAGTGCCCCCCAATCCATTGCATGGTCCTTTTGCATGACTTGTAGTGAAAAAATTCCAATCCACCTCCAAATTAAAATCCTTTTTATGGTAACAGAGGTTAAGGAAATTTTTATAATTTTTGTATTGGGCAGCACATCCGTCCAAAAAATATAAAGATTTTTTTATGAATGGAATTTTTTCTTCTATAAATTTACACAGGTGGCATTGAAAAAGATGAACCGTGACAACATTGTGGTCATTACATTCTGAAATAATTACAAAATTTAAGTTCTTTAGATTTCCTTGGGCCTTGAAATATAGAATGAACGGATGAATAGTAGTCATTTGGTTGTTTCAATGGAATGACTGAACTTCATCTTGGAGAATAGCTGAATAATTTTCTGAGAAGTCACATACAGCCAAAACTTCATTACTTTCCAATGATGTTTTCTTATCCTGGGGTAGTAGTTTGATCGCATATTTGTTAGGAAATCATGGATCTGAAAGTATGTAAATTAGAATTTAGAAGGGCTTGTAGATATATTATTTTATTGTTAAAAACTAATTAAAATTCAGTTTTTTATTTCATTAGATTTTTCAAATGATTTTCTAGTACAAGATTATTTTGTCAACATCAAGATATATTATTTTTATATGATTTTGTAATAATTATACATATGTTGAATAAGTGTTATTAAATTAAATTGTTAAATCTTGTACCTTTTCCATGTTGGTATAATGAAGATGAAATACAAATGGAAAGCAGAATGAGAGAGAGAGAGTTACAAGGAGTTACAAGGAAAAGAAGTACCTCAAAAGGCCTTGTGGCCCATACTGAGGAGGTACCACTGGCAATGGGTGCCACAGAAAATTTTCTACACACTCAAATAGTGTGCAAGATTTGGTCTAACCTTTTCTTAAAATGATCCACAGAGGAACTGTTCACAACTTCTGAAGGTAACCTGTTCCACGTGTCACAGATCTTATACGTAAAGTAATTCCCACACACACTAGTCCTAAACCGCTTCAAATCCAACTTCCAACCATTGTTGCGAGTTGGGTTATCATTTAAACTAAACATGCTTCTAAAATCGACATCGTTGAACCCACGTAAGAACTTGAAAACCTCGATCAGTTGACCGTGCAGCCTCTGAGTTTCCAGCAAAAACAAGTTCAGGGCGCGTAACCGTCGATTGTAGCCCAAATGCCTAATGGAAGGGATTAACTTTGTGGCCCTCACCTGCACTCACTCCAGCCTCTCAATATCTTTCCTGAGGGTGGGCGACCAAAACTGCACAGCATATTCCAGGTGTGGCCGAACCAGGGAATTGTACAGAGAGAGCACAATCTCCCTTGTTCGAAAACTGAAATTGCCTCCTAATATAACCTAACAGCTTCTGGGCTTTCTTTTCCATCTCTACACACTGTTTTGTAAACTTAAGATCGCTGCTAATTAGCACACCCAAATCCTTTTCTAAATCAGTCACCTCGATATTACTACCCAACATCGAGTAGTCCGACTTGGGATTGGCGTAGCCAATGTGCATCACTTTGCATTTACCCAAGTTAAACGGCATTTGCCATTTTTTGGACCACTCTCCTATCCTACCTAGGTCCGCACACAGTTCCTCGATCGCTTCGGGCGTCCCAACATTGGCCCCAAGCTTGGTGTCATCAGCGAATTTGGCGATCCGACTGACGATGCCACCGTTGATATCATTTATATAAACAACAGCGGCCCCAAAACGGAACCCTGAGGAACCCCACTAGTGACCGAGGCCCAACCCGAACTAGCCCCTTTAATTACCACCCTCTGCCGCCTATTCCTCAGCCAGTTTTCAATCCACCTACCTATTTACCCACCGATACCCAGCGCGCGCACTTTCGCCATTAGCCGGCGGTGAGGTACCTTATCAAAGGCTTTCTGAAAGTCGAGATAAAGTATATCAATCGCCCTACTCTTATCGTACTCACTCAACATGACATGGAAAAACTCGAGCAAGTTGGTGAGACACGACCTATGCCGTCTAAACCCATGCTGGGAGTCCCCAAGCAGCTTGTAGGAATCCAAATGGTCAACGATCCTATCAGCTATTATCCCTTCTAATAATTTACCTACAACTGAAGTGAGACTAATGGGACGATAGTTCCCTGGACTTTCGTGATCCCCTTTCTTAAAGATAGGGGTCACGTTGGCTTCCCTCCAGTCACCAGGCACCTGGCCCATCTCCAACGATTTGTTGAAGACTGTAGCCAGGTGGGCAGCCACCTGGTCACGCACTTCTCGCAACACTGGGGAGAAACTGGTCTGGTCCAGGAGCCTTAAACGCGCTCAGGTTGTCTATTCTATCGGCAACGACTGTTGCGGTACATCTAACACTATCCAGGCCAGCACCTTCGTGCCTCATGCCTGGCTCGGGGATGACGCGGGTATCCTCCCTGGTGAACACTCCCGCAAAGTACTCATTAAGTACATTAGCGATGTCCTCGTCGGAGGTCCGCAGAACGCCGCTTCCATCCTTTAACGACCTATCATGCTTCTAATGGGCTTTCTACTATTAACATAACTGAAGAATTCCTTAGGGTTCCCCTTGCAGAGGCTTGCCACCCGTAGTTCTTCATTACGTTTCGCTAGCCTAACCTTCGCCTTCACTTCCCTACATAGTCAGACATACGCTTCAGTGTTCTCGTGGGAACGATTGGCCTTCGCCCTCCTATACGCTACTTTCCTATTTTGGATAGCCAAAGCGATGTCACGATTGAACCACTTAGGCTGCGTTGAAGCAGGGGTGACCACTTTTGAGGGTATGGCAGCAGACTGCAGCACCATAAACTCGTCCCAAAATGCACTCCACACTCCCTCAACATCGCCGCCAACCTCTAAACCCCATCTCTCCTACGCTATCCCTGAGGCTAACAAAGTTCGCCCGCTGGAGATCAAACTCTCTCTCTCTCTTCTCTCTCTCTCTCTCTCTCTCTCTCTCTCTCTCTCTCTCAGGAGGCAATTTCAGTTTCGGAACAAGGAGATTGTGCTCTCACTGTACAATTCCCTTGTTCGGCCGTACCTGGAGTATGCTGTGCAGTTCTGGTCGCCCACCCTCAGGAAAGATATTGAGAGGCTGGAGCGAGTGCAGGCGAGGGCCACAAAGTTGATCCCTTCCGTTAGGCATATGGGCTACAATCGACGGTTACACGCCCTGAACTTGTTTTCGCTTGAAACTCGGAGGCTGCGCGGTCAACTGATCGAGGTTTTCAAGCTCTTACGAGGGTTCAACGATCTCGATTTTAGAAGTATGTTTAGTTTAAATGATAACCCAACTCGCAACAATGGTTGGAAGTTGGATTTGAAACGGTTTAGGACTAGTGTGTGTGGGAATTACGTTACGTATAAGATCTGTGACACATGGAACAGGTTACCTTCGGAAGTTGTGAACAGTTCCTCTGTGGATCAGTTCAAGAAAAGGTTAGACGAAATCTTGCACACTATTTGAGTGTGTAAAGACATTTAGGACCTCAGTCTGCGGAAATTTCTTTTCCTGTAAAATAGTTGATATCTGGAACCAACTTCCCTCAGAGGATGTTTCCAGTCAAAGTGTAAATCTGTTTAAAAATAGGCTAGACAAAGTACAGAACACACTCATAGTTTAAGATTAAAACCTCAGAAAACTCTGCAGGAGTTCGCTTGCTCGGTGTCTCTGTGAGCAAGCTAAATATAGAGCTATTTATATATTCTCCACTTTCCTGTAAAATTTCCTTGGCTACTTTTCCAGGGTCAAGGTATTTTCTTCAACCTTTTTCCGTACCTGCCTCTGGCAGGGAGGGAGCGGAGGGTGGGGAGAGAGCCTTCTACTTTTCTATCCAGTTTTCTACTACTGCTAGCATAGTTTGAAAGACAAAATTTTCCCTGGCACCCGTTGCCATTGGTACCTCCTCGGTATGGGCCGCAAGGCCTTTTGAGGTACTTCTTTTCCTTGTAACTCCTTGTAACTCTCTCTCTCTCTCTCTCTCTCTCTCTCTCTCTCTCTCTCTCTCTCTCTCTCTCTCTCTCTCTCTTTCGGGAGGGCGGGTGAAGTCTGTTGTACAAACCTGTCCCGTGGGTTACTAGGACCCCTTCCCATCCCACTCTGTCCTTTTAGCTTAGGTTAGGGATGTTCTCCTGACTGCAAAGAAAAACTTTTAGTATTGTCTTTTTCTCTACTGTTATGATTAGGACGCTACTGCTATCTCATGCGTGGGAAGAGAGGCTTGGAACCTCTATAAATAACACCATTTAACTTCAGTTGTAGGTAAATATTTAGAGGGGATAATAGCGAGTAGGATTGTCGACCATTTGGATTCCTACAAGCTACTTGGGGACTCCAACATGGGTTTAGACGGCATAGGTCGTGTCTCACCATCATGCTCGAGTTTTTCTACGTCATGTTGAGTGAGTATGATAAGAGTAGGGAGATTGATTAGAAGGCCTTTGATAAGGTACCTCACCGCCGGCTAATGGCCGAAGTGCGCGCGCTGGGTATTGGTGGGGAAGTAGGTAGGTGGATTGGAAACTGGCGAAAAATGCCACAAAGTTAATTGCTTTCGTTAGGCATATGGGCTACAATCGACGCTTATGTGACGCGGGTTCAAAGATGTCGATTTTAGAAGTATGTTTAGTTCAAATGATAACCCAACTTGCAACAATGGTTAGAAGTTGGATTTGAAATGATTTAGGACTAGTATATGTGGGAATTATTTTAACACGTTGATAGTTTAAGATTAAAACATAAGAAAACTCTGCAGGAGTTCGCTTGCACGGTCTCTGTGAGCAAGGTAAATATAGAGCTATTTATATATTCTCCACTTTCCTGTAAAATTTCCTTGGCTACTTTTCCAGGGTCAAGGTATTTTCTTCAACCTTTTTCCGTACCTGCCTCTGGCAGGGAGGGAGCGGAGGGTGGGGAGAGAGCCTTCTACTTTTCTATCCAGTTTTCTACTACTGCTAGGATAGTTGAAAGAAAAATAAACTTTTAATAACAGGAATAGTTCCTCGGTGGATTAGTTCAAGAAAAGGTTAGACCAAATCTTGCACACTATTTGAGTGTATAGAAAATTTTCCCTGGCACCTGTTGCCATTGGTACCTCCTCGGTATGGGCCGCAAGGCCTTTTGAGGTACTTCTTTTCGTTGTAACTCCTTGTAACTCCTTGTAACTCCTTGTAACTCTCTCTCTCTCTCTCTCTCTCTCTCTCTCGACGGTTACGCGCCCTGAACTTGTTTTCGCTTGAAACTCGGAGGCTGCGCGGTCAACTGATCGAGGTTTTCAAGCTCTTACGAGGGTTCAACGATGTCGATTTTAGAAGTATGTTTAGTTTAAATGATAACCCAACTCGCAACAATGGTTGGAAGTTGGATTTGAAACGGTTTAGGACTAGTGTGTGTGGGAATTACTTTACGTATAAGATCTGTGACACATGGAACAGGTTACCTTCGGAAGTTGTGAACAGTTCCTCTGTGGATCAGTTCAAGAAAAGGTTAGACCAAATTTTGCACACTATTTGAGTGTGTAGAAAATTTTCCGTGGCACCCGTTGCCATTGGTACCTCCTCGGTATGGGCCACAAGGCCTTTTGAGGTACTTCTTTTCCTTGTAACTCCTTGTAACTCTCTCTCTCTCTCTCTCTCTCTCTCTCTCTCTCTCTCTCTCCCGTGGGGAGGGGGGTGGGGTACTAATATACGTCAGAGACACGTTGAGTCCGGTTGACTGCCAGTTCTGGTCGGAACGGGAGCTGCTTGGCGTCGATCTGAACGTGGGAGGGACGAACTATAGGTTAATCTTGGTGTACAGACCTCCGCATCTCCTCCTCGAGGACGATACAGCCCTGTACACCGAACTCAGTAGCCTGCTAGGGGATAGGGTGTGTGTAGTTTTAGGAGACTTCAACTGTCGCGGCATAAAGTGGGAAAACAGGACTGCCGATGCTGAAGGGAGGAGGCTAGTTGACTTTGCTGATGAGAACTTCCTCACTACGTGGGTCAACGAGCCTACACGAGGCGAAAGCGTTCTAGACTTAGTATTCACGACCGAAGACAACCTCGTCACTGGCCTCACCGTTGACGAATCGTTGGGCGGGAGTGATCACGGTCTTATTAGGTTCCGTGTGTGCATCCCTCGGGTGAAGCGTAGTAACTCGAGAGGCAGTAAGCTCGATCTCCGGCGGGCGAACTTTGTTAGCCTCAGGGATAGCGTAGCAGAGATGGGGTTAGAGGTTGGCGGCGATGTTGAGGGAGTGTGGAGTGCATTCCGGGATGAGTTTATGGTGCTGCAGTCTGCTGCCATACCCTCAAAACCGGTCACCCCTGCTTCAATGCAGCCAAGTGGTTCAATCGTGGCATCGCTTCGGCTATCCGAAATAGGAAAGTAGCGTATAGGAGGGCGAAGGCCAATCGTTCCCACGAGAACACTGAAGCGTATGTCCGCCTGTGTAGGGAAGTGAAGGCGAAGGTTAGGCTAGCGAAACGTAACGAAGAACTACGGGTGGCAAGCCTCTGCAAGGGGAACCCTAAGGAGTTCTTCAGTTATGTTAATAGTAGAAAGCCCATTAGAAGCATGATAGGTCCTTTAAAGGACGGAAGCGGCATTCTGCGGACCTCCGACGCGGACATCGCTAATGTGCTTAATGAGTACTTTGCGGGAGTGTTCACCAGGGAGGATACCCGCGTCATCCCCGAGCCAGCTGTGAGGCACGAAGGTGCTGGCCTGGATAGTGTTAGATGTACCGCGACAGTCATTGCTCATAGAATAGACAAACTGAGCGCGTTTAAGGCTCCTGGTCCAGACCAGTTTCTCCCCAGTGTTTTGCGAGAAGTGCGCGACCAGGTGGCTCCCCACCTAGCTACAGTCTTCAACAAATCGTTGGTGATGGGCCAGGTGCCTGGTGACTGGAGGGAGGCCAACGTGACCCCTATCTTTAAGAAAGGGGATCACGAAAGGCCAGGGAACTATCGTCCTATTAGTCTCACTTCAGTTGTAGGTAAATTATTAGAAAGGATAATAGCTGATAGAATCGTTGACCATTTGGATTCCTACAAGCTGCTTGGGGACTCCCAACATGGGTTTAGACGGCATAGGTCGTGTCTCACCAACTTGCTCGAGTTTTTCCACGTCATGTTGAGTGAGTACGATAAGAGTAGGGCGATTGATATACTTTATCTCGACTTTCAGAAAGCCTTTGATAAGGTACCTCACCGCCGGCTAATGGCGAAAGTGCGCGCGCTGGGTATCGGTGAGGAAATAGGTAGGTGGATTGAAAACTGGCTGAGGAATAGGCGGCAGAGGGTGGTAATTAAAGGGGCTTGTTCGGGTTGGGCCTCGGTCACTAGTGGGGTTCCTCAGGGTTCCGTTTTGGGGCCACTGTTGTTTACCATTTACATAAATGATATCGACGGTGGCATCGTCAGTCGGATCGCCATATTCGCTGATGACACCAAGCTTGGGGCCAATGTTGGGACGCCCGAAGCGATCGAGGAACTGCGTGCGGACCTAGGTAGGATATGAGAGTGGTCCGAAAAATGGCAAATGCCGTTTAACTTGGGTAAATGCAAAGTGATGCACATTGGCTACGCCAATCCCAAGTTGGACTACTCGATGTTGGGCAGTAATATCGAGGTGACTGATTTAGAAAAGGACTTGGGTGTGCTAATTAGCAGCGACCTTAAGTTTACGAAACAGTGTGTAGAGGTGGAAAAGAAAGCCCAGAAACTATTGGGTTATATCAGGAGGCAATTTCAGTTTCGGAACAAGGAGATTGTGCTCTCACTCTACAATTCCCTTGTTTGGCCTGGAGCGAGTGCAGGCGAGGGCCACAAAGTTAATCCCTTCCATTAGGCATATGGGCTACAATCGACGGTTACGCGCCCTGAACTTGTTTTCGCTTGAAACTCGGAGGCTGCGCGGTCAACTGATCGAGGTTTTCAAGCTCTTACGAGGGTTCAACGATGTCGATTTTAGAAGTATGTTTAGTTTAAATGATAACCCAACTCGCAACAATGGTTGGAAGTTGGATTTGAAACGGTTTAGGACTAGTGTGTGTGGGAATTACTTTACGTATAAGATCTGTGACACATGGAACAGGTTACCTTCGGAAGTTGTGAACAGTTCCTCTGTGGATCAGTTCAAGAAAAGGGTAGACGAAATCTTGCACACTATTTGAGTGTGTAAAGACATTTAGGACCTCAGTCTGCGGAAATTTCTTTTCCTATAAAATAGTTAATATCTGGAACCAACTTCCCTCAGAGGTTGTTTCCAGTCAAAGTGTAAATCTGTTTAAAAATAGGCTAGACAAAGTACTGAACACACTCATAGTTTAAGATTAAAACCTCAGAAAACTCTGCAGGAGTTCGCTTGCTCGGTGTCTCTGTGAGCAAGCTAAATATAGAGCTATTTATATATTCTCCACTTTCCTGTAAAATTTCCTTGGCTACTTTTCCAGGGTCAAGGTATTTTCTTCAACCTTTTTCCGTACCTGCCTCTGGCAGGGAGGGAGCGGAGGGTGGGGAGAGAGCCTTCTACTTTTCTATCCAGTTTTCTACTACTGCTAGGATAGTTGAAAGAAAAATAAACTTTTACAAAATTTTCCCTGGCACCCGTTGCCATTGGTACCTCCTCGGTATGGGCCGCAAGGCCTTTTGAGGTACTTCTTTTCCTTGTAACTCCTTGTAACTCTCTCTCTCTCTCTCTCTCTCTCCGCAGGGGGTATAAAGGTTATGCACATTTCTTCTGGATGTAGTAAACTTTATACTTGGGGTGTGACAGCCCTCCGGTCCCGAGTCGTGGGATTCTAGAGGAACTGGCTGCCAGTTCCTTTAGGTTCTCTCTCTCTTTCGGGAGGGCGGGTGAAGTATTTTGCACAATCCGTCCCGTGGGTTACTAGGACCCCATCCCATCCCTACTCTGTCCTTTTAGCTTACGTTAAGGTTGTTCTCCTCTGACTAAAAAAAAAAAAAAAAAAAAAACTTTTAGTATTAAGTCTTTTTCTCTTCTTTTACTATTAGGACCCGACTGCTACCTCATGCGTGGGAAGAGAGGCTTTGGAACCTCTATAAATAACACCATTTAACGCTCGTAGGTTGTGAGAGACTGGGATGGAGGGGTCCCAGGCGTAGGGGCGCGATGAATGGAGTGTGGCTAGTGCCCCGTTAAGCCCATTCCTAACGCGTAATGGCCTGACCAGCCCCCTGCGACCGTTCTTTGGTGACCAATTGATGGTGCTTGGCTGTACTGCTCTGAGGTGAGAGAGCTTTACTGCCCAGCTGGCTGCCAGGCCAGCGTAAAGTCTCGGGCGTAGCCTCTGGGTCTGGTGGGATATCCCTTGAACACTGGATTCTAAGAGTCTGGCCGCTTGTGAGTGACTAGTAAGACTTAGTAAGGGGCTGCATCTCGCTGTCGCTCCTGGCGGAAAATCCGTGACGCCTGCGTCGCGAGTGTTTGTCAGTTGGTAGCTGCGACACGTTTGGGACTGTCCGGCCCTGGGGAGACCTTTGGTCGGTGCGGCAGCAGGAGAGGTGTAGTCTTCTGGAAGGGATGAACGTCACTTGCAAATAGGTGGATGCGTCTACGCGCGGGAAGAATTCACCCCCCCCCTTTTTATATACTGGTCAGAACGTTTTTGAGAGTTTTCATTGCTAGAACGCTTTATCTTATTCAGAGTATTCAGAATTTGAAAAAAGAAAAAAAGTTACAATGACTGGACCGCAGAAATTGAAGGCTGAATGTGCGAAGTGTGAAGTGAACCAGTGGGTGATGAACTTCAAAGAAGCTTGCTTCGAGAAGATCAACCACTCCAGCATGTGCCGCTTTTGCGAACTCATGCGGTTTTACGAGAAGCTAGAGGAGAGGGTCCGGCGGCTCGAGTAGTCCAGACCGGCTGTTGGAGGTGCGGAAGTCACTGACGAGGCTGCACTGCCGCCTAACCTGGAGCTCATTCAGGATAGGATAGCTGCCGTGGAAAGGCGGTCCAGCGATGGAATGGACAGATCTCGGGACCGCGGAAAAAGGGTAGAGGTGCAACCGGGGGCCAGGGTCCTAAATCAGTGTCAGGAATCGCCAGCGACCCATGTGGAATGCTTGGAAACGCGGCGTAAGGTGGAGGGCGCAAAGAAGGGGCTGATTGGGAAGGGGTCGATAGAGAAGGGTGGGAAGGGGCCGATGAAGAAAAAGGGTGGGAAGGGGCCTACTGATGGCCCAAAGAAACTGAAGGATGTAGCTACCGGTCGGGGTGGGTCGGGTGGTGTAACTGCATGTATGGGTGGCGACGGGTTTCGAAAGGTCTCAGGGAAGAAGGCTGAGAAGCCGAAGCCTGAGACCCCAGTTGCCCCTGTCAGGACCTCTAACCGCTTTAGTCTCCTGTGCTCGAAGGAGGAAGACACCGTTTTGATTGGGGACTCACAGATCAGGGGCCAGGAGAAGTACTTTGCTTCTGCAAACCAGGATGGGAGGAAGGTAAGGTGCTTACCTGGGCGGGGAACGACTCACTTAAGGAAGGAGGTAGAGAAGGTGCGCGTGGCTAGTCGGAGGACTGCGATCGTTGTCCACGCTGGTGGCAACGACCTGTTCCTCAAAGGCGGTAGGGTAGGTCTTTCAGAGGGGATCATCACCGAGATCATGTCTCTTGCGGATGATCTAAAACTGAAGACAGACAGGGGAATGTTAATGGGAATTTTACCGCGAATGAATGCCAGTGACCACGCACTCAGTAAGGTCATTGGCATCAACGAGAGGGTGCAAGACTTGTGCGTCCCGCTGGGCGTGAGGTTTATTGACCCCTTCGACGCATTTTCAGGTAGGTGGGACCTTTACCAGAGAGATGGTGTCCACCTCAATAACAAGGGTAAAGGTGTGCTAGGCGCGCTGCTCGACCGGCACCTATACAGAATGGTGAGGTCGAGTCCGGGGAGAGATGATGGGCCCCCACCGGGGGGATGATGATGAGCCGGTGGCGGACGTACCTTCAACTGAAGGGTGGGTACAGGTGGGTGACCCTCCTCCTACGTTGGAGGGGGCTCAGGCTCCTGCGGAAGTTGCCCCTCGTTAGTGAGGGGCTCTTCTCCCGACAGCCCTGGCTGTTCGGGAAACGGGTCGTGCTAGGGGGCGGTCAGAATAGGGGAAGCTCCCTCCGTGCAATGCTTTTTAATGCTAGGTCGATAGGAACAAGTTTTGCGAGCTACGGGCGCTCTTAGCATCAGAATACCAGGATATCGTTGCTATCACCGAGTCCTGGATTCATACTGATCGTAGGGACTACGTTGGGGAGTTCGAAATTCCCGGGTATAGAATGTTTCGCAAAGACCGCACCCGTGGGGAGGGGGGTGGGGTACTAATATACGTCAGGACACGTTGAGTCCGGTTGACTGCCAGTTCCGGTCGGAACGGGAGCTGCTTGGCGTCGATCTGAACGTGGGAGGGACGAACTATAGGTTAATCTTGGTGTACAGACCTCCGCATCTCCTCCTCGAGGAGGATACAGCCCTGTACACCGAACTCAGTAGCCTGCTAGGGGATAGGGTGTGTGTAGTTTTAGGAGACTTCAACTGTCGCGGCATAAAGTGGGAAAACAGGACTGCCGATGCTGAAGGGAGGAGGCTAGTTGACTTTGCTGATGAGAACTTCCTCACTCAGTGGGTCAACGAGCCTACACGAGGCGAAAGCGTTCTAGACTTAGTATTCACGACCGAAGACAACCTCGTCACTGGCCTCACCGTTGACGAATCATTGGGCGGGAGTGATCACGGTCTTATTAGGTTCCGTGTGTGCGTCCCTCGGGTGAAGCGTAGTAACTCGAGAGGCAGTAAGCTCGATCTCCGGCGGGCGAACTTTGTTAGCCTCAGGGATAGCGTAGGAGAGATGGGGAGAGGTTGGCGGCGATGTTGAGGGAGTGTGGAGTGCATTCCGGGACGAGTTTATGGTGCTGCAGTCTGCTGCCATACCCTCAAAACCGGTCACCCCTGCTTCAACGCAGCCTAAGTGGTTCAATCGTGACATCGCTTCGGCTATCCGAAATAGGAAAGTAGCGTATAGGAGGGCGAAGGCCAATCGTTCCCACGAGAACAATGAAGCGTATGTCCGCCTGTGTAGGGAAGTGAAGGCGAAGGTTAGGCTAGCGAAACGTAACGAAGAACTACGGGTGGCAAGCCTCTGCAAGGGGAACCCTAAGGAATTCTTCAGTTATGTTAATAGTAGAAAGCCCATTAGAAGCATGATAGGTCCGTTAAAGGACGGAAGCGGCGTTCTGCGGACCTCCGACGCGGACATCGCTAATGTGCTTAATGAGTACTTTGCGGGAGTGTTCACCAGGGAGGATACCCGCATCATCCCCGCCAGGCGTGAGGCACGAAGGTGTTGGCCTGGATAATGTTAGATGTACCGCGACAGTCGTTGCCTCTAGAATAGACAAACTGAGCGCGTTTAAGGCTCCTGGGCCAGACCAGTTTCTCCCCAGAGTGTTGCGAGAAGTGCGCGACCAGGTGGCTCCCCACCTGGCTACAGTCTTCAACAAATCGTTGGAGATGGGCCAGGTGCCTGGTGACTGGAGGGAAGCCAACGTGACCCCTATCTTTAAGAAAGGGGATCACGAAAGTCCAGGGAACTATCGTCCCATTAGTCTCACTTCAGTTGTAGGTAAATTATTAGAAGGGATAATAGCTGATAGGATCGTTGACCATTTGGATTCCTACAAGCTGCTTGGGGACTCCCAACATGGGTTTAGACGGCATAGGTCGTGTCTCACCAACTTGCTCGAGTTTTTCCACGTCATGTTGAGTGAGTACGATAAGAGTAGGGCGATTGATATACTTTATCTCGACTTTCAGAAAGCCTTTGATAAGGTACCTCACCGCCGGCTAATGGCGAAAGTGCGCGCGCTGGGTATCGGTGGGGAAATAGGTAGGTGGATTGAAAACTGGCTGAGGAACAGGCGGCAGAGGGTGGTAATTAAAGGGGCTAGTTCGGGTTGGGCCTCGGTCACTAGTGGGGTTCCTCAGGGTTCCGTTTTGGGGCCACTGTTGTTTATCATTTACATAAATGATATCGACGGTGGCATCGTCAGTCGGATCGCCAAATTCGCTGATGACACCAAGCTTGGGGCCAATGTTGGGACGCCCGAAGCGATCGAGGAACTGCGTGCGGACGTAGGTAGGATAGGAGAGTGGTCCGAAAAATGGCAAATGCCGTTTAACTTGGGTAAATGCAAAGTGATGCACATTGGCTACGCCAATCCCAAGTCGGACTACTCGATGTTGGGTAGTAATATCGAGGTGACTGATTTAGAAAAGGACTTGGGTGTGCTAATTAGCAGCGATCTTAAGTTTACGAAACAGTGTGTAGAGGTGGAAAAGAAAGCCCAGAAACTATTGGGTTATATCAGGAGGCAATTTCAGTTTCGGAACAAGGAGATTGTGCTCTCACTGTACAATTCCCTTGTTCGGCCGCACCTGGAGTATGCTGTGCAGTTCTGGTCGCCCACCCTCAGGAAAGATATTGAGAGGCTGGAGCGAGTGCAGGCGAGGGCCACAAAGTTAATCCCTTCCGTTAGGCATATGGGCTACAATCGACGGTTACGCGCCCTGAACTTGTTTTCGCTTGAAACTCGGAGGCTGCGCGGTCAACTGATCGAGGTTTTCAAGCTCTTACGCGGGTTCAACGATGTCGATTTTAGAAGTATGTTTAGTTTAAATGATAACCCAACTCGCAACAATGGTTGGAAGTTGGATTTGAAACGGTTTAGGACTAGTGTGTGTGGGAATTACTTTACGTATAAGATCTGTGACACATGGAACAGGTTACCTTCGGAAGTTGTGAACAGTTCCTCTGTGGATCAGTTCAAGAAAAGGGTAGACGAAATCTTGCACACTATTTGAGTGTGGAAAGACATTTAGGACCTCAGTCTGCGGAAATTTCTTTTCCTATAAAATAGTTAATATCTGGAACCAACTTCCCTTAGAGGTTGTTTCCAGTCAAAGTGTAAATGTGTTTAAAAATAGGCTAGACAAAGTACTGAATACTCTCATGTGAGCAAACTAAATATAGAGCTATTTATATATTCTCCACTTTCCTGTAAAATTTCCTTGGCTACTTTTCCAGGGTCAAGGTATTTTCTTCAACCTTTTTCCGTACCTGCCTCTGGCAGGGAGGGAGCGGAGGGTGTGGGAGAGAGCCTTCTACTTTTCTATCCAGTTTTCTACTACTGCTAGGATAGTTGAAAGAAAAATAAACTTTTACAAAATTTTCCCTGGTACCCGTTGCCATTGGTACCTCCTCGGTATGGGCCGCAAGGCCTTTTGAGGTACTTCTTTTCCTTGTAACTCTCTCTCTCTCTCTCTCTCTCTCTCTCTCTCTCTCTCTCTCTCTCTCTCTCTCTCTCCCTCTCTCCCTCTCCCCCCCCCGCAGGGGGTATAAAGGTTATGCACATTTCTTCTGGATGTAGTAAACTTTATACTTGGGGTGTGACAGCCCTCCGGTCCCGAGTCGTGGGATTCTAGAGGAACTGGCTGCTAGCTCCTTTAAGTTCTGCGGACCTCCGATGCGGACATCGCTAATGTGCTTAATGAGTACTTTGCGGGAGTGTTCACCAGGGAGGATACCCGCGTCATCCCCGAGCCAGCTGTGAGGCACGAAGGTGCTGGCCTGGATAGTGTTAGATGTACCGCGACAGTCGTTGCTCATAGAATAGACAAACTGAGCGCGTTTAAGGCTCCTGGGCAAGACCAGTTTCTCCCCAGTGTTTTGCGAGAAGTGCGCGACCAGGTGGCTCCCCACCTGGCTACAGTCTTCAACAAATCGTTGGTGATGGGCCAGGTGCCTGGTGACTGGAGGGAGGCCAACGTGACCCCTATCTTTAAGAAAGGGGATCACGAAAGTCCAGGGAACTATCGTCCTCTTAGTCTCACTTCAGTTGTAGGTAAATTATTAGAAAGGATAATAGCTGATAGAATCGTTGACCATTTGGATTCCTACAAGCTGCTTGGGGACTCCCAACATGGGTTTAGACGGCATAGGTCGTGTCTCACCAACTTGCTCGAGTTTTTCCACGTCATGTTGAGTGAGTACGATAAGAGTAGGGCGATTGATATACTTTATCTCGACTTTCAGAAAGCCTTTGATAAGGTACCTCACCGCCGGCTAATGGCGAAAGTGCGCGCTCTGGGTATCGGTGGGGAAATAGGTAGGTGGATTGAAAACTGGCTGAGGAATAGGCGGCAGAGGGTGGTAATTAAAGGGGCTAGTTCAGGTTGGGCCTCGGTCACTAGTGGGGTTCCTCAGGGTTCCGTTTTGGGGCCACTGTTGTTTACCATTTACATAAATGATATCGACGGTGGCATCGTCAGTCGGATCGCCAAATTCGCTGATGACACCAAGCTTCGGGCCAATGTTGGGACGCCCGAACCGATCGAGGAACTGCGTGCGGACCTAGGTAGGATAGGAGAGTGGTCCGAAAAATGGCAAATGCCGTTTAACTTGGGTAAATGCAAAGTGATGCACATTGGCTACGCCAATCCCAAGTCGGACTACTCGATGTTGGGCAGTAATATCGAGGTGACTGATTTAGAAAAGGACTTGGGTGTGCTAATTAGCAGCGACCTTAAGTTTACGAAACAGTGTGTAGAGGTGGAAAAGAAAGCCCAGAAACTATTGGGTTATATAAGGAGGCAATTTCAGTTTCGGAACAAGGAGATTGTGCTCTCACTGTACAATTCCCTTGTTCGGCCGTACCTGGAGTATGCTGTGCAGTTCTGGTCGCCCACCCTCAGGAAAGATATTGAGAGGCTGGAGTGAGTGCAGGCGAGGGCCACAAAGTTAATCCCTTCCGTTAGGCATATGGGCTACAATCGACGGTTACGCGCCCTGAACTTGTTTTCGCTTGAAACTCGGAGGCTGCGCAGTCAACTGATCGAAGTTTTCAAGCTCTTACGCGGGTTCAACGATGTCGATTTTAGAAGTATGTTTAGTTTAAATGATAACCCAACTCGCAACAATGGTTGGAAGTTGGATTTGAAACGGTTTAGGACTAGTGTGTGTGGGAATTACTTTATGTATAAGATCTGTGACACATGGAACAGGTTACCTTCGGAAGTTGTGAACAGTTCCTCTGTGGATCAGTTCAAGAAAAGGGTAGACGAAATCTTGCACACTATTTGAGTGTGTAAAGACATTTAGGACCTCAGTCTGCGGAAATTTCTTTTCCTATAAGATTGTTAATATCTGGAACCAACTTCCCTCAGAGGTTGTTTCCAGTCAAAGTGTAAATCTGTTTGAAAATAGGCTAGACAAAGTACTGAACACACTCATAGTTTAAGATTAAAACCTCAGAAAACTCTGCAGGAGTTCGCTTGCTCGGTGTCTCTGTGAGCAAGCTAAATATAGAGCTATTTATATATTCTCCACTTTCCTGTAAAATTTCCTTGGCTACTTTTCCAGGGTCAAGGTATTTTCTTCAAACTTTTTCCGTACCTGCCTCTGGCAGGGAGGGAGCGGAGGGTGGGGAGAGAGCCTTCTACTTTTCTATCCAGTTTTCTACTACTGCTAGGATAGTTGAAAGACAAAATTTTCCCTGGCACCCGTTGCCATTGGTACCTCCTCGGTATGGGCCGCAAGGCCTTTTGAGGTACTTCTTTTCCTTGTAACTCCTTGTAACTCTCTCTTTCGGGAGGGTGGGTAAAGTATTTTGCACAATCCCGTCCCGTGGGTTACTAGGACCCCATCCCATCCCTACTCTGTCCTTTTAGATTACGTTAAGGTTGTTCTCCTCTCACTGCAGAAAAAAAAAAAAAAACCTTTTCTTTTAGTATTAAGTCTTTTTCTCTTCTTTTACTATTAGGACCCTACTGCTACCTCATGCGTGGGAAGAGAGGCTTTGGAACCTCTATAAATAACACCATTTAACGCTCGTAGGTTGTGAGAGACTGGGATGGAGGGGTCCCAGGCGTAGGGGCACGATGAATGTAGTGTTGCTAGTGCCCCGTTAAGCCCATTCCTAACGCGTAATGGCTTGACCAGCCCCCTGTGACCGTTCTTTGGTGACCAATTGATGGTGCTTGGCTGTACTGCTCTGAGGTGAGAGGGCTTTACTGCCCAGCTGGCTGCCAGGCCAGCGTAAAGTCTCGGGCGTAGCCTCTGGGTCTGGTGGGATATCCCTTGAACACTGGATTCTAAGAGTCTGGCCGCTTGTGAGTGACTAGTAAGACTTAGTAAGGGGCTGCATCTCGCTGTCGCTCCTGGCGGAAAATCCATGACGCTTGCGTCGCGAGTGTTTGTCAGTTGGTAGCTGCGACACGTTTGGGACGGTCCGGCCCTGGGGAGACCTGTGGTCGGTGCGGCAGCAGGAGAGGTGTAGTCTTCTGGAAGGAATGAACGTCACTTGCAAAAAGGCGGATGCGTCTACGCGCGGGATGAATTCCCCCCCCCCCCCCTTTATATACTGGTCATAACGTTTTTGGATAGTTTTCATTGCTAGAACGCTTTATCTTATTCAGAGTATTCAGAAAAAACACAAAAAAAGAGAAAATATGGCAGGGCCAGCTAAATTGAAAGCAGAATGCTTTAAATGTAAAGTTAATCATTGGTGCGTAGACTTCCCAGAGGGTAGTATCAGCGATATCACATCCCTTAGTGTATGTTTGTTTTGTGAACTTAGAGACAACCACGAAAAGGAAGTTAAAGAGCTAAAGGAATTAGTAAAAAAGATTGAAGCTAGGGTCGTAGCACTGGAAATCCAACCCAGTGGACAAGATCAAATTAAAAACACATCAGCAGATTCAAACTGTAAGATTAAGTATCTAGAACAAAGGGAGGGCTCAAAGAAGGGGCTGATAGAGAAGGGTGGGAAGGGATCGATAGAGAAGGGTGGGCAGGGGCCAATGAAGAAAAAGGGTGGGAAGGGGCCTGCTGATGGCCCAAAGAAACCGAAGGATGTAGCTACTTGTCGGGGTGGGTCGGGTGGTGTAACTGCGTATGGGTGGCGACGGGTTTCGAAAGGTCTCGGGCAAGAAGGCTGCGAAGCCGAAGCCTGAGACCCCAGTTGCCCCTGTCAAGACCTCTAACCGCTTTAGTCTCCTGTGCTCGAAGGAGGAAGACACCATTTTGATTGGGGACTCGCAGATCAGGGGCCAGGAGAAGTACTTTGCTTCAGCAAACCGGGATGGGAGGAAGGTAAGGTGCTTACCTGGGCGGGGAATGGCGCACTTAAGGAAGGAGGTAGAGAAGGTGCGCGTGGCTAGTCGGAGGACTGTGATCGTTGTCCACGCTGGTGGCAATGACCTGTTCCTCAAAGGCGGTGGGGTAGGTCTTACTGAAGGGATCATCACCGAGATCATGTCTCTTGCGGATGATCTAAAACTGAAGACAGACAGGGGAATGTTAATGGGTATTTTACCGCGAATGAATGTCAGTGACCACGCGCTCAGTAAGGTCATTGGCATCAACGAGAGGGTACAAGACTTGTGCGTTCCGCTGGGTGTGAAGTTTATTGACCCCTTCGATGCATTTTCGGGTAGGTGGGACCTTTACCAGAGGGATGGTGTCCACCTCAATAACAAGGGTAAAGGTGTGCTAGGCGCGCTGCTCGACCAGCACCTATACAGAATGGTGAGGTCGAGTCCGGGGAGAGATGATGGGCCCCCACCGGGGAGAGATGAGGATGAGCCTGTGGCGGACATACCTTCGACTGAAGGGTGCGTCAAAGTACAGGTGGGTGACCCTCCTCCTACGTTAGAGGGGGCTCAGTCTCCTGCAGAAGTTGCCCCCTCGTTAGTGAGGGGCTCTTCAACTCCCCACATCCCTGGCTGTTCGGGAAATGGGTCGTGCTAGGGGGCGGTCAGAATAGGGAAGGCTCCCTCCGTGCAATGCTTTTTAATGCTAGGTCAATTAGGAACAAGTTTTGCGAGCTACGGGCGCTCTTAGCATCAGAATACCAGGATATCGTTGCTATCACCGAGTCCTGGATTCATACTGATCGTAGGGACTACGTTGGGGAGTTCGAAATTCCCGGGTATAGAATGTTTCGCAAAGACCGCACCCGTGGGGAGGGGGGTGGGGTACTAATATACATCAGAGACACGTTGAGTCCGGTTGACTGCCAGTTCCGGTCGGAACGGGAGCTGCTTGGCGTCGATCTGAACGTGGGAGGGACGAACTATAGGTTAATCTTGGTGTACAGACCTCCGCATCTCCTCCTCGACGAGGAGGATACCCTCCCTGTACACCGAACTCAGTAGCCTGCTAGGGGATAGGGTGTGTGTAGTTTTAGGAGACTTCACTGTCGCGGCATAAAGTGGGAAAACAGGACTGCCGATGCTGAAGGGAGGAGGCTAGTTGACTTTGCTGATGAGAACTTCCTCACTCAGTGGGTCAACGAGCCTACACGAGGCGAAAGCGTTCTAGACTTAGTATTCACGACCGAAGACAACCTCGTCACTGGCCTCACCGTTGACGAATCGTTGGGCGGGAGTGATCACGGTCTTATTAGGTTTCCGTGTGTGCGTCCCTCGGGTGAAGCGTAGTAACTCGAGAGGCAGTAAGCTCGATCTCCGGCGGGCGAACTTTGTTAGCCTCAGGGATAGCGTAGCAGAGATGGGGTTAGAGGTTGGCGGCGATGTTGAGGGAGTGTGGAGTGCATTCCGGGACGAGTTTATGGTGCTGCAGTCTGCTGCCATACCCTCAAAACCGGTCACCCTGCTTCAACGCAGCCTAAGTGGTTCAATCGTGACATCGCTTCGGCTATCCGAAATAGGAAAGTAGCGTATAGGAGGGCGAAGGCCAATCGTTCCCACGGAACAATGAAGCGTATGTCCGCTGTGTAGGGAAGTGAAGGCGAAGGTTAGGCTAGCGAAACGTAACGAAGAACTACGGGTGGCAAGCCTCTGCAAGGGGAACCTAAGGAGTTCTTCAGTTATGTTAATAGTAGAAAGCCCATTAGAAGCATGATAGGTCCTTAAAGGGGAAGCGGCGTTCTGCGACCTCGCTAATGTGCTTAATGAGTACTTTGCGGGAGTGTTCACCAGGGAGGATACCCGCGTCATCCCCGAGCCAGCGTGAGGCACGAAGGTGCTGGCCTGGATAGTGTTAGATGTACCGCGACAGTCGTTGCTCTAGAATAGACAAACTGAGCGCGTTTAAGGCTCCTGGGCCAGACCAGTTTCTCCCCAGAGTGTTTTGCGAGAAGTGCGCGACCAGGTGGCTCCCCACCTGGCTACAGTCTTCAACAAATCGTTGGAGATGGCCAGGTGCCTGGTGACTGGAGGGAGCCAACGTGACCCCTATCTTTAAGAAAGGGGATCACGAAAGTCCAGGGAACTATCGTCCATTAGTCTCACTTCAGTTGTAGGTAAATTATTAGAAGGATAATAGCTGATAGAATCGTTGACCATTGGATTCCTACAAGCTGCTTGGGGACCCCCAACATGGGTTTAGATGGCATAGGTCGTGTCTCACCAACTTGCTCGAGTTTTTCCACGTCATGTTGAGTGAGTACGATAAGAGTAGAGGCGATTGATATACTTTATCTCGACTTTCAGAAAGCCTTTGATAAGGTACCTCACCGCCGGCTAATGGCGAAGTGCGCGCGCTGGGTATCGGTGGGGAAATAGGTAGGTGGATTGAAAACTGGCTGAGGAATAGGCAGAGGGTGTAATTAAAGGGGCTAGTTCGGGTTGGGCCTCGGTCACTAGTGGGTTCCTCAGGGTTCCGTTTGGGGCCACTGTTGTTTACATTTGCATAAATGATATCGACGGTGGCATCGTCAGTCGGATCGCCAATTCGCTGATGACACCAAGCTTGGGCCAATGTTGGGAAGCCCGAAGCGATCGAGGAACTGCGTGCGGACGTAGGTGAGATAGGAGAGTGGTCCGAAAAGTGGCAAATGCCGTTTAACTTGGGTAAATGCAAAGTGATGCACATGGCTACGCCAATCCCAAGTCGGACTACTCGATGTTGGCAGTAATATCGAGGTGACTGATTTAGAAAAGGACTTGGGTGTGCTAATTAGCAGCGGCCTTAAGTTTACGAAACAGTGTGTAGAGGTGGAAAAGAAAGCCCAGAAACTATTGGGTTATATCAGGAGGCAATTTCAGTTTCGGAACAGGAGATTGTGCTCTCACTGTACAATTCCCTGTTCGGCCGTACCTGGAGTATGCTGTGCGTTCTGGTCGCCCACCCTCAGAAAGATATTGAGAGGCTGGAGCGAGTGCAGGCGAGGGCCACAAGTTAATCCCTTCCGTTAGGCATATGGGCTACAATCGACGGTTACGCGCCCTGAACTTGTTTTCGCTTGAAACTCGGAGGCTGCGCGGTCAACTGATCGAGGTTTTCAAGCTCTTACGCGGGTTCAACGATGTCGATTTTAGAAGTATGTTTAGTTTAAATGATAACCCAACTCGCAACAATGGTTGGAAGTTGGATTTGAAACGGTTTAGGACTAGTGTGTGTGGGAATTACTTTACGGATAAGATCTGTGACACATGGAACAGGTTACCTTCGGAAGTTGTGAACAGTTCCTCTGTGGATCAGTTCAAGAAAAGGTTTTGGTCCGAAAAATGGCAAATGCCGTTTAACTTGGGTAAATGCAAAGTGATGCACATTGGCTACGCCAATCCCAAGTCGGACTACTCGATGTTGGGCAGTAATATCTAGGTGACTGATTTAGAAAAGGACTTGGGTGTGCTAATTAGCACCGACCTTAAGTTTACGAAACAGTGTGTAGAGGTGGAAAAGAAAGCCCAGAAACTATTGGGTTATATCAGGAGGCAATTTCAGTTTTGGAACAAGGAGATTGTGCTCTCACTGTACAATTCCCTTGTTCGGCCGTACCTGGAGTATGCTGTGCAGTTCTGGTCGCCCACCCTCAGGAAAGATATTGAGAGGCTGGAGCGAGTGCAGGCGAGGGCCACAAAGTTAGTCCCTTCCGTTAGGCATATGGGCTACAATCGACGGTTACGCGCCCTGAACTTGTTTTCGCTTGAAACTCGGAGGCTGCGCGGTCAACTGATCGAAGTTTTCAAGCTCTTACGCGGGTTCAACGATGTCGATTTTAGAAGTATGTTTAGTTTAAATGATAACCCAACTCGCAACAATGGTTGGAAGTTGGATTTGAAACGGTTTAGGACTAGTGTGTGTGGGAATTACTTTACGTATAAGATCTGTGACACATGGAACAGGTTACCTTCGGAAGTTGTGAACAGTTCCTCTGTGGATCAGTTCAAGAAAAGGGTAGACGAAATCTTGCACACTATTTGAGTGTGGAAAGACATTTAGGACCTCAGTCTGTGGAAATTTCTTTTCCTATAAAATAGTTAATATCTGGAACCAACTTCCCTCAGAGGTTGTTTCCAGTCAAAGTGTAAATCTGTTTAAAAATAGGCTAGACAAAGTACTGAACACACTCAGTTTAAGATTAAAACCTCAGAAAACTCTGCAGGAGTTCGCTTGCTCAGTGTCTCTGTGAGCAAGCTAAATATAGAGCTATTTATATATTCTCCACTTTCCTGTAAAATTTCCTTGGCTACTTTTCCAGGGTCAAGGTATTTTCTTCAACCTTTTTCCGTACCTGCCTCTGGCAGGGAGGGAGCGGAGGGTGGGGAGAGAGCCTTCTACTTTACTATCCAGTTTTCTACTACTGCTAGGATAGTTGAAAGAAAAATAAACTTTTACAAAATTTTCCCTGGCTCCCGTTGCCATTGGTACCTCCTCGGTATGGGCCGCAAGGCCTTTTGAGGTACTTCTTTTCCTTGTAACTCACTCTCTCTCTCTCTCTCTCTCTCTCTCTCTCTCTCTCTCTCTCTCTTCTCTCTCTCTCTCTCTCTCTCTCAGAGAGAGAGAGAGAGAGAGAGAGAGAGAGAGAGAGAGAGAGACTTTAAATAGTCTGTCTGTCATAATCAGCAACAATCTTATGTATGTGGCTCTGTTAGATGTAAGCCAGTTTAAAGGTTCATAATTTCTCAGACTGGAATTTTTAAAAGCCTGATATTTACAGGGTGGAGAAGGCTACTGAAAGGTGGTAGTCTTAGTCTCCCTCTATCATTTTTTCAGTTTTTTTATGATAATATTCTAAAGAATATTAAAAACAAAATGAGGAACCATGGAAGAGGGAAGAGAAGAAAATATGGTGAAACAGGCTTTGAAAATTGGGTATGTTCATATTTAATATAGACCATTAGACCTAAATAGCTAGCTAGAATATTAGGCATTAGAGTTTTAATGTACTGTTAACTCTTTTGGTGTTTTCTATGCACAGTACTTGTATGTTGCAGCTATGGTTAGGTTACATTATGTTATGTTAGGTGCAATATGAACACTGAAGGGTTAAACAAGCTTTATGATTATTATTATGGTCTCAAAGGTAAATGATGTGACCTTAAATAATGAGTATACATATAACACATTTGTGGAATACCATATGATAGTATGTTAAATTTGAAATTATTTTTGAAGATAAGGAACCAGCAAAAATTATGGTAGGTAAGGTTAGGTTAAATCAACAAGTGACTTTTGGGCCACTCATGAAGAAACCTTCCATTTTGAAGTTTATTAACTTTAATTAAACAATGTGTTCAATGTAATCACCATTTTTTTTTTTAACGCAATACCTTATACAAATAGTGCATTCCAGGGCAGATCATGCAAAATAAAATTGAAATTGCAACTACTCTGATTCCAATTTCATTAAAAATTTCTATATCTAGTAAATTTGACCTGATTATGGAAATGTAGCTTAAAATTTATTTGAACAAATACTTCAGGAGATATGGACCCCCCCCCAAATGGGGGTCTGCAAAAAATTACTAAAGTTCCAAGTGTCATAACTTTGCTTCTAATTGGGTTAGAGTAAAAATTTAAACTGTTTATGGTAGAAGATGTCATGATGAACAAATAAGCATCAGTCAATAATTAAGATAGGACTAATATTTTGGAAGTTGGGTAATTTCAGGACACATCATGCAATGCTTTAACACCACACTCCTTCCAATTTAGCTATAATTTGTTGTATAGCATTGTTTATACCAAAAAACCCGAAATTTCAAGTTTCAGATTGATTGGACTTAGTTCGAAAGTTATGGCCCTTCCAACTTTGGGGGTTTCTCAGCAGGGATACGGAGTCAGAGCTTTTTTGAAGAGTTGGGAGTCGGTAAAAATGACCGACTCCTGACTCTTTGATTCAATTTCTATATGCCAACAATTTACCAGAATACTACTATGCCCTAAATAAATATCTTCCTGAACTAATTCTAGATTCACATTTCCATATTTGATTTATTGTTCTGGTAAATCTTAGCAAATTAATTTCATATTTCTATTTTCTATTTCAGGATACTAGGTACCATATAAAAATTAGCAATATATTAATTATTAATTTAATTAGCCCCTATTAGTAATGAGTCGTGGGCCTAGTAGAAAATCAGCAGTCTTTCAATATTTTAAGCTAAATGAGGATGAAAGTATTTTATTTGTCAAGTAGAAAAGGATGGTAAAGAGTGTAATGCAAAAATTAGTGCTTACACTGGGAAACAAGCTAATGCTCCAACTAGAGCCTCAAACTTGAAACGCCATCTACGAAACAAACATCCCAATATTTATAAGGTTGTAGATCAGCATGATAAGGAAATCCAGAAACCTACTTCTAGTCAGGCCAGTACCTCTATTTCAAAAAGCAAACAAGTCTCTGTTACAAAATTTTTCCACAGTGAGAGAATTACAATATCAATGACAAAGGAAAATTTTAAAAATACCTTATAGATTTAGTTGTAAAGAATGGGGTTGCACTTACATTATTTTCCTCCCCAGCTTTCCGTGGATTAAATGGAGAAATGGTGGCAAAACTAGGAGTGTCATTAGAGAGACATATTCGAAACATGATTTTAAAGGAAGCAGAAAGCCAGAAAACTTTATTGAAAACAATGCTGCAAGGAAAATTCTTCTTTCTTAAGATGGATGCCTGCACGAGAAAGAATTAATTATATGATATGGCAATAAATGTTCAGTTCATTGATGATGAAGGAAAACTAGTTATACGTACTCTGGCAGTGAAGGACACTGAAACTCAACATTCAAGCGAATACCTGACCAAGCTAATTGAAACCATCTTGACAGAATATGAAATCACTAAAGAGCAAATATTATCAATTGTTACTGATAATGCTTCAAATATGACAAGTACAGTATAGAAACTTAATGATGGTGAAGTAAAAGGAGATCTTTTTGAAGACAGTAGTGAAGAAGATACAGATGAAACTGCTGACAAACTTGACAGTGTTGACACTGTAGACAATGATTTTGCTGGATTCTCAAATATCCCCCATATGCGATGTGCAGTCCACACATTGCAACTGGCAATTCGTGGGGTTAAAGAGAAGGAATGCTGCTAATGTAGTAGGTAGGTTACACATCATAGTAGTGGCTGCAAGAACGCCTAAACTTGATGCAATATTAAAACGTCGATCCAGAAAAGGTGCAGTTATAGATCAAGCTACACGTTGGGGGAGTACCTATGAAATGATTAAGCGCCTTCTTGAATTGAAGCCATACCTTATCGATATGGCAAACCCAGATGTAACAATGACTGATATCCAGTGGCAGCAGGCAAGTCAACTTGAGGCATTACTTAAGTACCCATATGTGGTTACAAAGAAGTTTCAAGCAGCTGAATTGACACCTGGCACATTTTACAAGGAATGGAAAAATATTAATTATAAACTATCTCAAATTGGTGGCATTGTTGCAGATGGTATAAGAATGTCTATGCAGCGCAGAGAAGAAAATTTACTGAATAATGACGTGCTATTGGCTGCAGTTTATGTAGATCCTATGCACAGGGTACTTTTAACTGAAGAACAGATTGCTAGAGGAAAGTCAGCTCTGTGTGATGTAGCTGTGCGAATGAAAATGTTAAATGAAACAGATGCTGCAAGTAATTCAGAATTTGAAAGCTGCTCTAGTCCTGCCATTATGCAAAGCTCCTGCTCAAACTCTGAAGAAGAAATGGATTTTGAAAAATATCTTGATAATGAAGAAAAATCAAAAAAAGTTAAGCGATGCCATTTGAGTCAAGATGATAAACCTATAAAAAACCCCATTGACCAAATTCAGAGAAGACTTTAATGCAGCTTTAACAAAAATAGAGAAATTTGATCATTCATTAAAACTTGATGTGATGAATGCCATACCAAAGTATCCTGAATTAGTGCAAGATGTAGCCAGAACTGTTACTGCATTGCCACCAACACAAGTCAGCATTGAAAGATTATTTTCAGCTCTTCGGTTAATTAAATCCCACCTACGGGCTAAGTTGAAGGAGGACATAATTGATGCTATACTTTTCTTAAGAACAAATTCTCCTTAGAGAGTTAAATTATTAAGTATGTTTTTTTAGCCTTTTTTTAATATTTAGCTTCAATATTAGCATATCATAATATACGGGGTGTCAGGAGGAATGATTGCCCCCCCCCCCCCCCCATGTAGAGCAAAAACTAGAAGAGATAGATAAAAACCGGCGAGACCACTTGAAAGAGCGTTAAAATCTGAATAAAAACCATTATATTCTATTCCTGTGATTTTAAATCTTACCATTTTTTTCCCCACAGAAACCATGGCATCATCTATTTTGAACGATTCAGAGAAAAAGTGAGTTCTTGACCGCATTCGAGCTGTCACATTTCGTGAAGCAAAGGAAGCTGGTGCAACTTTCATAACTCGACACTGGGTGGCTGAGAGATTAAAAAGATCAGAAGACTTTGTCAAAAGGAATTGGAATAAGAATCCTGAAGATTGTGAAACAGAATTTCGAGGAGGAAGACCGAAGAAATTATCTCAAGAATCGAAAGACATTGTGCTTGCTGCATCACGGCGCCGAAAGAAGAGCTGCTCTGAGGTAGCGAAAGAGATACTTATCCATCGTGGTAAGATAGTCAATCGGCAACTTGTGCATCAATTTCGAGTTCGCCAAGGCTTGAGTGCTTGGCATGAAATAGCTAAGCCATGGAAGAGTGATCTTAATATTGAAGATCGGCTATGGTTTTGTGATTATCTTGAGGAATGGACGGAAGACGATTTCCTTCACTTGGTTGTCAATGATGAATTCTTCATTTATGTCTCCAGAAAACCAAATTTTCAGAATGATCGGGTTTGGGCAACAACTCCTGATGAAGTCCCAGACAACCAGAAGTATCGAGAAATAGTAAAAAATCCAGCATGTGTGGGTGTTTTCATTATGTTCTCTATTTGGAAGCTCATCTGGGTTATCAAACCAAGAGGAACCAGTTGGGATGGGCCTTATTTTCGAAATGTAATTTTAGCCCAACATGTAATTCCATTTTTGAAAGACCCCGAGTGTGTTTTGGATGTTGAACAGGCAACCTTTCTTCACGACAAAGCCCCTGTATGAAAGCACTTGTGACTCAATAACTGCTTAAGGACAATAACATTGATTTTTTCGGAAATAATGAATGGCCTGGCAATTCTCCCGATCTTAATGTCTGTGAACATGTCGGATCCATCATGAAGGATCGGGTGGAGTCCTTAATGCTAGAACAACCCATTCAGAATCGGTATTCAACAGAAATTATGACTGCAAAGATCAACGAAGTCCTTGAAGAAATGAGTCGTGATACCGATCTCTTTGAGACACTTCTGGGATCATACCCCCGTCGATTAATGGCCATCAGAGCTGCAAATGGGGGCAACACCCGATATTAAAGCAAGTGTTTTTTATTCAAAATTAAACGCTCTTTTGCGTGGTTTTGTCTGTTTTTTTCTATTCCTTTCAGTTTTTTCTGTACAGGGGGGGGGGCAATCATTTCCTGACACCCTTTATAATGGAAACAAAATATTCTTTACCAACTTTTTTTTATTTAGCTACGGTACCGTACGCAACATTAAAATTTTAAAATTGTTAACCTAATGAGGTTATTAGTGATGGGACGATTAATCAGAATCGAGAATCGGAAGAATCGAGCATTTTTCAGGAATCAGAATCGAGAGAATTGTACCATGATTTCCGATTCTTAAAATGATTCTTTAACTTTTAATTGAACCAGTTTTGCAATGTAAACTTCAAAATTTAAATGAAAGGATAACAAATTTCATTTTTATTGTATTGTAGCTATACATTAAAACGTATATCCATGATGTGTAATCAAGAAGATTAAAATGAATTGTTACAACTTACAGTTGATTTTTATTTTTAAACCAATCTATTATAATTTATAATTTATATTACCATACTCATAATGTAAATAGTTAATCTTACCAGAGTAAAATATGACAATTTCCAGAAAAACAAGTATAGAATTATATTTAAAAATATTGAGAATCGGAATCAGAATCGAGAATCGTATCGGAATCGAGACTTTTTAGTGGTATCGGAATCGGAATCGTTAAAAATTTTGGTATCGTCCCATCACTAGAGGTTATAAATATTTTACACGAGATCAATTTCTTTTTCTGTTAATTTTTATTTTTGTGTAATACAACATTAAAATTGTATTAAATTACTAAACTGTATTATTATCATACCTACTTTATTACATTTATTTATACTTATATATTTGAAAGAGTCAGGAGTTGGAGTCGGTTTTTAAAAATACCGACTCAGGAGTCGGGAGTTGGTTGTTTTTGGCCGACTCCCCATCCCTGTTTCTCAGGGACCCCCAAATTTTAAATTACCATATCTTAGCCCCTAATTGAGATAAAAGAATGATTCAAATTGCATTTGAAAGGTAATGTGTCAAATATTAAATGAGTATGGACATGGATAGCAGCTTAGTTGAGGAGTAAAAAAGTTGACAATTTGTATTACTAAAGGGGGATTTTACCCCTCGCCTCAATAGATTTTTTAAAAATTTTCATATCAGATTAAGCCCAAACTTTATCTGTATGAGTGGCATTTAAGAAATTGCTGTGTATTTAGGTGTAAACTATGTGTTTTGAGATTTAAATAGTGATAGCTTTACTGAAAAAATAAAATTTTGTGCAAATTGTTAAATATAAAATTATTTTACCCTTTTCTTATTCAACTATGCAGCAATATATTTTATACATATGTCTTTGTAAGTATATAAAGGATGCAAAATATGTAAATAAGTAGAGATAGTCTATTCAAAAGCTATTTAAAAATACCTACCGTACATTAATTAATAAAGATAGCCTTAATCAAAAGCTAACACAACTAGTGTTAAATACTATTCAGTAATCAAAGGAAGTTTGCTTAGGAAGCAAAGTGTTCTGTTCTCTTGTTTATTGTGTACATGTGTGAAATAATTAACTTACAGGCATATATTGAGGAAATATTTTTCTTTGCAGAAATTCATACTACAGTACATAGCTACATGTGGTACTTAAGAGAAAATGGCAAATAAATGTAAATAGTACCTATTGTTGCTGTATAACCTATTCAAAACACAAAAAAGTTATTGAGAGTGCTTTGAGATTACTCCCAAATCATGTTTTTGAAAATAGTGATCCTGTACATGGCTTCAGTCATTCATCAAAAGTTTGTACAAACTGTTTGAAGAAAATCAATAAAAATGATGAAACACAACAGTTATTCAGCAAGAAAGAAAGTTCAGGAAGTGATACTTGTACCTGAACCTTCATCTAAGTGCATGAATGTTCAAGAAGCATACTTTGAAAAAGACAGCAGCTAGACAAGACTCTCGAACAGCTTGATGTCACCCCAATAAAATTACGTAAGTATACATTATATATATATATATTATATATATATATATATATATATATATATATATATACACAGGGTGTCCGAGAATTATCTGTACAATTTTTGGCTGTTATTAAAAGTCAACCATGAAGTGTAGAAATTCCAGTGTTGTCCCATTTTACAGAGAATCTCATTAAGTTTTTTCTGATACCACGTTTTGACAAGTTTTTTAGAAATGTACGCGGGTGACAGACATTGATGATTTAAAAGCAAGAATCACAGCTGCTATTGAGCGAATTGATGTGGATATGCTGCAGCGTACATGGCAACATTTGGAGTATCGATTGGATGTTTTGCGAATCACTAATGGTGCACATATCAAATGTTTCTAACAACGTTACTTTAATAAAAGAAACTTTTGAAAATACAGATTCTAAATAATCTTGTTTAAGAATTTTACGTGTGTTATCAAGAATTTTATTAAAAGATGAAATTGTACAGATAATGTTCGGACACACTGGAATTTCTAAAAAACTTGTCAAAACTTGGTATCAGAAAAAACTTAATGAGATTCTCTGTAAAATGGGACAACACTGGAATTTCTACACTTCATGGTTGACTTTTAATAACAGCCAAAAATTGTACAGATAATTCTCGGACACCCTGTATATATATATATATATATATTATATGAACCTTATGTTGTTTCGTGTGTTGGTCTCTCTTCACACGGAGGTCAAGCTGGTGGCCCCGCCTCTAGGTCTGGCCTGGTGGAGGAGTGAGTTGCTTTCTTGCGCTCTCCACCGTACATAGCCAGGCACGCCCAGCTCATCTGGTACTGTCCTGAGCCAGGCATCCAGTCTTTTCTTGAAGACTTCAACTTTGACCCCCGTTACATTTCTGAGGTCCTTAGGAAGCTGGTTGAAAAGTCTTGGCCCCCTGACAACCAAGCTATTTTCCTTCAGGGTTGAGGAGGTCCCTTGTCGTGCTTTCAATTTGGGAACACTACACATTCTGCCTTTCCTATTTTCCAGTGTTGTTTGAATGGTAATTGGGTTTAGTTTTAGGTTTGGTACCAGTTTTTCAATCATTTTCCATATGTAGATTATGATGTACCTCTCTCTTCTTCTTTCCAGTGAGTACAGATTTAGTTTACGTAGTCTTTCCCAGTAGTTGAGTTCTTTGCAGCCATCAATCTTGGCTGTGAAATGCCTTTGCGTTTCTTCTAGTTTATTAGTTTCTTCCTTTTTATATGGGGACATCAAAACTGAGCAGTATTCAAGTTTTGGTATAATCAGTGTTTTTAGCAGGGGAATCATTACTGTCCTGTCCCTTCTCTTGAACGTTCTTAGAACCTGTCCAGTGACTCTTTTTGCTTTATTTATCGCTATCTGATTTTGTGTTTCGAATTTCGCATCATCTGTCATTATTATCCCGAGATCAATCACTTTCATGCTTCTCTGAATTTCCTGTCAATCTGGAGTATAATATGCAGTCTGTTTAAGTTCTTCTTTTCTACCATATCTCAAGAGCTGAAATTTCTCAGCATTGAATGACATGTTGTTGTCTTCTGACCATTTGTATATTTTGTTCGTGTCCCTCTGCAAGGCCTCCACGTCATGTACATCGCTGATTTTTCTGCTGATCTTTGTATCGTCTGCAAAGGATGTTACTATACTATTGCTGTTTACTCCGCTGTCTATGTCTGTTAGCATGATAATGAACAGGAGTGGGGCCAGTACTGTCCCTTGTGGTACTGAGCTGCGTACTTCTGATTCTGATGATGATATACCTTGAATTTTGACGACCTGCAGACGATCACTAAGGAAGTTGTAGATCCATTTTCCCACTTTGCCTGTTATTCCCATGTCTTTAATTTTATGTGCTATTATACCATGGTCACATTTATCGAAAGCTTTAGCAAAATCTATGTATATAACATCGTAGTTGTCATTGCCTTCCAGTGCATCTAGGATATTGTTGTAGTGCTCTATTAGTTGTGATAGGCATGATCTACCTGATCGGAATCCATGCTGATTTTCGTTGAATCTTTCCCGTGTCTCCATGAAATCATAAATTTTCTCTCTAACTATTCTATTATATATGTTTTTTTTTTCACTGGAAAGGAGGAGAGAGACACACACCATTATTTACCCTTAGAAAATAATGGAGAAACTAGTCCCTAATCTTACTCTGAACTCTGTAACTCCACAAACAACAGTGGACAGTAGAAAAGGAAGACTGTGATATGTTCCCAAATTAAAGGCCAGACAGGGAACATCCTTAACCGTGAAAGAAAATAGTTTTGTTGTGAGAGGACCAAAACTGTTTAATCAGCTGCCCAGAGACATAAGGAACATGAGTGGTGTTACAGTGGACATCTTCAAAAGAAGATTAGACGCCTGGCTCAGAAGAATCCCTGATGAGCCAGGTATACAGTCTGGCTATGTGAGGTGGAGAGTACAAGAAACCAACTCACTACTTCACCACACCAACTCGAGAGGATGGGTGATGAGCTTGACCTTCATGAAATGAGGAATTATCATACGCAACATTTGAAAGGTATATTCTACTTCTATAGTTTTATAATTTTCTGTATGTACCTAATGGTAGACTTAAAATATCATAAATTTTCAGATGGCTTGAGCAGTATCAGTAAATCAAAGATGGCATCAAAAAAATACCAGAGAGCTTCAACATCTCTAAAAAGGAAATTGGAAGACAACATCTGTGACAGTTGAAGATGATGCTGGACCATCCAATAAACAAGATCTTAAAAGAATGGAGAAAGATATTGCAAGATATGTAAGAAACTGTATGTAAATTAGATTACTTTAATACTTGGTCTCTTACCTTTAAGCAGGGTTGGCACCCAAAACTCACTGGAATTTTCAGTGGGTTTTTGTGTTTTTGATCCGAGATGTTTATTTTAAAATAATTGAAATTTTTCTGATTGCTACATTGTTCAATTGTAGCTAATTAGAAGGCTTTGGCATGTTGATTATTTCGTCACCAGATGTAGTGATCGCCTTTATTAATTAACTTTCTCCTCATTATTTATGCTTCTTTCTACTTTACTATATCTCTATTTATTCTCGATCGGCTATTTCTTTCATTTATCACTTTGTTTCTCTACACTCTTTTTTCCGTATCGTATAAATATCATGGTAGCGCGCCTAGACCTGACTCAAAGTTCGTTACAAAACAACAAAGGGGGAAGGGGTATATATTAATGCTCTTTTTTAACACTTGTGAACGCTTTATTAATTCCAAAAATGGTTTAGTTAAGTTAGGGGTATGCGAGTATGAAATTCTATTATAATAATTTAGGTCGGAGAGGGACACGCACTTAATTAACTTTACGTTACATTTCGTCAACTTACTCGTATCGCGTTGCCTCAAGACTGAGTCTTTTTGTGGGTTCCGCTCTGTCGGCCTCTCTTCAAGATTGCCAACTCTTCCCATTTTAAACAATTTACAATCTAACAAACATGCTTTATCGTAATCATCACAATTTTTAGTAAATTTATATTAAACATTAATTAATATTCTTAACTTGGCATTACTACACTCGCATCACCCCCTTGAAAATAAGTTTTTAATTAGAAAACTTATTAATATCGTTTAACAAATTTCATAATTTTATTCAACAAATTTATATATTTTGCAATTTTTTTTTTTTTTTTTTTTTTTCTTTTTTTCTTTAACAAATTCAAAGTTTAGAAATAGACAAGAAATAATAGAATGACAATTCCCATACATATATTATATCATATTATACAAACCGAAAACTTTATCATTTTCACATTTGCATAAAATAAAATTTCTTACAGTGGCCACACAAATCTCAAGTTCACAATCTATTCCCGCGATTTCTCATCAACGATCGCTTTACATTTGAAACAGTTATTTGTATAGTTATACAGTTACTATCAGGGCAACATAGAAAAAATATAAGAAAAAGTTTACATAAAATACTGACCAAGAGCGCACATACTACTTCACGAAAAACACAACAATTATGGGCAATAATCGCACCCTTTTCACTTATAATTTCATTGCCTAATAATCAGTACATTAATTTGCTGGACGTTATTTAGATGACACTCCGCACGCTGACAACGGATTTCAATTTTCAATCGCAGCTCTCCTGCTCACTTCGCTAGAATGCAAGGGATTGCATCAATCAACATGCAACAGGGCAGCACGCTATATGGTTCCGCTCTCTCTCCAATGGCGAAAAAAAAACAAGAGACGTCCAATTCTAAAAGGATCAGGGGGGGAGATATCTGAAAGCGGGACCACGCGCTGGAATTGGACGGAATTTGCAATTCTAGAAGTCGATGAAGAAACTCGCCTTGTCTCATCTCCACTTTTGTCGGTGAATGCTGCTCTTCCTACGTCCAGCTGAAAGACTCTTCTACTGGCAACAATCAAACGATGACTGCTGTAGGCCATTTCCCAATGAACCTACTGTATGTCTGTATGGACAGTACAGTCGTAGGCACCCGTTCAAGCTCTCGTGGCTTGTCTACTGCATGCTGTGACACATATTTAGCGAAGCATTCGAGCAGCATGACCAGCTACTGCCCAAAAAATACCAGTAGACCATCTTCGATCGAAACTTTCGTGTGCCAAGACCCTGCACACGTAAATTTCTCTTCTCTTCCGAAACTGTCCTGCGCCAAGTCCATGCGCATTCGGTTCCTCTCTTCTCTTCCGAAACCATCCTGCGCCAAGTCCATGCGCCATTTGGTTTCTCTTCTCTCTCTCTCATTGGTGATCGATCACCTATCCGGTCGACTAAACTCACTTGATGGAACTCGGATTCAACTTGGTTGACCCAAACTGAGCCTTTGAATTTTGAAAAAAAAAGTTTATTCGAAACGTTTCTGTACTGCTTATCATTTCATTTTTAATTTATCGAATTTTCTTGACAGTTCACTTCGAAATACTAACTACACATTTGCTCTGGCCAAATTCATGGAAAAAATATAAAAAATTTCGCAAAAATTTAATAAAATCTAGCTACCAATAAGGTCACTTATGGCAGTTACAGCAGAGAAGATAAAAAAAGTCATAAAACGCTAAACAAAATTGTACAGTATAAATATAAAAGCGCCCATACATAGTAACTGTTAGTATAATTTAAGAATTATTATTGTTCAAACTATCGTCAGAAATCACCTCAATACCTCTAAATACAAAAGACAAAAATGAACCCCAGAAACTTCATGTCATCCATTCTCTGACAATCATGAACCCTCTTGCTTTGAGGAGGAGCACACAAAGACGCCACAAAAACGTTACTGGCTATCTATAAGGCTCCATTTCCGAGTGTACACTTGAGTCAATGTTTCAAATGCATTAGTTAACTCCGACTGAAGGTTTAAACAATAATTTTTCTAAACAGTTATTAAAAAGTAAAAAAAATTTAAATATTACTACCAAAAATTATTTTAATACAGTAATTCCAACTTGAAACGTCAAATTTCATACGAATTGAACTCGCAATTAGCAAATTACATCTGAGATACAACTCTCTCCTTCAACAGAAACCCCAGTATGGTTTGCAAATCACAAAAATCTCAGTAATTTATCGTTTTCAAGTGAAACTACAAATTTGCATAGTTATACTAAATAAGAATAGATCATATGCACTAAAAAAATACACGCAATCCACTGTAAACAAAAACAACACTGCATAATTAAGAGCGGTCGCTTTGTTTGTAAGCGAACCTCTATACAAGTATCCCTAACCGAATGAAACTTGCATTATATCCTAACATAATTTCGTAATATTTTCCATGCAAACGCTCGAACTAAAAAAAAAGACATTTTTTCATTTCTAATTCCAAATTAAAATATCCTTTTTAGAATACAAACCAAATTTGAACTAAAAATTTTACCATTGTCATTGAACTGGAAAGAAAAATAAAAATCGGCCCACCTGTACCAATAAAATTGATTATTGAATGAATTTATAAAACGTAAAGAAAATATATGATAAGAATTTTCTACACAAATTTCTGTAATTCAAAAAAATTATAATATCCAGATTTAGTAAAATGTGTACCGTAACTCACATTGGCCGTCAAAATAAAAATAAAATTTACTGCTGCACTTTTAGGCCTATATTTAATAAATTCAATGTTATGCGCGGAAAGAACAATTTAGAATTTTATGCATAACATTTGTGCTTATTAAAGAAAAATCCTATGCTTATTTATGTTAAACCAATTAAAATTTTGTTAAATAACTAAGAATTTACTACTCAATAGACATACCGTAATAACGGTTAATCTCCGAACAATATTTTACGATAGGCCTACAAGAAATCTCTTACAATACAATAGCCATTTTACCAAATATGTCGGAATTGTCGTGAAATGAACGAAAGGAAGAGAGAGGAGAAAAAAAATAATCAGCTTACCTACCAAAGTTTATGGGTATATAAATATATGTAATTATATATATAACTAATAAATACGTATTAGTTAATAAGTAAGTATATAATTAATGAGTATATAATTAATGAGTATATAAAAAAATAAAAAAAAACTTATAAAAATTTCAAACACAATTTCTCTATTTCAGTTAAACGAATTCTGCTTATTTTGAAATTTAACACAATCCTATACGGCGACTTATAATCTGACAAATTTAATATGTTTAAGATTACCTTTCGACTGTCAATTAACTGTAACTTAACCTATATAGCGCGAAGCGAGCGAAGCAAAAAGCCCGTAAATCTATATAAACAAAATAATCCTATTATTATATACAGGCAATCGAAATATAATAAAAAATCTGCTAATGAAACCCAGAAAATTTCTCATGTTCATGAAATGTTTTGAATCGGTACAAATTTTCGCTAAAACATTTTTAAAGACCATATAAAACGTGTATCACTGTATTTAAACTAACAATTTACTTACGTACAAATTTTTTTCTATATTAATCGCTATTATATCACAATTACTACTAATTTCAAAAATTTTAAACAAAAAATAAAAAGGTAAGCTGAAACAAGCATACAGTGGAAGAGACGAAAAAAAAAAAAAATTTGAGTCTTCAGGCAGCACGATAATGTTCAAAACTATATCCTCTCCAACCGAAATGAACGAAATTTAACGTAATAATGACTCGCAATATTGAGTCGGACAAACGAAAAGCAACGGAACTGGACGATGCAAAATGGGACAAAGGGAAAACAAATTAAATTCTTAGGCGCGAAGTTTGTCAGGGACGCTATAAGGATGTCGAAGGCGATGCGCCATTTTTAAATTTTATTTACAATGAAATTTTAAGGCATGAAAATCGAAATTTGCCTGCAAACGGGGTAAACTTTGCATTTAGATATTTTAATAATCGAAATAAAATATTCATTAACGCTATTGGTTATTATACCGGTTTTGAAGAATTTTAATCAAATACTAAATCACGTGGGTAAGCCTCACAAAATATGATGTAAGACCACCGCTAGCCACCAGATGTAGTGTTCGCACCAGATGTAGTGTCGCCTTTATTAATTACTTTCTCTCATTATTTACGCTTCTTTCTACTTTACTATATCTCTATTTATTCTCGATCGGCTATTTCTTTCATTTATCACTTTGTTTCTCTACACTCTTTTTGCCGTATCGTATAAATATCATGGTAGCGCGCCTAGACCTGACTCAAAGTTATTACAAAACAAAGGGGGAAGGGGTATATATTAATACTCTTTTTAACACTTATGAACGTTTATTAATTCGAAAATGGTTTAGTTAAGTTAGGGGTATGCGAGTATGAAATTCTATTATAATAATTTAGGTCGGAGAGGGACACGCACTTAATTAACTTTACGTTACATTTCGTCAACTTACTCGTATCGCGTTGCCTCAAGACTGAGTCTTTTTGTGGGTTCCGCTCTGTCGGCCTCTCTTCAAGATTGCCAACTCTTCCCATTTTAAACAATTTACAATCTAACAAACATGCTTTATCGTAATCATCACAATTTTTAGTAAATTTATATTAAACATTAATTAATATTCTTAACTTGGCATTACTACATAAAGCAATTCTTGAATTATGAAGTGTGTAAATAAAGATTGAAAAATTGTAAAGTTTTATTGGCCTTTTAAATGGTGTCCACACTACAGACACAAATAGAGTACAGTAAAACTCAGGGCTGTGGAGTCAGAGTCAGAAGCAATTTTGGTGCTGCTGGAGTCGGAGTCAGTAAAAATGTACCGACTCCGACTCCGACCTCAATATAAATTTTAATAAAATATGTTTTTGTGTGTGATATCACTGGCAGCTATGGTGGTTAAACCACTTAAATAATAAACAGAATGTTTTCCATTTCAGACACTAATGCCATTAATTCATTTTTTCTTTTCGGATAATATTTTTTATTTTTAATGCTTATTTAATTTTGAGTTCTTTCTAAATTTCATAAGTTTTTAACTTTCAAGTCTAAAACCCCTTTCACAATGGCAAAGACACTTCCAACAAAGTCTGCAGTTTTTGAATATTTTACAATAACCACAGATGGGAAACATTTCGTGTGTCAGTGTATGATAGATGATGATGATGGTGAAAAATTATGTGAAGCAAAAATCAGTGGTTTTACTGGCTCTGATAAAAATGCACCAACCAGAGCATCAAATTTGAAAAGACATTTGCAGCGTTTCCATCCCAAAATTTTAGAAGTTGTCATTGAGAAAGATAGTAATAAAAACCTTCCAACTACTTCAAAGTTAACAAAAGATCAGAAATCTACTGAATGACAAGCACCACTTACAAGATTCTTTACAGACAAGTTACCATAACAATGACCACAGAAAAGTTCAAGAAGCACATCATCGAACTGGTGGTAAGAAATGGTGTAGCCTTATCTTTATTTTCACAACCAGCCTTTCTAGGCCTAAATGGAGAAATGGCCAAGAAACTTGGAGTTTCTCTGGAAAGACAAAGTATCAGAAAAATTATAGTTGAAGAAGCCACAAATAAAAAGGAAGAACTTCGAAGAACTCTTAAGGGACGCTTCATGTTCATTAAAATGGATGCAGCCACATGTCATAGAGTTAACTATTTTGCCATCAATGCTAGATTTGTTGATGAAAACAATAAAATGGTAACTCGGACATTGGGAGTAAAGGACACTGAGGCACATCATGACAGCGACTATCTTCAGAAGTTAGTGGAGGAAGTTTTACAAGACTTTGTAATTAAGAAAGAGCAGATTCTATGTATTGTCACAGATAATGCTTCAACATGCTAAGCACGATAGAAAAGCTGAATAAAGTTGAAGAAAAAGTGGCTAATGAAGATGACATTCCTGAAACTGATTCTCAAACAGCACAAACAGAATAGAGCGATGAAATTTTAGATGATATTGTTGAAGAAGCATCTAAGATCTTTCTAATCCAGCATATGTGTTGTGTTGTACATAGATTGCAGCTAGCAATAAGAGATGGATTGAAAGATCGCCATGCAGCTACTCTGATAGGCAAGTTGAGGCAAGTAGCCACTGCAGCCAGGACCTCTAAAATTGATGCTATTATCCAGAGACGTGCAGGAAAGGGAGCTACAGTATTTTGGACCAAGCGACATGCTCGGGGAGCACATATATGATGATTAAGCGTTTGCTTGATCTAAAACCCTTCCTAGAAGACATTGATAATCCCAATGTTTCACTAACTGAAATTCAATGGAGGGAGGTTACACAATTAGAAGCTCTGCTTGCTCACCCTTATACTGTCACCAAAAAGTTGCAAGCAGAGGATTTAATTCCTGGTACATTCCTATGGGAATGGAAAAATTTATTATTTCGTCTATCCCAAACTGGAGGATTAATTGCTGATGGAATTGTATCCTCAATGAAGAAAAGAGAGGGTCTGCTACTGGAAAATGAGATCTTATTAGCTGCTGTCTACATAGATCCAATGAACCAAATTTTGTTGACTGAAGAACAAATTGCTAAAGCAAAAGAGGCCCTCTGCGAGGTTGCAATTCGCATAAAAGGGCTATTACCTGAAAATCCTGAACCACAAGATGAAGATATGAGTAGTAAGTCCCTCTCATCCTCTTCAAATGATGAAGAATTAGACTCAAAAATATTTAGATAAAATTGAATGCTCAAAAGCAAAGCATCGCTGCTTAAATGTGCATAGGCAACCTTTTGATGTTAAACTAATGAAATTTAAGCAAGATTTTTTTTGATGGCCTAAAAGAAGTGGAAAAATATGATCACTCATCTAAACTGACAATACAAGAAGTCATCCCCACATATCCAGAGATTTTAAGAGATACAACTATGATAGTAACAGCCATGCCACCCACCCAGGTCAGTGTGGAGAGACTGTTTTCCGCACTGAAAATAATTAAATCAGATTTAAGGGCTTCAATGAAAGAGGATCTGGCAGAAGCAATTCTTTTCCTAAGAACAAGTTATTCATAAATTTTAGATTTTCACCCTTGGCCTTAGTTTAATAAATTTTGCAGGAATACTTTTATATTTTTGATTGCATTTAATGAAATTTTTATTTTGTCATAGTCTTAAATTTAATTTTTTTTTGTTTTATGCTCAATGAATTTTGTTTTTTCATAAATAAAAAAGCCATAATGGCATTGCTATAACCATTAGACTCAAACTTTGCAGGTTATGGGTTTAAAAAGTAGCCTGATGATTCACGTGGTGGTGATGAAGTGCCTCTTGTGTAATTATCATCATAGCAGATTTAGAATTAATATACCTTCGGAGTCGGATAGACAAAAAATTGAGGAGTCGGAGTCGGTTTTTTTATGTGCTGACTCCACAGCCCTGGTAAAACTAATGAATGCTAAATAAAGGTGTATATATATATATATATGAATAGAAACGACATAAGTATTAAGGAACGTTTTCTGCACACGAGGAGGAGAGATAACGAAATAATGAAAAATGAGGCGAACCGCCTGGGAATCGAACCCAGGCCTTCCAATTGCCGGTCGGAAGGCGGTTCGCCTCATTTTTCATTATTTCGTTATCTCTCCTCCTCGTGTGCAGAAACGTTCCTTAATACTTATGTCGTTTCTATTCATTTATATACTGCGCGGTCATTGCAGTTATTTGCATATATATATATATATGTATATATTATTCACAAGTATTACTTGATCTTAAATGCTTATGAATTCTTAGGAATGCTTATGAATTGTGAATGAATAGCCTGGTCTTAAATTTTGGACCTATTTAATAAATTCTTCATTCTCTACAACTAAAATGGAATATTTGCTGAAAAGAAAAATCTGGCCATTTGCAAATCTAGTTGTTCTTTTTGATCTACAGTTGTTCTAACCACATATGGCATTATCTGACCTTGCAGTTTTTGGCTGGAGTAGAATGAAAAAATAGTAGGGAAGATACAGAAGTGGTTGAAGTGAATGAAGTCTCACTACTGTGAATTGTAGTGTCATCATGAACCAGGCTTTCATATGATTTGCTTGAAGAGGGTCTACTCTCAAAACTGCCATGTCTATGTGTAGGAGGAGCAGTTGCTGATGTAGCTGTATTTGTAAGCTCATTTGCTTCATCACCACAAGCCTGTACCCATTTTTTATTGCATCGATTTAAGTGATGTTTCACTCATTCTATTTTTTTCAAAAATACATATTTGCAGTATTTGCACTGAACTCTATTTGGTTGGTCACTCAACATTTTTACTTCATCCCATTTAGCAGCTTTAAGTCTGCCACTAGTATGTGCAGGTCTAACTTTAGGCATTATTAAATAGATATTAATTAACTAAAACTGATCTCTGAAAAAAAAGATGTTCAAAAATAAGAATAATGTCTACTGTCTAGGCCTGTAAACAAATTGCAATAAAAATTCAGAAAAACATGCTACCATGTTGATTCAAAATAGAACAAATACCACACTTTGTTAAATGAAAACACAATACGTTTCAACAGCACACTGCTATCTTCTTCAGTTGAAAGTGACCTTAAAACTGAAACAAAATATATAAATTCTAAAAATCATAGCTATAACTTTAATTTAAATTATGAAACCCAAAAACCCCAAAACCCACCCAAAAACCCATGGGCTTTGGTTTTTGGTGAAAAACCCAGGTTTTTGCCAACTCTGCCTGTAAGAGATTGAGTCAAACCACAAATGCAGCTAAATATGATATAAGGCAATTAAATTAATAGTACTTATTAATTAATATACTTAAGAATGATCTTTGAAACTTTTGAATTTTATTCAATTCATAATATTTAGTCAAAAAAATTGCAATGATTTATATTATGTATTTTTCTTCTTTTAAACAGGTATGAGATGCTGATGAATGATCTCAAAGAAGAATTCAACTCAACATCTTCCTATCAACGAAGATTCAGATACTTGTACTGTCTCCTTTTACAATTACTAAAACCCAACAGTTTTTTGGTGCCACAAGGTAGTTACACTGTTGACAAAGCCAGACATTTGAGAGCTGAATTTGGTATTCTTCCAGAAGATTCAAAGTACAGTAAAGGAAAATAATTGACTGAAAAAACAATATCCAGAGTGAAGGCTTTCTATGAAGATGATGAAGTAAGTTGGATATGTGCAGGGAAATCTGAGTATGTCAGTATAAGAAATAAAGATGGAGAAAAGGAGTACAAACAAAAATGTCTCTTACTAGGTAATTTGAAAGAACTGTATGCAAAATATAAGGAAACTGATGATAGTGTTGGCTTTTCATCATTTGCAAATTTAAGACCTAAATGGTGTGTTATTGCTGCAGGGGGAAAGGAACACACACAGTTTCTGTCAGGGCCAGCTCAAGGTACTGGCAACTCTGGCAGTTGCCCAGGGTGCCATGTGCTAAGGGGTGCCATGTCATGTGTTTGGGATCTTCTAAATACAAATGGAAAAATAGCCTAAATAAATAAAATAAAATGAAATAAAAGAGTCAAATGTGAAAATTTCCTGATGTGGAGTCAAATTTTCAGGAATTTATAAAATTATATTAGCCAATTGATAGCATTACTACCAGACTACCAGTAAGGCTAAGGTCATGGGATGATGTGTCACAGGGGTTGATGTGGCTGCGTAGGTGAGCGTTGAGTGCAAATTACATACACCTGGCAGTGCTGTCATCCTTTAACCCTTTACGGACGAGTCCGCAGCATATGTGGTCACTTTTGTTACCAGAACGTATAGGTTTTATTGTTATTGAAAACTAAATATTTTAGTAACTAGTCACTGAAATGATACACATTTTGGGTTCCTTTCCTGACAACTAAATGACATCTATATATAAACACGTAGAAACATTTATAGAAATGAGGCATTGTAGTACAATTTATATTATTATTTCTGGTGGACCTTAAGGTACCATCCATCATTAAAGGGTTAATATCTTATCAGTGTTGTGGTCCAGTTGCATGGGGTGGGAACCCTGCATTGTTTGTTATAAAGCAAATCTTGATATATTTTGAAAGCTTATACCACCCTTCAAGAATCCATCAGGTGTACACCTGACCCCCACTTGGCTTTTTCAATATGGCCGCCATTTTCCAAGATGGCTGGTGAAACTGAAAAATCCCATATCCTGGTCAATACTTGATGGGTTTTGATGATCTTGGTGTCATTTCTAGGGGTTTTTAAGATGAGTCGATCTGGAGGGGTTGCAGATACTTTGGGAGTTGTTTTGACCCACATTCGTCAATACTCAAGGTCATTGGAGGTCAAACGCCTCCCAAAATAAGGAATATCCCATATCCCAGGCAGTTCTGGAGCTATTTTGGTGATCTTACTGTCATTTTTATGGTTTTGGGCGAGACTGAGTAGTTCTATAGGCACATGATAACAGTAGGATATCATTTTGCAACTCCATGGGTCAAGTAAAGGTCATTTGAGGTTAAAGTTTGGCCTTGAAATATGATAATGCCACAGTTGACATCACTGTATTTGCTTTATTTCAGTGATAATTTCTACAATCTAGCTAACTGCTGAGCACTTAACATCTTTTCTGTAGATAAAACCAGATCATAATGCTTAAATGACATAACCCACATTATATGGATATGGATATTCGGATATAAACCAAAATTTATACTGAAGTGCAGGGCACATGCATTCTATGGAAGGTTGCAAAGCTACATGACCTCATAAGCAAAACAAAGCTCACACCTAGCCGGGGGATTGGCATTGACAACTTTGATGCAGTTATTCACATTAGGTAACCATTTATTGGGGGCAAATATCAAAAGACATGGTTGTGTCAGGATCATCAGGATCATCAGTCTGCTCTTCATTTGCATTTTGGGTCAATGGATTGTTGCAATCCAAGCCACTGCCACATGCAGAGAACATTGTGCAAGGGATTCTGCGTCCCATGCAGCCACAGCGACTTCCCCTGCATGCTGATTGTGATTCACACCCACATCTGATTAACTTCAGAACTTCATCTGGTGCTAGGCACACTCCTTCACCAACTGTTTTTGGGATGAGAACTCTGTTTGTTTCGTCTCTCTCCCACCCATAATGCACAGGATGAAGTGGTGGTGGGTCACACTTTAGTGCATCAAGCCAGTTCGCCACAGCGTAGTGGGCTCTGAGCACATTTTGATGGAAAGCTTCAGTTGGTGGTGGTAGAGAACATAGTTTGGGTGCAGCATTTCCTGACTTCCCTGTCTTCTGAGCCCATACTTGCTGATGACACTCAGTAAGAAATGAGGATTTCTTATCCCCAAAGCATGCAACAATGAACGCTGTTGCCTCTTTCTTGATATGGTCAAAGCATGCATCAAGGGACCCCAGCTTGTCTAGCTTCAAACCCTTCTTGGCTGTGGCAATGGCAGTGGCTTTGCCGATGCCATGTATTGCTGCAACTGTGTCACAACCACTCAAAGCATGTAGTTTGAGGATTTGTGGGATGATATCTTTGTGCTGGGTTACAGTTGCTTGGATGTCCACTGATTTTCTGCCACGCACTGGAGACTCCATAATATGGGATATTTGAAGTAATCTTTAACTTTTACAATGAGCAACCTACGTGACAACTTCTTACCACCTAACTCTTTGTAAAGCTTCTCTACTTCAATTGAATTCCATGGTTTCATTTTGTCCTTCGATAATTCTACACACAAAGCAATGAAGGGGCGGTCTTCAGGTTCAACCCTTGACTTATTCTGGCAAGCTCTCTCAACATGAAAGGTAGACATACAATCTTTATGGTATCGGGCTTCTTCAGCTGGTAAATCTCCTTTCATGCCCAACAACCTACTGAGTACAACTTCTCCCTGCTCATCATTTTTCAGTTTACACTTTTCTATCAACACATCTTCGTAATTTGTTTTTTTATCACCAAGCTTATCGGTCATAAACCTAGATGCTGGAATGCGGTATTGCACTGGAACTTTGATGTCATATTTCTTGGGTAATATACACTCGCTGACTTTCAAACAAAAGAGATAGTGTTTTTTAGGGTCATATACTGGGCCTTCACTGAGAACAGCACTACGTAGTCTTTTTGGCTCCACTGTAGGGGTATCACATTCTCTCTCTCTCATGAATGCTGATAAGCTCCGCTTGGACACATAAGTGGAAACACAGTTCTTGTGACAACAAAGGATTTTTGCTCCATCTTCCAAGAGAGGCTGTAGTCTTGCTCGAACATCTGGCTGCCCTCTGATGTCACTGCTCTCTATGATTTTCTGAATCCTCCCACAATTTGAAAGACCTTTCTGATCTCCAGGACAGCTACACAGGAAATCCTTGAAGAAACATTCGTCTGCAGCTTTTGTAGAACCTGAAAAATAAGAATTTTGTTTACCCATTCTTCAGAGTACAAATCACATTGAAATAATTTATCCTCAGCAAATGAAAATTAAACAATGCTCACCTGGTATATTCTCTATATTCAGCAGTAAAAAAACAATTTTGGAATCAGCATAACCAAGACATCATCAAACCACCAGATGGGCAGCACCATCAGCAATAATCTCAACCAACCTGAAAAAAATAAGAGGAATAATTAGACATATTGGAATTCACCTTACCATGGGGAAAATAATCCCTGATTTCATTTTAAACCCTATAGAAGTACTCAGTCTCACCCAAAACCATAAAAATGACAGTAAGATCACCAAAATATCTCCACAACTGCCTGGGATATGGGATATTCCTTATTTCAGGGGTTTGATCTGCAATGACCTTGAGTATTGATGAATGTGGGTCAAAACGACTCCCAAAGTATCTGCAACCCATCCAGATCGACTCATCATCCTAAAAACCCCTAGAAATGACATGAAGATCATCAAAATCCATCAAGTATTTATCAAGATATGGGATTTTTCAGTTTTGCCAGCCATATTGAAAAAGCCAAGTGGGGGTCAGGTGTACACCTGACGGATTCTTGAATGGGGTGGTATAAGCTTTCAGAATATGTAAAAATTTGCTTTATAACAAACAATGCAGGGTTCCAGTAAAATCAGGGTTTGTGCTACCGGACTATTGCCACTTTGTGGAATTTTTACATTTTTTTATGGATTTACCACTGACAAAAAGTGGCAATACTGTATCTCATATTTTCATACATGGTTCCATTTTAAGAATGGTTCGTTGTACTTTGAGTGAATATCGTGTTAATTGTAATGAACTCTCTATTCCTACATTTGTAGTTTTTCCTCATTGTGAAAAAATGTTAAAATTATACTTGTAAGGGTGCCAAAGTTCAGCTTGCCTTGGGCACTAGCAACCCTAGGGCCAGCACTGGTTTGTGTTTGTACCTATCACCAAAATCCTAAACTCATGGTGTCAGTAATTGGCCAGAAAAGCCTTGCATACCATACCCTTATGGAAAAAAGTGTTTGTGATATCAATAATTCTAACTATGTTACATAGATGTCTAAAATGTCCTGGTAGTATTGGTGTCGCAAACTTTTTGAATAACTTGTCAATATTGATAGACAGAGATAGAGTACAATATGTTCAATGGACTACTATAAACTGGTCACCTTTGCAAAGCAATACAGCTATAGTAGAGGAATTTATTGAACTTCTTTCAGAAGCCATTTTCTCCATCACTCATCATCACTACATTGCAAAATGTCAGAGTGAACACATGAAGAATATAAAACAGAATCTTTAAAGTAATGATGTACTTGTACTAGGGGATTTTGCTGAAAACTATTCATTTATTACTCAGGATGCCCCTCAGAGTTTTCAGTTGACAAATGATCAGGCAACATTCGCCCATTTGTAGTCTATCATAAGAAGGATGGGGAATTAAGCCACACTAGTTATTGCATTGTCAGTGACTGTCTTGAGCACTCAACTTCAGCAGTTCACATTTTTCAACAATATTTGATAAAAGAGATAAAAGCTAGGTTCCCCAATGTACAAAAAGTTATTTACTTTTCTGATTGATGTGGTGGACAATATAAGAATAGATTCCATTTCATCAATCTCTATCATGAACAGGATTTCGGTGTCAAAGCTGAGTGGAATTTCTTTGCTACAAGTCATGGTAAAAATGTGTATGATGGTATTGGAGGAACAGTGAAAAGAGGTACACGTAGCAAAGGCTGGTCACATTGACACCAAGAGCTTTATATGGTTTTAGTACTAAGCACTTCAAACCACTAACTTTTTTCTTTGTTACTAAGCAGGAGGTTGAATCAAATAAATTACATTTGTCTAATAGGTTTAATGAAGCTATATCAATCAAGGGCACAAGAGGCTTCCACAGAATTGTATCTAAGTCAAGGAACCAGATACATGATTATCAAACATCTGATTCAGAAAATCCTACTTTATTCAGAATGAGTTGAACAGGGTGAGAGCAGTCTGCTAGTAAACAAAGATACTGAGTATCATATTAGCCAATATGTTGCTTGTAAGTATGATAGTAAGATCTGGCTTGGAGTAGTTGAAGATAGTTCAGAAGAATTTGCTGATTACCAAATTAGCTTTTTAACATCTTCAGGAGGCCCTAATAAATACCCTTTTCCAGAGAAGGAAGAGATTTGCTGGGTAAGACAAAGCCAAATGATTCAACCTATGTCCAATCCAAATATCCTGTGTGGTACCCTATTAAAATTGCATACTCTTTCCATCCAAAAGAGATCAAATTAGTGGATCCATAAAAGTTTTTAGTGCAGTACAGTATATTATACTCACCCAGTTGATGCTTGTACTTCTAAGTTACTGTCATACAAGTTTAAGTGTGTATATATTCTTTCTAGTACTTAGTCAGTTTGCAGGCTTCAGTTGAGAAATTTGTTAATTATTGTTGTTATATTATGTTTGATGAGTTTGTTGAACCTGTGTTCAACAAAAATAAAATGCAGTTGCTAATAATTCAATTGTTTCATTCTTGAAACAAATTTACAAATAAATAAGTACTGGTGCTTACATACAAGGCAGCATACTTTTCAGGAAAAAAATTAAATTAAATGCAGGTGACAAACCATTATGAAAATATAATTTTTTTCAGTGAAGTTATCACTATTCAAATCTCAAAACACACAGTTTATACCTAAAAATACAGCAATTTCTTAAATGCCACTTATACAGAGTTTGGGCTTAATCTGATAATGAAAATTAAAAAAAAATTCATTGAAGTAGGAGGGTAAAACTCCGCTTTAATAATACAAATTGTCACAACTTTTTTACTCCTCAACTAACCTGCTATCCATGTCTATACTCGTTTAATATTTGACAAATTCCCTTTCAAATGCAATTTGAATCATTCTTCTCTCTCAATTAGGGGCTAAAATATGGTAATTTGTAATGGGGGGGTCCCTGAGAACCCCCCAAAGTTGGAAGGGCCATAACTTTTGAACCGTAAGTCCGATCAATTTGAAACTTGAAATTTGGGGTTGTTTGGTATAGGCAATACTACACAACAAATTATAGGAAAATTGGAAGGGGTGTGGTGTAAAATCTCATGATCTGTTTGGAATTAGGGGCCTACCCAATTATCCTAATTTTATTTTTTGGGGAGGGCTGTACCCCCCATGACCAATCAATACAAAAAATTTTGTTGATGCAAAAATGTTCCCCTAACATTTGTGTATATGCAGGGTTAATAATAAATCTGTAATTTTGTGTATTTATTGTATTTTTTCACTTCTGAAAAGTGTAGATTGTGTAAAAGCTATGAGAAATGAAGATCTCACTGTCATATTAACACATTTTCTTTAACACCAAAACATAGGATGAAAATCACAATCAATGACAATTGGATAGCTCAAATAACTGTCCTAAATAACAGATCCTATAACATATAAAAAGGGGGGTGCATATTAAATGACCTGAAATCTATCTATATACATTGTTGATAGAAATCATCTTTATAATTAGTTATTATTTACTGCTTAGCTTTACTTAAACAAATGGCTCCATGTACATCATCAGAGTTAAATGAGTAAATTATCTTAACTCCTGGAATAATGGTTGGATGTGACATCTTGCACAACATGTCACCTTTCAATATCCAACATACATCTTTACCTTGTGGAAATATGTAATGGTTAGGATGTTGACAAGCTGGGCTAGATGATATTAAGAAGTTAATTTTGTAATCACCACATTGTTCTGGTAAATCTTCAACTATGCCAAGCCACAGTTCATTATCATACATACAAACAATATATTGACCTGGACCATAGTCAGTATCATCAAGATTAGATGTTTCTACAATGATATCTTGCACCTAACTCGTATTAAACAATGCTGCTGATTTATCATCAGACATTTGATAAGCTTTTATTTGGTTAATGCCATTAGGAGCCATTTTGCAAAAGCCAGCAGTGCCTTTTATTGTAACAGCCTTGTCAAATCTACTTTGCAACATTTCTTTATTTCTTTATTTGCATTGATTTCAGTTTTAGAAACAAAAATACATTGTATAGTCTTAGTGAGATTTACAAAAGCTATAGAAAGATTCTGGGGTCAATATATGTCCTGACACAGTTTGTTGTAAGCTTTTCTTTGCAACAGCCCTTTTAATTCTCTCTCCAATTCCATTGCAAGTACTTTTCCCATGACTAGTTGGAAAGAAATTCCATTCACTCTTTATATTAAAATCATGCTCATGGTGTCATAAATTAATGAAACTGAACTAATTTTTGTATTGAGCTTTACAGCCCTCTGAGAAGTAATGGACTTGTATCATAGGATAAGTTTCTTTAATTTCTTGAATTAATTTATGTTGAAAGCTATAGACTGTTGATGTTGAGTGATCAAGACAGTCACTGATAAAACAAACTTTTGTGCTCTGACTTGCATTCATTTTGGTAATACTGTACATGACAAAAGGATGCAAAGTAACTTGTTCATTGGTCCAATGAAAATTTTAGATAGGATCTTGCACAACAAATGAATAATTCTCAGAATAATTCTTTCAAACTTCTTAGGTATGAACTCTGACTCAACATCAATTTATAGCCAAGAGTCAGAGAAACTATTTTCTGTGACAAGCAGTCAATGAAATCATCTACTGGTCCTTTCACATTTTCTAGTTTTGACCTATTAGTACTGACCCACTAACAACATTCAACTGATTCATGATTATGCAACAAATCTATAAAATATAAGAAATCTGAAAGAGCCACTGTACCAGGACAATCCTTGCAGTGCTGTAACACACACTTCCAATTATTTGAACTGCAAACTGCCTTCTCAATAAGAGCATTATAAGTTAAATCTTTCACACTTATTACAGATATCATCAGTTTGGGATTTTGGTGATGTGTGCGCACACCAGGGTTGTGGAGTCGGAGTCGTGGAGTCGGAGTCGTGGAGTCGCACGTTTCAGGGTGGAGTCGGAGTCGAATTTTTACAATGTGTGGAGTCGGAGTCAGAAAATTTTGGACCGACTCCACAACCCTGGTTATAGCCACTAGGTTAAGAAGGGTTATTCAATTTTAAGTAGGACTACTACTGGTTAGACCTTAATTATGTTTAAGAGAATCTTTTTCATATACAGGGTGGGCGGAAAGTAGCTCCCTATTTTGGATTGGTAAAAAAATATGTATATTATCCATTTATTTCAGAAGATATAATATGAGAAGGTAGGCATACATGGTAGGTTTTCTCTAAAATTCAATGTGGGCTCCAACTCTTTCCACCAGCTTCTGGAGCCGCCCAGGAATGGCGTCCACTGACTTTAGCAGGAACTCCGGCGGGATGGAGGACATGACTTCCCGAATTCGGTCCTCCAGTTCTTCCAATGTCCTCGGTTTGGTGCGGTAGACTTCTTCCTTTACCCACCCCCCAAAGAAAGAAGTCGCACGGTGTCAAGTCGGGGCTCCTGGCTGGCCATTGATGTGGACCACGACGACCCATCCAACGCCCAGGGAAGTGGGCATCCAGCCACTCACGGACAATAAGAGCGAAGTGCGGAGGGGCGCCATCTTGCATAAATATCAGATCGTCGATGTTCTCCCATGTGCTGACAACCGGCCAGACCTCGTTTCGCAACATAGCAAGGTACCGCTCAGCATTCATGGTGTTGCGCAGAAGGAACGGGCCCACAACCTGATCTGAGGTCACACAACAACACACCGTTACACTGAACCGATTCTGCCGTTTTTCAGCGGTAATCATGGGATCCTCTCCTGCCCAGTAGTGGCAATTGTGGCGGTTGACAAAGCCTCCGACGTGGAACACCGCCTCGTCGCTCCAGAGGATGTTGCGGAAGAGATGGGGCCAGTCTTCATGCCAAGCCAGCATGATTTCCCCGAACTCCATGCGAATGTCGCAGTCCTCGTCTGAGAGAGATTGGCAGTAATGCGGCTTCCACGCACGCCAGTTCAGCTCCTTCTTCAGCACAGTTCGCACTGAGTAGCGGGAGAGTCCACTTTCCCGAGCTGCCTGGCGAGTTGACTTTGGTGGACTCCGTGCGAACATTTCCTGAACTGCCTGCACCGTCTCCTGGGCCCTGGATGTCGGCGACCACATCTTCGAACATCTGCCACAGACCCCATGGTCATGAGCTTCGAGTGGCAGTTCTTGATTGTTTTCGGGTCCACTTGGGCACGTGGTCCGTGAATGGCCCGCCACCATCTTTGAACTCGAACGACAGATTGCCAAACTTCGTACCGTGCCGCCAACTGGGCACGCTCCTGCAGTGTTAAACGCTCAGCCATGTTACCCTTCAATCTGAAATGAAAAAAAAAAATGAACGTTACAATTGTACCACTTTCGAGAACACACCATAACAATATAACAATACAATCACAATTTATACATAATTTATATGTAATTTAAATTAGGGAGCTACTTTCCGCCCACCCTGTATATATATATATATATATATATTATTGGAAAAAATAAAAATCCCTTAATATGATAATATCTACAAGTCAATATCCTTCTTAATATTTGAATGTTCCCTTATCCTAGAAAGTAACCTGACGATTCATGTGGTGGTGATGAAATGTCTTATTATTATGATAATTATAGAGTGAAACACTAGAGGAGTCGGAGTCGTATATTTAAAATGTGAGGAGTCGGAGTCGGAGTTTTAGATTTTTTACAATGTGTGGAGTCGGAGTCAAATTTTTACAATGTGTGGAGTTGGAGTCGGAAAATTTTGGACCGACTCCACAACCCTGGCGCACACAGATAGAATAAGTGCTTTTAGCAACTGCAATCACATACCATTTTGCTCTTAAAGATGCAAAGGATGAGAGCCCTACTGGTGATTGTACAGTATCCTTGTATTGCCTATATATTACCCTGAGATTTCCAAGTAAAAGTTTTTTCTGAACCTGTTCCTTGACACCATCACTATTTTTTACACTTAAACTAGCTGCCTTACCTGGACACATCCAACTAATCTCATCCATTTCATAGAATAATTTAACTTTAGTTGCAACCTCAGGACTGATTTTTCTTCCTTTTGAGTATGAAGAAACTTCAGGCAGAACACCAAACATTCTCTTCCACTTTCTAGATTTGTCTACCAAATATCTTGTTGCTCCAAAGTATTTTTGAGTCTCTTCAATTGTAAAAGGTGACAATGTTAATATTTGAAGACATAGTTGGTGTGAACTAGATGAATTAAATGAATCAGTTGGTGTGAACTAGATGAATTAAATGAATCCTTTAGGCTCATCATCAGGTTGTCATACCTGAAAAAATGGTGAGGTACCTATTATTTTAAGAAATTAAATATTAACTATAGGTATCAAATTTGAAAATTTTAATAATTTATATATTTATATATATATATATATATATATATATATATATATACATACACCATCCCTTTCAACTTTTTAAAGGTTCTGTGCAATGATTCCCAATTTCACGAAGGTAAAGCTTCTCATCCCTCCTCTCGAGTTGGCATGGTGAAGTAGTGAGTTGGTTTCTTGTACTCTCCACCTCGCATAGCCAGGTACACCCAGCTCATTGGGGATTGTTGGGGATTGTTCTGAGCAAGGCATCTAATCTTCTTTTGAAGGTGTCCACTGCAACACCATTCATGTTCCTTAGGTCTTTGGGCAGCTGATTAAACAGTTTTGGTCCTCTCACAACAAAACTATTTTCTTTCATGGTTAAGGATGTTCCCTCTCTCTCCTTTAATTTGGGAACATGACACAGTCTTCCTTTTCTACTTTCCAGTGTTGTTTGTGGAGTTACAGGGTTCAGAGTAAGATTAGGGACTAGTTTCTCCATTATTTTTCAAGTGTAAATAATGGTATATCTATCTCTCCTCCCTTCCGTTGAATATAGGTTTAGTTCACGTAACCTTTCCCAGTAATATATTTCTTTGCACCCCTTGATCTTGGCTGTGAAGCTTCTCTGAATCCCTTCTAGCTGTCTAATGTCTTCTTTTTTATATGGGGATGTTAGGACTGAGTAGTATTCCAATTTGGGTATGATCAGTGTTTTCAGTAGAGGAATCATTATATTCCTATCCCTTCATTTAAAGTAGGCTGACCATATTTCCTTGAGACAAAAATGGGACATTGGGATGGCAAAAAAGGGATGGGGGTTATGTAATATTCTGTATTCATGAAAAAGTAAGTACATAAACATATTGAGCTTACAATTATTCTTCAGTGACAGAACCCATACAAAAACCCATACAAAACGGTACTGTCCCGTTCAAAATGGTACATATGGTCAGCCTAATTTAAAGGTTCTCAGTATCTGCCCCATTATTCTCTTTGCTCTGTTTACTGCTACCTTATTTTGTGTTTCAAATTTCACATCGATCATCATTCATTACAACCCCTAAATCTTTTGCTCTAGAATTTCTCTGAATTTCATTTCCATTTGGGGTATACTGTAATATTCTATGGATTTTAGGTCTTCTCTTTTTCCATACTGTAACAGTTGAAAATTCTCAGTGTTAAACTTCATTTTGTTGTCTTCCGTCTACTTGTATATTCTGTTCATGTCAGTTTGTAGCGATCCTATATCTTCAGGGTTTCTTATTTTTCTACTGATCTTTGTGCCATTGGCTAGGGATGTACCGATATATCGGTAGATTTTTATCTATATCGGTATTGGCTGATTTTTAAAAAGTATGGTTTTTCAAAAATTACAACAGAAGTTGTACCTAATTTTCTTTTCAAACAGCCAATCAAACAAGTGTAAATCATTTGAGAAATAGGTATAAAGCCTAGAAAACCAAAAACCTATCTTGTAGTCATAGATCATAATATTAACCCAGCTAGCTGGTTAAAAACGCATTTACTAAACCCAACATTAGGCCTACAGTCCAATTGTATAACAAACAAAACTATGACATCTAATGTTGTGTTGCCATCTTTAATGAAAAGGATTATTGCTTTGTTGCCACATTTTCAACATGGAAAATAAATTATGAATGTTACAAAAATATAACAAACTAATAAACCCCAGCTGGATATTGGTATTGGTTATCAGCCAATACTGTTTTTAATTATTGGTTTTTGGCTAAAAAGTGATATCGGTACATCCCTATCATCGGCAAAGGGTGTTACTGTGTGTCTGGTAACATCCTTGTCTATGTCAGTTACCATGATTATTAAGAGTACCGTAGTGGAGCTAATACTGTTCCTTGTGGTATCTACTGAGCTGAAGACCTCTGATTCTGATGAAGATACTCCTTGTACTGTAATGAATTGCTGCTGCTCACTAGGGAAATTATATATCCATTTCCCTAATTTTCTTGTTATTCCCATATATTTCAGTTTATGTATTATGATTCCATGGTCACACTTGTCGAACACCTTGGCAAAGTCTGTGTATATTACATCATAGTTTTCATTACTTTCAAGTGCATCAATAATGTAGTGTTCCATTAGTTGTGATAGGCATGATCTGCCTGACTGAAACCCATGTTGGTTATCATTGAATTTTTTCTGAGTTTCCAAAAAGTCATAGATTTTCTGTCTAACTATTCTTTCAAATATTTTAGTGAGATGAGATGTAAGTGACACTGGCTTATAGTTTTTGGCCTCAGATCGATCTCCTCCTTTATATATTGGGACTATGTTCGCACTCTTCAGGATGCCTGGTATTTCTCCCATGTCTAGTAATTGTCCCTATATGCAATATTGGAGCTCAGCAATTGCATTCTTGCAGTTTTTGATCAATGTGGCATTCCATTTGTTTGGTCCTGCAGCTGAGTGTGCTTTTAGTTTCCCTATAGCTTGTGTAATATCATCTGTCATAAAGTCAAAGCCCATTATACTTTCCCCTTGTAGTTCATCTTCAAAGAAAGTGTTTCTATCGCATATCAGTTTGTCAATTTTTGGGATACTGAAAGATGATTCGTACTGAGCTTTTAATATTTCAGTTACTTCTGTTTGCTAATCAGATAAAGCACTGTTCTCATTTTTCAGAGGTCTGATAATCACATGGTTTTTTGACTTCTTTGCAAAATTATAGAACTACTTTGAGTTAACCTTTATTGCTTCTATAGCATCATCATCATCTTTTTCTGTATGCTTTTCAATTAGTTTCTGTATGACGACACTCGATACTCTGCAGTTTATCATTTAATATTTTTCTGATGTTATCTTTACAGTTACTTAATTTTGCAGTCACTCTTTTTTTTCTCTTGAACCTGCTTCTCTTTCCTCTTTGTTGTATTTTTGGGACACGTCTTTCACAATTTCCAGCATCTTCTCTAAAGTCATTAGCATCTCTTCCATTGTCTTGGCCTCAAAAATGATTTTCCAATCTATTACTTCCATGCTGGATGCAACATCTTCCCAGTTTATAGCTTTGGAGTGAAAATTAAAAATTTTGAATGTTTCTTTCTGTTGTTTGTGTTCTTTCCCTTCCTGTTGCTTTTATATTGGTTGTTATTTCAATAATATTGTGGGCTGATATTATAGTTGGGGATATTTCTACATTATCAATTAGGTTGCTGTTGTTTGCGAATACCAAATCTAGGCAGTTGTTTTTTCTTTTCTGTTAGTTCTTGTGTTAACATAAATTCATCAGCTAGAGCTAGTAGCATCTTTACCGACTCCTGGTCTACCTGTGTGTCCCCCTTGTCCTGGTGTATACATATATTTTTTTCTATCCTTTTATATTTCATGAATTGGAAATTAAAATCACCACAGAGAAAAATATTTGGGGTTGGAGAGCGTAGATCTTTTACCCAGTTTCTTACCTCTGTAATGGAATCTGAAAATTTTGAGGTTGGCATGTTTCGGGGTTTGTACATTACAATTAGTACCATATTTAGATTTCAACTTTTGCTGCTACACATTCTACGTAGCTGTTTGAGGTACCGTACTTATAGTCATTTCTGTCATATGCCTTTCACATGTGTAAATAGCACATCCTCATCTATGTCTCACTGTTCTGTCAGTTTGGAGTATGTTATAGTTGTCAATTTGTATTTCTTTTTTGTCAACACCCAACTCACAGTTTTCACAGTTCACCTGGTAGTCCTTTACATGAGTTTCCGTGAAGCATGCAAAGTCTGCTCCAGCTTCTTGCATGAGTCCTTTCAGGTATAAAACTTTGTCTGGGGAATGATTTGATTTAAGGCCCTGAATGTTGGCTAGGATTATTTTTATTTTTTCTCTATCATTTTCACATACAGGTGGTTCTGATTCATTTTCCAATGGTCGTACCAGTTTCATTGCCTTGTAGTCCTCCAAGAATTTGCTTTTTTTTATCTTTGTCAGTACCTGTTGTCCCGATAACACACGAAGTATCTTTGTGCGTGCCTTCTGTCTGGCTCTCAGATTCCTATATTTGTCAGCTGACTTTGTATTTGCTGGATAGTATTTAGCAGTTGAATTGTGTTGGCTACATCTAAAAAATTGGTCCCCTTCTTTGATGTTCATTTTTCTTGCTCACCCATTATGTTCCTTTGAGGGTGGTGGTAATGGCATTTTTGTCCATATTTGCACCTCCCATATCTTGCATAGGTGTTGCAGTAAGATGGTGGAACTTGCATTTCTTTTCAAATTTGCAATATCCACTTATGTAATGTGTGTTACATAATGTGGGATATGCATAGATGCATTGCCCATCCTGATAACTGCAGTTCTCTTTTGCATAGTACAGGGGGTCCTCATTATCTGAATAGTCATTATCTGAGTCCACACATTTATGCATATCAATTTGTCAGTTTTTGGGATATTGAAAGATGATTTGTACTGAGCTCTTATATTTCAGATACTTCTGTTAGGTCATCAGATAGAGCACTGTTCTCATTTTTCAGAGGTCTGATAGTTGCATGGTTTTTTGATTTAGTTTTTGCGAAATTATAGAAGTACTTTGAGTTAGCCTTTATCGCTTCCATAGCATCGTCACCTTTTCCTGTATGCTTTTCACTTAATTCCTGTATGATGTCATAGATACTTTGCAGTTTATCATTTAATATTTTTCTGATGTTATCTTTACAGTTACTTAATTTTGCAGTCACTCATTTTCTCTTATGAAACAGTGCCCTCTTTTGTCTCTTGAACCTGCTTCTCTTTCCTCTTTGTTGTATTTTTGGGACATATTTTTCCACAATTTCTAACGTCTTCTCCTCTAAGGTCATTAGCATCTCGTCTGTTGTCTTGGCCTTGAAAATGGTTTTCCAATCTATTACTTCCATGCTGGATGTAACATCTTCCCAGTTTATAGCTTTGGAGTTAAAATTAAAAATTTTGCATTTGCTTCGATATACCTGTAAGTTATACATGGTATACCTGTGTATATATATATGTATATATATATAAGAGGCGACGGCGGGGGTCAGGCAGGTCAGGCTCAGCCTGACTTAACTTTAAAAGAAAAATAAATTTAATTGCCTGGTCATCATGTAAAATTTAAATTTGTGTATTTCAAAGATCTATTTATTATGGTCACTTTATTAGAGCAATATAAATTTTAGAATGCCACATTTTTTCCTTCTCTCCATGTGCTGCTTCTTTGGGCAAAGTCAGACTTGTTTTATGATGCCTGAGTGACTGAGTGCATTAAGCCACAAAGCCAGGTCAGGCATCATTTCCGATGTCTTGCATCACACTTATGAAAAAATGAAACTTTTACAAAATTTAATGTAATTTAAAATCAACATTAGTATAGCATCTGTCAAAACAATAAGATAAGTATATAATTTTGTAAATTATTTTTTCAAAGAAGAGAAAAGCGAGTCTTTCACTTTACAAGTCAGGCATATTTCTAAGTGCCTAACATTACGCTGGATGCCAAATCTCATCCTCAGAATGCTGTTTGAGTGAAAATAGAGATATGTGGCAACTATGAATTGCGCACGGCTTTCCTCATTGTCAGTTACCTCAGGGACTGTCTCATATTTGTTTCAATGCATTTGAATTTTTTTCTTTTGTGCTTTTGTGTGTGTGTGTGTGTGTTTTTTTCTTTTTTTACTTGACCTTAAATATCCATTTACATTGAAGTACATTAGAGATTTGGGTCTGATGAAATCAGGGTCTGAGCTTCTGACCTCTAGACTCAGAGTGGAATTTGTTTGGAGAAGACTGCAAGAGCACTGTATACCGAAAGCGGCATGAAGAGTTTGCAAGGTTCTACGATGTCAATGGCTCTCTGTTATTGCAGCGAGGTTAGTGATCTATTCACAGCTATTGGGTTAACACATATACCCTCAGAGTGGTGCATGTTCATTGACAGTTCAACTCAGAGTTTAAAAGCTGTTCTACTCCACAATGGGAACAAATATCCATCTATACCAGTTGCACATTCTGTTCAAATGAAAGAGGACTAAGAAAATGTCAAACAACTGCTCACTCAAATCAGGTATGAACAATATAACTGGGATGTGTGTGGTGATTTCAAAATGATTGGTTTCCTGTTAGGTTTACAAGGAGGGTTTACTAAATATTCAAGTTTTCTTTGCCTGTGGGATAGCAGGGCTTCAACTGAGCACTATAAAACAGTTCAGTGGCCTCCATGTGAAGGACTGCAACCAGGAAAGTACAATGTACTCAGGGAACCTCTTGTGAAGCCTGACATAGTTCTGCTACCACCTCTCCATATTAAGTTGGGTCTAATTAAGCAGTTTGTAACTGCATTAGATTTTGGAGGGGAAGTTTTCCAACAGATTCGGGTCATGTTCCCTAAACTCTCTGAGGCCAAAGTCAAGGCTGGCATCTTTGTAGGACCACAAGTCAAGGCGCTGTTAAATTCAAAGAACCTTGAAGCCAAGATGACTCCGATCGAAGAAGAGGCTTGGTGTGCTTTCCGTGATGTGGTTTGTGGGTTTTTAGGAAACCATAAAGCACCAAACTGTAAGGAGTTAGTGTCAAACTTGATTAAGTGCTATGGCAAAATGGGGTGCCATATGTCTTTAAAATTACACTATCTGCATTCACATCTAGACTTTTTTTGTGATAACCTGGGTGATGTGAGTGAAGAACATGGCGAAAGATTCCATCAAGATATTCAAATGATGGAGAAAAGGTACCAGGGCCATTGGGATGCTTCCATGATGGGAGTCTATGTATGGTCGCTGATCAGAAATGATAAGAATGTTCATATGTGGAAGTCACATTCTTCAGTGCATTTTTAAGGAACGCACACTGCATAACGAGGCTTGTTATTCTCTTATCAGTTCTCCTCATGATATATATTATATCCTTTGCACCATTTTGGGTTTGTCAAACAATTTTGGCTCAATAAATATTAATTTCCGATAGTGTTTTTATTTTCAGAAAATATTTGTTAGCCTTCTTTATATACTTTGCCATATGAAAAGTGTGATAACCTATATTTTTGAAATGGTTGATGATAGACCAAAACCAATATCATTTTTGGAATCAGCACCCTGAAATCATTAAGAAACAACAGAAAAATCACAATAAACAGAAAACTTTTCAAATTTTGTTACCCAGTGTTATGCATTGACTGAGATTTAGAAAAAGCTTTTAGCAAATCTGCAAAACTGTTTAGATTGATTTTAACTATACCAGTGAGCAGTGCATCCACAGAGAGAAGTTTTTCAACATTAAATCGAATTAAGACATATCTAAGGAACAGAACTGGTCAGGAAAGACTAGTATGTTTAGCAAGAATTGCAATAGAGAAAGAAATTGTGGTTTCCCTGGAGAGGCAAAAGATTCTACATGACAAGGTCATCGAAGAATTTGCATTGAAACCGAGGAGGTTGGAGTTTATGTATAAATGACTCATGATAGATTAAATATGAAGAAGACATTCTCTAAGGACATAATAAAATACAAGTAAGTTATTATAATTATGAAACAATTTATTGATTTAGTAGGCTTTAAGTAATTTTTGAAAACAAAAGCAAAATTATTTAAAAAACAAAATTTACATATTCATTAATATGAATTCTATCAAAGTCATATCAAGCCCATAATGCTTGTGCCTGACCTATGTGAAAAGTCTGGCATCGTCCCTGATATATATATATGAAAATTATTTCCCAAAAGAAACAAATGAAAAATATTTATGATGAATAAAACCACAAAGGAAAGGAAACACAGAGTGGTGCTCAAGCGCTTTTGTCTAATGACATCCTCAGGAATGCTAAAGTAAATAAAGAGTTGAAGACAATATATAAGTTACCCCCCCCAAATATATATGTATATAATAAATACAGAAATAAAAATTGTGGGAGGAGCATACAATTTTTAAGGAAAACTACCAATTTTAGCATTGCCCAAATTCAACACAAGATCAAATGGATTGTTTACAACCAATTTTGTAGATAATGCCTGAATGATATATAGGTATATAGGTCACAAAAAAAAAAAAAAAATTGTAAGAGGAGCATACAAATTTATAAGGGAAAATTACCAAAGTTTTAGCACTCTGCCTTTCTTGTCTAAATCCATTCTGAATGAATTCAAAATGACGGGATTGAGTTGAAAAAGACCCTTGCTCATGTGAAAGTTATTTGTAAGTTGGATAATAGCAGACTCAAGAATATTTCTATTAACAATGTTGCTAGAATGAAACAAAACTGAAGCATTATTCCAATCAATACAATGGGATAACTCTGACAAATGGACAAAAAGGGCACTGGACAACTGTCCTGTTCTAATGGAATATTGATGCTGTTTTACATGCGTGTGCAAATCCTTTCCCGTATGACCAATGTAAAAAGAATCACATTGTTTGCAGCCAGTTTTATAGATAATGCCTGAATTATTGGTAGGGCTATTTTTTACTATGATATTTTTCACAATATTGTTATATGAAAATACTATACTTAATATCCAAAAGTTTAAGTACCACACATTAGCAATGCCTAAAAAGCCTGGGAAAAATGGAAGTACTAAAATATTCTTTGACAAAGTGCGAGTGTTATTATCCAACCTTTGTTTGATGAAATTTATGAGTTGCGTCGGAGAACTTCTTCACTTTGTAACATTTTGGATTGCAAAATTGTCTCATTCAAAATAGTGGAGTAAAAAAGCAAGCTCAAAATGTGTTTTGAACCTTTCTTCAAAAAACATTAGTGACGATGCAAAAAGTGCCCTTGGATTTGGTATGTCCTTTTTTACTGTTAAAAAACCTCTTGCTTTACAAATTTGTTAGTTTTGCTTGTTTTGAAAAACAGTGTAATCTTCCTCAGTCTTTGGTTAACATAGTTAAAGGCCTTGTCTATAGTGCTGCGAATAGTATTTATGAAGATAACTTTCCTAAACATTTTCGCAATAGCCTCTCACATTTAAAAAAAGATGGTGAGCTCCATATTACCAAAGCAGACAAGGCTAACATCGTAGTTATTATGGAGTTATTATGGACAAAGTGGTCTACATTAGAAAGATGAATGAGCTGCTCCAGGATCCTGCCACATATAGAAAACTTAGGAAGAACCTGCAGGGTGAAGTCATCAAATCATTCAATAGTGGCTTGAAATGCATTCTCAAAGATCATAAGGACTTAATTCCGCGTTTCATGTCCACTTCACCTTCTCTTCCCTACCTTTACAGTCTTATTAAAACCCAGAAACCTGGCAACCCTATGTGCCCTATTATTAGCTCAGTGGGCTCTATTACCTATAAACTCTCCAAATGGCTTGTCAAAGTCTTGTCCCCCTTTCTCGGAACTATCTCTGATTCACATGTAAAAAATTCCATGGATCTTACTGAAAAATTTAATAATGTACACACTGAAACCAACGATAGATTGATCAGTTTTAATGTTTGTTCATTGTTTACAAAAGTGCCAATTGACAATATGCTTGACTTTCTCTCCTGAGAATTACATAAGTACGACCTGCCACTACCTGCACACATTGTTTTGGAACTTATTAAGCTTTGCATCAAAGACTGTAAATTCACTTTCAATAGCGAGTATTATCAACAGGTTTTTGGGATGGCCATGGGCAACCCCTTGTTGCCCCTCCTCTCCAATATTTACATGGAGGTTTTCAAAATTACTTACATTCCAAGAATCCTGGGGGTTGGCATCCCATGGTTGCAGTACGTCGATGATATTTTATGTATCTGGCCCATGAATCATGACCTGGATGACTTCCTCCTTCAGTTAAATGATCAAGTCCCCTCCATTAAGTTTACTTTAGAAGTAGAACAAGACAACTCAATCCTGTTTTGGGATGTGCGTGTACATAGGGAAAGCCCAGGTTTTAAGTTTAGTATCTATCGGAAAAACAAACAATTTGGCCTATGTACACTTTTACTCTTGACATGACACCCCCCATTAAGAAGGCCATATTTTCTTCAATGTTTCTCCGTGCCCTTAGGATTGCCAGTCCAGAATACATCGATGCCGAATTGGAAAAAAATCAATGGTATTGGAAGTGATCTGTACTACCCACCTGCATTTATGGAATCTTGTCTTAACAAGGCAAAATTAACCTTTTATGTGAATAATAACACTTGCACTTTGTCAAAGAATATTTTAGTACTTCTATTTTTCCCAAACTTTTTAGGCATTGCTACTGTACTTAAACTTTTGGATATTAATGTAGTATTTTCATATAACAATATTTTGAAAAGTATCATAGTTAAAAATAGCCCTACCAATAATTCAGGCATTATCTATAAAATTGATTGTAAACAATGTGATTCTTTTTACATTGATCAAACAGGAAAGGATTTGTACAAGTGTGTAAAACAGCATCAATATTCCATTAGAATGGGACAGTCATCCAGTGCCATTTTTGTCCATTTGTCAGAGTTATCCCATTGTATTGATTGGAATAATGCTCCAGTTTACTCTAGCAACATTGTTAATAGAAATATTCTTGAGTCTGCTATTATCCAACTTACAAATAACTTTCACATGAGCAAAGGTCTTTTTCAACTCAATCCCATTGTTTTGAATTCGTTCAGAAAGGATTTAGACAAGAAGGGCAGAGTGCTAAACCTTTGGTAATTTTCCCTTATAAATTTGTATGCTCCTCTTACAATTTTTTTAATTTTTTTTGTGAGACCTATATATCATTCAGGCATTATCTATAAAATTGGTTGTAAACAATCCATTTGATCTTGTATTGAATTCAGGCAAAGTGCTAAACTTGGTAGTTTTCCTTACAAATTTGTATCCTCCCACAATTTTTATTTCTGTATTATATATATATATATATATATATATATATATATATATATATATATATATATTTTTTTTTGTAACCTATGTATAGTCTTGAACTCTTTATTTACTTCAGTGTTCCTGAGGATGTCATTAGATGAGAGCGCTTGAGCACCACTCTGTGTTTCCTTTCCTTTGTGGTTTTATTCATCATATATATATATATATATATATATATATATATATATATATATATATATATATATCCCCGCAAGGGGGTTCTAAGCTCGTGCTCTTGAGTGCTCTTTGTGCTCGTTTGTACGTGCTTGTTCCTGGAGGTTTCACGTGCGCCCTCCCGGCCCTAGCACCCAAGGATGATGGGGCTCGACCCTGCAGTCCTTGTCATCCTTGGTCTTTTTCCACTTCGACTGTCCCCTCCACCCTTTCTTTTTCCTCTGTCTTTCCTCTCCCTTTTTCTTTGTTTTTCCGCTGAGATATGCCATTTTAAATAGAGGCGAATCGGTTCTTCCTGAACTTAAAAAAAAAAAAAATATATATATATATATATACAGTATATATATATCGTAAAGAACGACGCTTGTATAGGAGATATTCCGCACAAGACGATTTGTTTCGTTCTCTCTCTCTCGTCTTGCGCGGAATATCTCCTATACAAGTGTCATTCTTTACGTTATTTATACTGCGTGTTCTTTGCAATTGAATATATATATATATATATATATATATATATATATATATACACAAACTCAGAATGGTCCCCTGAGAAACTTATATGTTAAACACAGACCATGCATGGAACAAGGAACTCTTCTGGGAAAATTAAATCCACTATAGTCCGAATAAGTAATGGTAAATGACAAATACCATAGTTTTTCTTTTTCATGATGCAAGCCTGACGTGGGCAACGGGTCTCTCGCAAAGAGGTCCCATAAATATAGCTTCCCTCACCAGCTATCTGCAAAGCAGACAGGATCCAGCTTTGGGACATGGATCTAGGGTTTAAAGCAGCCTAGCCCTGCTACATTTAGAACCTCAATATAAGCAAAAGACTCGTTGCATTCACGCCGGATTGAATACATCAAAGAAAAAGGGGTAACTATTGTATTTTTAGCCAAAAAAACTTCGGGCTTGCATCATGAATAAGAAAAACTATGGTATTTGTCATTTACCATTACTTATTTGGACTTAGTGGATTTAATTTTCCCAGAAGAGTTCCTTGTTCCATGCACGGTCTGTGTTTAACATATATATATATTAGGGTGTCTCTTATTGGGTAGTCAAAAATTGAAATGTTGAATTATTTTATCTGCGCCCCCTAAAATAGTTCCATTTAGCATAAAAACTAAAACTTGAAAGTTTGACACAAATTGGCTCATATTTAGGGGTTGCCCCCGGCTAATAAAAATGGTGACCATGGCATAATAGCTCCTGACATATGATTATACTCATTATACACATAATTCCTTCCTTCTTTTTTTAGTTTGATTCGTTTTTATAAGTATAGGCCTTCTTATTTATCATTGATCCTTTTCTAACCTATCCTTGATGTTGTTATAATCCATCCTTTGGTCCTCAATCCTTCTTTATCCCAATCCTTTTTCTCCTATCCAAAATCCTTCCTGGCTTTTTTTATATACAATCAGCAATGAAGCATTGCTACAAAAAAAAACCATTAGTTTATTATATAGAGATAAATTCAAAATGCCAGTGCTATTTACATACTTTAATTACTTTAATTAGCATTATTTCCTTATACAACATTTATTTAATATACAATGATTATACAATATGGTGTATTTTAAGGTGCGACCTCATTGATGGTTATTTTTTGAGAAGAACAGTTTTTGATGGAACTGGGTGACTCTGGCGGTGTTTTGCAACAATTTGGAGCAGGAACTGGAGCTGCTCTTCCCCCACTGTCAATTTCTTATTCAGCTCTTGAACTAAAGCTACTGCACGTTCTGCCCGGTCATTTACAACAGATAGAGCTGCAACAATAGCTCTGGCCCTTAAATATTCACAGTTGGATGTCCAAGTGCTGGGTGCCTTGTTCAGAAATCCTTCTGGCAAATTCAGCTTAGTAAAGAATTCTCTAGTATTTCTTGTAACAAGTTGGTGTAGTCCTTCACCAGAGCAGAAGGTCGATTCAGGAATCCGAGGACGCTTGGGTGGTCTATCAGTGGACTCATCTTCTAATGCCTTTACCATGCGTTTCTTTATATCTGTAGTAATTCGCTCATCAAAGAAAGCAAGACCAACTGCTTCTTCAGACAGGTACCATAAGTGGTTAGAGAGCTTTTTTTTAGTTGCATCAGAAATCTTTTTATTAGGATAATTAATCAATGACCTCATAAGGAGGAGCCAGTCATTAAATGGGGTTTCAATAGGGAGTGAGGATGTTGTCCAAGCCTTCATATAGATGAGAACAGAAAAAAGGGAAAGCTCTCGAATTCCTCGTTCTTCAGTCTTAGTCATCTTGAACTGGTTTCGAAAAAGCCACATCTTGATAGCAAAGCTGGGCACTTGCGGTATTTTTTGCGGTACTGCGGTACTACCGCACTACCAAACCGGTACTGCATAACGCAGTACCGCAAAGGATCGCTGAAAGTACAGCAGTACCGCTACCGCATTCAAATTTCCCGCGGTACTTTCCGCGGTACCGACAAACATGACTTTTCAAAAAATTAACACTTTTTTTGAAGTAAACCTTATTACAGGAGTACAGTAAGACGAATGCTGCGTGTGTTGCATCAGCCTAACTCTAGACACGTTAAGTTTTCGTTCAGAACATGTTATGTTACCATCCTATCACAACGCCTCAGTGCAGTGCTTGCTTTTGAGCTGGTTGCACGTGTGTTACATTTCTGTGACAAAGATCGATTTTTAGCCATTATGGCAGAAAGTTCAGGTGCGAAATCGCCGATATGCAATTTCTGAAAATATGTGCTATTACTTGTGTTGTTCTTGTGTGCAGTACCGCAGTACCGCGGAACGCACCAGGGGGACCTGAAAAAGTACCGCAGTACCACGTAACGCACTGGGCATGCTGAGGTACCGCAGTACCGCGTAACGCACCCCCAAATTTTGGTACCGCGCCCACCACTGCTTGATAGAATAGAGCGCTTTGGACATCCAGCGAGCTCGATGCATGGCACCTGGTGCACGAAACTTGATGCCTTTATTGGGGACACCTCCAAGAAAGATGATGGACAGATCCAAAAGTTCTTGATAGTCATCCCGTAGCATAGGTGCCTGGGATCTAGCAAACTGAATTAGTTCAGTTTTAGACTGGATAATTGCTTCTTTAGGTTGATCTTGTCTTATCAAGCAATATTTTCAGCTACAAACTTGACAATTATCTCTAATATATTCATTTAATTGAATTCATCATAAATATGATGATTAATTAATTAAAAACATGTTTAGTATACTTGACAACTGCTAGTAATTTCAAATATTAATTGCATAAATAATAGCTATATTTTATGAACTTTAATAAGCAGGGGCGACCTCTAAAAATTGTTCAATCCAAAAAAATTTTTATATGTGATGTTTTTTCAACCAATGGAACTGGTTGAGGGGGCGCAACCTAAAAATCAACACTTCGAAAATAAGAGACACCCCAATATATATATATATATATATATATATATATATATATATATATATATATTAATATACAGGGTGTCCCATAAGTCCAGCATCATAAGAGAAATTCATATTTTTCTATTTCTACAAACCATAATTCATATTTTTCTCTTTCTACAGGCCATAATGTCTGTGAGCAAGGAAGAACGAATCCAGATAATTCTACTCATAGGAAATCAGAGTCAATGAGAGGCCACTGCTGAATTTAACAGACTGCATCCAGACCGTGAGCCAATAACAGAGAGTTGTGTTAGCAGACTTGTTGCAAAGTTTAAGGAAACAGGATCCATAGAAGATAAACCACGCAATGGACCTTCAAGGAGGTCCACTGATGATGATACAGCGACTGCTATCCTGGCTCATTTTAACAGAAGTCCCAATAAGTCTCTTCAGTGATTGTCCGCCGAGACAGGAGTGTCAAAAAGTAGCATCCATCGCATTCTTCAGGCTCACAAATGGCATCCATATAAACTTCAGATCCTACAGAAATTAAGCGAAGATGATCCGGACTGGCGGATGGAATTTTGTGAATGGGCTATGGAACAATATGCTCGGGATGCCAATTTCCCATCCACCATTCTGTTCAGTGATGAGGCTGTTTTTTTATGGAAATGGTGAGATAAATCGACAGAAATACCTCTTCAAAGGAACAAGGTGCATCTCGGGTGATGGTATGGTGTGGCATTTGGAAGGATCGCATCATAGGCCCCCTCTTTTTCGATGAACATGTCACTGGAGGCACCTACCTACGTATGCTCAAGGAAGAAGCATTTCCCAGTGTCTTGAATGAAGAAGGAAATTTCCCAACATGGTTCCAGCAAGACGGTGCTCCTGCACATTACAGCACCCAAGTAAGGGAATACCTGTACCAACAATTCCCTGGTCATTGGCTGGACATCAAGGGCCTGTGGAATGGCCAGCTAGAAGCCCGGATCTCACGCCACTAGATTTTTATCTCTGGGGCCACTTGAAAGCGCTGGTATCCGCAGAGAAAATTAGGAGTGTTGAACATTTGTGGCAGCGCATTATTGGGGCATGTAACACCATTACTCCTGACATTCACTGTGTGCTTGCTGACTGGGTATCACATCTGAATTTGTGTATTGAAAACAATGGGACACCCTATATATATATACATATATATATATATATATATATATAAATAAATAAATAAATAAAAGGTGGCCCAAAAGTAGGTACAGGTAAACCTCAATTTATGATATTTTGTGTTAACAATGGTGATGAATTAAGACCATCTCCCTATTTGCGATAAAATAAATTATAAATTTGCATTAACAATGGCCATTGGTCAGCCAAACTTGCTGATGCTCAGAAGAGGGAATGCATCTCTCGCACAACCCTCGACTTCAGCCCCTCAGGACTCCACAGAGGCTGTGTGGGAGTCAGAGTGATGTCTCCACTCCACCAACAAGAGCCCTTAGCCTCGAATGGGACATGTGATGATGACCAGGCTTGTTCTTAATGATGTGGTGAGTGTTGTTTAATTGTTTTCTATTGATTTTATGAGTGTAGGAATTTTTTTTGGTGATGTGTGTTTGGGACTGGCTGGGAACGTATCTCATTGAACCCCATGTTATAATGAACTTGATTTATGATATTTCAATTTGCGATGGGGTTTTCAGGAACGCAACCCCATTGTAAATTGAGGTTTACCTGTATACAGTTGATGATTTATTTAATGAAACTTTACACACGTGTTAATAATGCAGGTGTTCAAATTGAAATCTATCGCAGTTCACACATTCCTAGAATCTGCCTGACACACTTCTGCAAACTCTTTGACACAAAACTTTGTTTATCAAGATCTGTAAATGTATCTATGATGTAGCGTTTCAATTCACCAACATTACATGGTTTCCTACTGTAAACTTTAGCCTTGAATATTCCCCAAAAGCAAAAGTCCATAGGTGTAAAGTCTGGTGACCATGGAGGCACCTTGATTGTGCCTCTGTGGCCTATCCATCTTCCTGGGAAATTTTCATCCAGATAATCACAGACTGCATAAGCGAAGTGGGGTGGTGCACCATCTTGTTGGAAGTACAACTCTGGGAAATCTGGCCACTGCTTTAACTCTGGAATAATGTTGTTCATGAGGACCTCCAAGTATGCGTAGCCTGTGACTTCTGTCAAGGAAAACTGGACCTATGACACCAAAGCTTGCAATGGCACCCCAAACTGTGATACCTGGCTGGTTGAGCTGCTGCTCAAGTGTTACACGTGTGTTCTTGGTACTCCGTAAACACAATTATGTTTGTTGACATGTCCTGATAATTTGAAGGTGGCTTCATCAGACCATACAATTTGATCTATGGTCATGGGGACAGAGTTCATTGAGCATAATCTCTCAAAACACTGCAGTCACCTGTCTGGATCATCTTCAATAAACCATGGATCATTATAGGGGGTGTCAATTTGGGAGGTAAAAATTAATTTTTGCCAATTCCTTCACTGAGGGGTTTTAAAAATATGTTTTTGGATGTGAAGAATTCAAATCTGCTATTATTTTTGTGATTGCTCAACACTTAGCTTGGTAAATCTACGTTTGATTAAAAAGCACATAAATTGCTCTCTGAAAACAACATTTATTAATTTTAGCTTCTCAAAATGTCAGGTAATGCTATAAAAATTTTAGTTTCTCTGCATAAAACATATCCTAGTAATCATAAAACATATACTTGTAATCATAAAACAACATTAGAAAGTAATGACATCAGTAAAAAAAAATATTTAAACAAGAAGTTTCATCAAGTCTTGCTTTGATTCATTCTTGGACATCAGCTGCTGACTTGCTTCTTGGCCTCTGATATAGCCCTCACGTTTCTCATGTGTATACACCCTGCCTGCTGCCTCTGTGACTTGTTTCACACACCTCTCTATTGACTGAGCATGACAAGGGCCACTATGGAACTTGCATAGGCTTGTCAAAGAACTTCTTTACTTCCGCTGTAGTCAGTTTACATGTCAAAGGAGGTTCAAATACCCCGTCAGACCAGTCTGTCAGCTCCAACATGGAAGAAGCACTGGGGTTGATGGAAGGTGTCTTCCTGGGATGTACAGAAAGATCTCCAAGTGTGTCATCATCTCCACCCCTCGTGTCAACAATCTTTTGGACACCAGCTCTCCTCTCCTCACTGTCATCTGAGCACAAGAGTGTCTGGATTATCATTTCGCTGAATGCATACCATGCTGAGCGCTTGATGGTTGGCAAAACAGCATCCACTACAGCCTTCTTTTGCAGCCTAACTAGCCGCAGCTGAAACAAGATGTGGCATGGGCCTTCCACCCAAGAGTGTTTTACTTTGATGTTGAACCAACAGGGGTAGTACACACCAACAATGTATTCCACTATCAGTCTTAAGTTGTTGAGGGTTTTGCCTTTAAGGCCATGTTTTGAAACCCATATGCGACAAAGCCTGTTTGCTCTTGTCAACCACCTTGAATGGCTCACTGGACCAATTTCAAGAAGGGCCAGATCTGTGGGAAGTTCTCCTGTCCTTATGGCCTGTGTGATCCTATACCCGTACGCTTGATCAGTAGAGAGATCCTTTACGACATTGTCACTCAGTGAAGTAAGAGGCTCTCCAATTGAGAGTTTGGTAAATGAGGATCAATTTCAAGTTCGGTTGCAGTGTCTAGCATCTTGCCAATGTTACCTGTCCACTTGTTGTTAGACAAAGTCTTCCCATCCAGTGCTGTGATCAAGTGTCGCAGGGGTAACTCGTTAGTGTGGAGGGCACAAACCAACCAGATCAGCTTACGGCAAAGCTTGACCTCTACCCAATGCATGGAACCACCCTCCCAGCCAGTGTTAACATTTGTAGAATCACCTCCAATGGCCTGCAGGCTTTATCAATGCCCTTCTTCTTCATGAAATCTACAAGATTATCAGCAATAACTTCAGCAGGTTTTTTCTCATTGAGCCTTTCTCAGGAGTGAAGTGGTAGAGATATCTTCCACCTGGCTCACTGCACACAGAATAATGCTCTTCTTTGATGATGCTGGGGAACTGACGATCTGAATTGTCTGCTTTCAGCATAACTTTAGTTGTATCTTGATGGCCGTCAAAGAAGATGCAGTCAATTTCACCCTTCTTACAAAGATCATCAAATTCCTGATCCAGGGATCTCATAACTTTTTCTTGGGCCCTCTTGACCTTATTGTGATCAACTACAAGTCTCTTGTCTTCTTCAGTGATCAAGCCAGCATCCATAAAGGCAGCAGTGGTGATGGCAGCTGTGGCACACAGGCCAACACCATATCTGATGCTATGCATAGCAACATTAGGTATTTCTAATGTGTTGTACTCTGGCTTTTTATTGGAAGTTGAAGACATGCTTGGTATTTCTAATGTCACTTCATAACTTCCATCCTTTCCATCTTGAGCATCAGCTATTTGTTCTTCATTTTCATCATCAGAGAAAATTATTTCATTTGATGGCATTGAAACATCCTGCTTACTTGTCTGCTTATATTCAGTAAGCCTTCTTCTTTCGTCTTCTTGCTGCTTCTGCTTTTTGACTTTTCTGTTGTGCTCAGGTTGATCTGGCAAGCCAATCTGATGTGGTCCAATAGAACCAGACTTGTCTCTCTGACCTTTAATGAAAGCAAGTTCCTTCACAGGGATCTTCATCTCCCTAGGGCATGTACAGTTAATGTGAGTTTCGTTTTTGCAACCAGCATCTGCAAGGCAGCCAAATTCAGAGCAGAGAACAATTTTACACTTGCAACTGAGGATGTCAAAAAGCTTGTCAAGTTTTGCAATGAAAGCCTCTTTGACATGTAGCTTTCCTCTCCCAAGAGATATGTTTTTGGCCTGCTCCCAGCTCTCTTGGATCTTGTTTAAGATTGTGACTCGTGAATTTACAACGGGGGCTACAAAAGAACTGTTTGCTCGTTCCCACTTTTCAAGCACTTTAGGGTAAATGTCCTTTGCAAGACTGGCTGCTGGGTAGTTTCTCACATCCTCACCACTTTGTTCTCTTAACAGTAGCCCATATTTCAGAACATCTCGCAGAGTTGGGAGTTCAGAGGGCAACAACTCTCTACCAGTTCCAATTAGGTTGCTCATATGTGTGAATGTCCCCAGTCTTGTCCTCCTTTTAGAAGCCATTGTAGGTCAATTCCCACTGGTTAAGATGGTAGCACTGACGGACAAGTAATCTTCAGCACACTGATGAATATGTTTCAACCTGTGAAATAAGCAAAAACAGCAGTGCATTATATATACAGCATATATAATTATTAATATAATAATAATTATATAATTCCACAAAAAAGTAAAAAAAAGTCACTATTTTTATGTAGCTTCTTACCAAGCAAAACTAAATTATATTAAATTAACAAAAATATCTTTAGAATTCCTAAGTCATGCTGCAACTTTTTAGCACCCCTCATATTTGGAATTTGAAAGTTGAAAAATTTGACACACCCTAATGGATCAACCTTGTGATAAGGTTTCAATCCCACAGACACCATAAGTCGCTGCAGAGATGTTTGGGAGATGTTGAGTTCTCCTGATGCCTTCCTAGTGGACTCTTTAGGGTTTTGAATGAATGCTTCTGCTACCATCTGTTTGTTCTCTTCTGTGTACACACTTCTGGTTTGACCAGATTTATGAGTATTTGTAATTGAGCCTGTGGCATCAGATTTATTGTGGATGTGATAAATTGATAGTCTGCTTGTAGCTGCAGTCCCAAACGTTTCATTCCACTCCCTTCTTATGGTTTCAGCATTTTCTGATTTCCAATGATGTTTTAGCACCCACTTCCATTGGTCATTAGTGAGGTTACCAGCCATTATTATTTACCCTGAAAAGAAAATGAATTTAAAAAACCAACATATGAAACTGAATACCTACTTTTGGGCCACCCTGTATATACAGTAAATACTCGATAAGTCGGACTATATAGGGCTCTAGCCAGTCCAACTCATCGCGAATTACCTTAATTACCCCCCTATTTACCCATAAAGAGGCATCTAACCTTTGAAGTTTGATTAGTGAGAGTCTAATACAATGTTCAAAATAAACATTAAAAAACAATAAAACTTTGTTTCACTTACTGTTGCTGGAATTATTTTGAGTGTGAAACAAAAAATTTTATTGTTTACATTTTCGTACAATACAGTATTAAAAAAACACTTCACTTAGTAAAAGAAACAAAATAATAATAGCACTTGACATAGGAAATAAAACACTTCTCTCAGTAAAATAAACAAAAGAGTAATAGCACTTGACAGAGGACGAGTGACTCATCCCAAATTCTGACTGATTGAAGTCTGACTCATCGAGTATTTACTGTATATATATTAAGGTAGGTTGATTTTGGAACTGTGATCTTGGACTAGTCTAGATAGAAAGGTATTAATGTATAAAAAAATGTTGCACCAACTCATATTTGTGAAAATGATTGTATTTTTTGAGGATTGTTAATTATTTTTAAGTTGTAAAATTGCCGAATTTTACGCGTAAAATTGCACGTGCGTTATTCGCGCAATGTAAACAAACAAAATATTGGACTTTAGTGTATTATTTTGTATTTTTTAATGATATTTACCTTAAAATGTGTATTAAATTAAGTTATTTTATGATGCGTTCATTTAATTGTGTTTATTTTCAGATATTTCATAAAAATAGGTAAAAAACGGAAGTCTGCAGTGTTAACTCGAAGTGATAGTGCCAAAAAATTCAGTGGCCAGCCTTCCCCTTTGGATAAAACAGAGCCTCCTACCCTCCACAAAGTTATTCAGTACAGTTATTTCCTCCAAAACAGCCACCCGGATTTGAAAAACTATGATATTACTAAAATGATACCGTAGCAAAGGATGTGATTGAGATCTGGCAGGCAGTGAACCCGCGGCTGCCCATGTATGAGGAATATTATGTAGTGAAATTGGTGGATAAAGGTGCTTCAAGAAAGCAAAAGAGAGAAACAGGAAATCTCTTTCTACAGTCCAGGAGCAGAATCTGGAGGAAAAGCTGGATAAACTTTTTGACATTTTTGCTTGCACCTGTAAGCTACCTGTTCGTCCCTGTGATGACGATGCTGTGAAGTGCAAGAAAGAAAATTGTCAAACACAGCACATAATCTGCACTTGTCCTCCCAGTAAGAAGGTAATGCTATTATTTTTTAAACTTTTAACTGGCCTAACTTAGTGCGATTAGGTACCTTTTAAATGGAAGGAAATTCAATGCTTGTAATTGAAAAATAGCCGCATTTTCCTCCTATACCCCCCCCCCCCCCCCCCCGTAATAGAAATTATTAATAAATTTTTTTTTCAGGATTTTATCTCTTATTTTAGATCCGCTATTTAATATACTATTTAATATACTCCTCCAGTAGAGGAGAGGGAATACTTGAGAGATCAGAGGGCCAAAATAGGACCCAAGGGCTCTTTCCAGCTGGGATCTGTGGATAAAGCTGCTGTGAATAGAGACCAGAGGGCTGCAGCTGAAGCAGAAAGGTTACAGAGCCAGATTCAACAGCAGCAGGAAGTGGATTTGGCCACTTTTGCCTCCACACCTTCACAAGATATTTCTTTTGAATCCAGCTCAGGAGAATCAGGAGAGGTAATATATTTTTTTTCTTATCTCTTATTCCATTTTTACCCAAATTTATTGCTACTTTTTGTCCCTATTTCCCCCCTTTTTTTGCCGACTATTTACCTGAATTTTTACCCATTTTTTCCCCCTGTTTTCCCACTTTTTCCCCCCATTTTCGTTTAAGTAATTTATTCTTATTTCGGCCCATTTTTGTCAATTTTTACCCATATTTTTCCCCTATTTTCGCTTTAGTAATTTATTTTTTATTTTCATTTCAGCCATCTGGTGGTGAAGCTGAAGAGTTCAAGCCAAGGAGGTGTCCAAGTGGAGGTTACTGCTTTTTGAAAACCCCCAGATATGCCATGGAACTGATCAGGGTTGATGTTTCTTCCAATCTTGGGGCAAGTCTTGCTAATGCCTTCCTCCTGGACTTACAAGCTATGGACCTGCTTAAGCCTGGCCTTGATGTGAAACAGATAATAGTTGATAAATCGAAAATGGACAGGGAAAAAGCTAGAATGAAAGTGAAAAGTGATGAAAAGCACAATGAGGGTCTGGAAAAGTTAGTCTGTATTGGGGTTGATGGGAAAGTTGACAAGGACACTTTGCTGTACAGAGAAGTTAAGGATGAAAATGGGGAGACTAAGCTGAAGAAAGGAAAGGGACAAGAGCACCATTTGACTTTCACAAAGGAGCCGGGAACTGAAAGTGGAACATATCTTACTCACAGAGTCATCCCAATTAAAGGTGTGGCTGGAGTTCTTCTTGGTGAAGAAGTTGCTAGTGTCTTGGAGGAGTTTAACAGTGTTCATACCCTGAAAGCTGTCCTCCTTGACAACACACATACAAACACTGGCTGGGAGGGAGGCCTTGTAACAGCTCTGGAAAATAAAATTGAGCGGAAATTGCACACCATTGGCTGTTCACTCCATCAGAATGAGCTTCCTTTCAGAGCTGTTTTCAAGCATTTTGATGGCAGTACCAAAAGTCCCACTGCTTTCACTGGTCCACTGGGAAAACTGTGAAATTGACTACCAAGATCTGCCACAAGTGGAATTCACCAAACTCAGTGGCCCCCTGGATGACATGGAATTTGCTGAGGAGACACTGAATGATCTCAGTAGCGACCAGAGGCTTCTTTTGGAGTATGTGCTTGGAATTTCCAGGGGCAAAGTCAACCCAAGATTTGCTGCCTGGAAAATTGGACCATTAAACCATGCAAGATGGTTGACTTTGGCAATTAGATTGAGGTGTCTGTGGACCAGAGGTGCTTACCCTCCAGAACTACAGGATAAGGTTTACCAGGCCATCAAGTTCATTGTATGCAGATCAAAAGGGACAGCAAGTTCCACAATCAGCAGCTGTACATCTACATCTTCAACATGATCCAGAGGATCAAGCAGCAGTCTGAAGAAATCCAGGGTGTTGCTTTGAAGAACCTGAAGTACAATGTTTTTGCGTTGCTGCCCGAGAATGTGCTGTACTCCATGATGAAGTCTGATGACTTGGAAGTGAGAGAAGCTGCTCTCAAGAAAATTCTGTCCATCAGGTAAGCATTTATTAATTTAAAAAAATGTGAAAAAAAAATTGATTATGCGGATTTATTTAATAAAAAAAAAGGCCTGAGTTCTATAAATCCTCATAATCAAATTTTTTTTCATATTTTCTTATCCCAATTCCCCCCTCCCCTCTGATAATGGAAATAATCTTTTTCTGAAAAAAAATTTGATTATGGGGATTTATAGAACTCAGGTTTTTTTATTTTTTTATTTAAGTTAAATTGAATCAGCAATTCTGAGACTAATAGGGATTAAATCTTAAACTGGAATAAAAAATAAATTAATTATTATTCTTTCAGAAGTGGGAAGCCAGCCAAGAAGAGGCTGAAGAAGATCACAGCTATCAACATTGAAGCTACCCACTGGTCAGAACTAATCAACCTTTCTCAAAGTGGCATCTGTGAACCTGCTCTCACAGAAAGACTTTTCTGACTAGGAGCTTCAAGAAGCATTGCCGAATGGCACCAAGCTGGAGCTGCCTGATCTGCCTTCACATTCTCAGAGTGTTGAAAGGGCCGTGAAGCTGACATCTGAAGCTTCCCATACTGTTTATGGACTCGAATCAAGGCACAAACACATTCTGGCCAAAGCCCTAAGCCGCCAGATGAGGCCTTCCTTTGCTTCTAAGGGCTCTTACAGTGAAAATTATGATGATCTTGGGATCAAAATGTGTCTATTTGACTCTGTACATGTTTTTTTACTTTTTTTCAGGATTTTTTTATGAAAATAGCATGATTTTTTTGGCTGAAAATTGCGAAAATGCGGTATTTTTTGGTAAGATTTTTTGACGATTTTTAAAATGGTGTAGGGATCCCCCCCAAATAACAAAACTGTAAAGTTTCAGCAAAATTAGACTTTACCTGTGGCTGGGACAATTATGTGCTTTTTGAGGTCTATGAGTAGACCCCATTTAGTGAAATTGATCATAACTCGAGAACCATTGCACCTAGGAAGGTCATTTTGGGTGCAAAATGACTGGAAACATTGTTTATATACGACTTTGGAACAAACATATTGTCTAGGGGGCTTACTTTTCGAGTTATAGCAAAAAAAACCATTGTATCATCATTGCATGTTAACTTGCGAACATTTGCTTCCCAAGAAATCAATAAAATCACAGTTCTACTGAATTGTAGAATGTTTATTATGCATATATGGTACACTATGTAGTACAGTATACAAAAAAAATCACAAACTCAAGAACCACATTTCTTGAGTATTGTGCCATTTTCTCTGGTGTGGGAATCTCTTCCTGTCATTTTCTGTGACCTGCAGCACATTCTGATACCTGTCCTCAATCTTTGCTGCAGACAGAAAGTCGCTCCAAAATTTGACCCCTCTCTCCATGCTATCATTCACTACTCTGTGGTTTTCAATCACTTTTAGAGCAGCTTGGTATGATGGATGCTCAGACCAGTGGTAGAGAGGCAGGTCCTAAAATGATGCATCCAGTCCAAACAGATTGAAAAATCCCCACGAGTTGGACCCAGCATACTCAGCCAGCTGTAATGGCACTGAAGTTACAGGAGGGAATTTGCGCTTTCCATAGCCCATTCCAGACTGCTTCATGAAGTGTCTGTTGGTCCTGTTGATGTCCCCAGTTGGAGCTTGAGTAGCTCTCATTCTGCTTACTATCTCAGTCTTGACTGAGTCTGAGACTCTGTGGGAGAAAAGTGCCAGAGGCATCAATTCCTCTGTGAGATACCACAGATGGTTTTTAATGGCCTTGGTACTTGACCATTGTATCTCTTTGTCAGGATACCTCATGATTATTTGCAGGAGATTGAGGTCATTGACTGGTTTGTTGCTTGGTGAGAGGCATTCCATCCACCAAGGGATGTATATGAGCAGTAAAAACTTCACAAATTTGTCAACTTGTCCTGATGCAAAGACTGCCCCTTTGGGGAGCTCGCTCTCGATCTTCTTGGAGAGCAAAACCATTTTAATGGTATAAAGGAGCTTCCCCATCCACCTGGCTTTGTGGAGAGCACCAGGACTTTGAAATATGAAGCAACTAGTGTTCCTTGACAGAGTGAGAGAGGCAAGGATGAGAAGCTCTTTGTAGTCTCCCCTGTAGCACATATTCACTTGATAGCATCTATGATATGGCATTGGCTACTTCTGAGGTATCCTCCTCAAAATCCAGAAAGACAACATCTGATAGATCTTTGGATGTGAGTGATCCATAGTTAGCCTTGAAAACTTTTGAAGAGCTGAATGTCAGGGATGTTTGAAGTTTTGATTTGCAAACCATCCCAAACATATGACAGGATGACTTCTCCAACATGATGACAACAAGCCAACCACAGCAACTCCCAATCTAACCTTGTCTGAATAGCTACACACATAGCAGTTATGTGCCCTGAAATGGAGAAAGATTTTAAGAGATGGGTTAGTAACAGCGTAACATTGTAACACTAAAGTTATAGAATTAGCAGTAGAAAATCCAAAAAGATGTACAAAAGAATCAGGAAATCATCAATTACCTGTATTAGCTGCAGTGGTGTCGAACACCATGTGGCACGAATGCAGTCACTACATCCCCATTCACTCAGCAATTTATAGGTTGCACCACAGATCAGTTCCCCCATAGACTGGTTGCTTTTAGTGGGTAGGGCTGGAATACCGAGCAGCTTCACACCAATGTCTCCTATGAGTAAGTCAACTGGGTAAATTCTATGTGCGTGTGAGCACACAGAATAGTCACACAATATAGGTGGGTAACTGTGTATTTAGGTACATAAGATCACCTTGTTGTTGGCTTGTGAAGGAGGTATATTAAATAGTGGTTCACAAATATCATTGAATTTGAATAGATTTTCAAGGCCAATTTATTGTTTCAACTGTATCTGCTAAACAGTATGTTTTTTCCAGCAAATTGCAACAATATGAAGTTCTAGTTAATGAGTTGCTTACATACCTGAGACCAGAACTGTCAATCGCTCAACAATGTCATATTTTGTGACCAAGCTTTGGATGAGTTTGCCATCCCAATGTAGAGCTCTGATGGTTGGCAGCTGCCACTGTTACAGAATCTTGTCACTGATGTTCTTGCCAGCAGCTATGTAATACCTGGAAAGCATAACAAGAATCAACGCTTGAAACAGCCCAGTTAAAACTTGTCAGTACATTGAATTTCCATGTAGGTACCTCACTGATATAGTATTGAGGTATTGAGAGAATTGGTTTGTAACGAGTATCAGAGGAAAGAAATTGTTTGAAGACTTGGATACATAATTATGCACTATGCAGTAATGTAACATGTCAGATTTTTTGGAACTACCACATAATCAGTATTGAATGATGAATTGTATAAACATTTTAGTGCAACACTCTTAGAGTCTAGACCAGTGGTTCTTAACCTTTTTACTACCATGCCCCCTCTAGGAATTGGTCCTTCCCTCCACGCCCCCCTTCAATCAAAATAACATTCTCAATAACTTCTCAATATTAGCCCATGCTCTCGTTAAGAGAATAACAAATACAATTAGAGAAATTCCTGTTTCTAGGGGGGCGCCCCCCCAGTTAAGAACCACTGGTCTAGACTAACCTGTATGCTTGTGCGTGTTGCAAGTAAACTCCAGATGTGTTGCCACGATTACAAGCTGAGATGGAATGGATGATAGCTGATGGTGCTGTTGGTGGTTTTGTTCCTTTTGGCTGTAGACTGCAGCAGCTCATTCTTCAGTATGTCAGGGGGGACATGGATGTGTATGCCAGTCTTGGTTCTGTGATGCTTCCATGCAGACCCATAAGTAGCTAATTTTGTGCCCAAGGCAAGATCATAAAATTGCACCCCCCTATTCCTATAACACTACACGATCCTCTAAGTGGTAAATTTCTGTAGTGCATCATTGATACATTGTCCGCACAATAGTCTTTTTTGTAGGGATTTCCATTTACAGAAATTTCCATGATGATTAGTTGAATTTTCATGTTCTACAATATGGCTAAAAATTTTCCAGTCATTAAATCCTGTTTTCTGATTTGCAATATTTGGTTTGGAAAAGCACTGATCGAATAATATGCATGGAAAACAGAAAATATAGTACTGAAAAGTACTGAAAATTTATAGAAATGTGCCCTCTCCCTAATGGCATGGCGTGCTTGGGATAGTAAATAGAGTACATCTTTTATATAGTTTTTCTGTGCCCCTCAGCTTTGTGCACCTGAGGCAAGTGCCTCACTTGCCTTGCCCTTGTTACAGCACTGCTTCCATGCACTCTGGGATGGAGATGATTCAGTTCCTTCCGCTTCTTTGAGGCTTTCTTCGGTATCCTCTTCACTAACACAGCTGCTCTCTGCATCCAAATCATGCTGTTGATTATCCGCTTCATGAGATGATCTGCTCTGCTCTCGCTTCTTGTTCCTTGACTCCACAATTGCCTCATATACCTTGTCTCTACCAGAGTATGATGCAGTTCTGCATGTCATCATACTTTGCAGGAAGTCAATATCTGCCTGTAATACTTCCCTCTCCTCCTTCTCTGTTCTAAATTTTTGACTGTTGACCATGGCCAAAACACCATTGTTTTCTGAAGATCATCTTTAAATCTCACTTAGTCTTGGGCAGTTGGCATCTTGTCTTTCTTTGGCATTGATCTTCAACTTTTTTTTATTTCTCAAACAAACCTTCAATCTTTTTGGCCATTTTGTGCTCCTGTATTGTTGGTATACCTTCTTTGTTGTAATGAGGCAGGACTTTCTCAACTACCTTCAATGCAGCTCTTCTGACAATGGGCATCTGCTTGGTGTCATCCTCTGCTCGCAGGCTATCTTTGAATGAAAGGAAACACATTAACACCTGCTTTTCTGTTGGAAAGAATGATCTGTTAATCTCTTGATCATCTTGTTATCTTTTCTTGGAATACGAATGTGGTATTGTTGGAGTTCCTTGTCACAGTCAGTGATGTCATATTGTCATAACTTTCTGAATTTTTTTTTTTTTAAATATTCCTGTCACCTGTAAATAGTAAATAATTAAGCAATGGCTAATAACCACTGCACTGGTTATAATTGTTCACAAAAACACAAAAACCCAGTAAAAACCCAACTGGGTTTTTGTTGGGTTTTTGCCAACCCTGTTCCTAGGTGCAATGGTTCTCAAGTTATGATCGATTTCACTAAATGGGGTCTACTTGTAGACCCCAAAAAGCACATAATTGTCCCAGGACCCAGCCACAGGTAAATAAAGTCCAATTTTGCTGAAACTTCACAGTTTTGTTATTTGGGGGGTATCCCCACTAGAAAAAAAAGGTAGGCTTGATTACGTAAATGTCGACGATGTGGAGGAGCTGCTGGCATCACACGGGAGCAGCTTAACAAATGAGGAGCTGCAGGAACACCATGCTAGTGAAGAGGCCAAAGATGCACAAGATACTGAGCCAGAAAAATTCCTCAGTAAAAAGATTTTAAGTGATTCCTACTAGATGTTGTGTAATGTCCTAGAACTCATTACCAAAAATGACCCTGATATGGAGCGAAGCACAGGAGTGAAGAGAAACATCTTAAATGAATTTGCCCCCTATGAGGAGATGCTTTGTGAGAAGAAACCAAAGGCAAGAGAGTCAACCCTCGATGCCTTCTTTGTAAAGGAGGCTGGGCCACAACCTGGCCCATCTTCCTAGGAGTAGCTGCTGCCCTCGTCTTCCACCGCTGCCAGGAAGAGTAGGAGGTGTGCAGTAGGAGTGAGGCAGTGGTGGTAAACCACACGGCAAGCTCTGAAAAAATTAACTGGTGAGTGTTATTAAATTTAGTTTAATTTATTATTGATGTTAACAAAGTCTTCATTTGAATTGTACAAAGTTAAGCATTGTCACCTATACTGATTGTGGCAGCCATTTTTGTTGTTTTATTATTGTTGCACTGCAGCCATTTGCTTACTGCTTAATGTTTACTTTTCGTACAGAGGCAGTGGTGGAAAATCACATACATATTTCTAAGTAACTGCAACTTTTTTCTAATGTGTAAGGCCTATTTTGGCACATTTAATAATTATTTAGTCATTCTGTAAGAAAATAATAATACTTAAAGGCATTTATTTATCATTTTGATTTCGCTATTAAGCAAGACTGCACCTCCATAAGCACCATGTTATAATGACCTCTATTAACAGATTTTTTGCTTAGTGGACAAGCCTCAAGAACGTATCTTGTCCATTAAAAGAGGTATGATAGTACTGTACAGTAAATACTCAATGAGTTGGACTTTGATGAGTCGGAATTTGGGATGAGTTGAACTTGTCTGAGTCTTTGAGTCTCTAACACAGAATAAATTTTTTCAGTGTATGATACAGTGAAGTGCTTTTTTTCCTCTGTCAAGTGCCATTATTATTTTTTCTTTTACTAAGTGGTGTTTTTTTAATACTGTATTGTATGAAAAGGTAAACAATAAAATTTTGTGTGTTTTAGCCAGGGTTTCGGAGCCGCTAAAAAACTTGTGGCTCCGACTCTGGCTCCGGAGCAGAAATTTTTTACAGTCTGGCTCCGGCTCTGGCTCCGGCTCTTTTATAGTAAATTCTGTTAATTATAAAATAAATATCTAGATTTATATAACTAATTGTCCAATTTAGTAATGTTTTGCTGGTTTGCTTTAGTTTTTGAACTGGCAGAAGTACTGGGTCTTGAAAGCTCAAGCATTTGCTTCTTTTCTTCCATCATTTTTGATATTTCAGGATGTAATCGACTCAAGTGTCTTTTCAAATTATATGCTCTTGAGGAGACATCAGGCTTTTTGCTTTGAGGCTTGGTAATTTTAGTTCCACACGTTGAAATATTTCCCGAAGCATCAGAAACTTCACAAATACAAACATAGTGTTTCTTATCTGAACTTTCAGTAAAATACTTGAATATATCAGACTTCTTTATTGAATCTCTATCCATTATGAAGGGTCATAGACTGATAATTATAATTAAAGAATCAAGTACAAATTACAAAGAATCTGAAAAAAAATAAATTTAGCAATACAAGATAATTGACCTAAAAATAAAAATAGTTCAATCCAAGTCAGAAGGACCAACCTTACTAGGTATGTATCTAGGTAGTTACCTACTTAGATAAATAGTTAGTACCTACCTACCTAAGGTCTCCACCGCCATAAATTTTACCTATATAATTAAGTGTTGTTAAGACAAATCTTCCCAGATATTTAATGGTTAAAAAATGGAAATTTGCAGATTATTCCTGCAACTCCCACACCTCCATAAAATCCAAGAATCCTATGGTACCATTTTTCGTAATATATTACAAGAATTATAATTTGCAACTAAACCTATATTTAACAAATAACAATTTAGGTAGCAATATATCGCCCGGAGCCAGACCATGGAGCCGTATTTTCAAGGTTTCTGGCTCTGGCTCCAGCTCCGGCTCCAGGTAAGCAAAATTCACTGGCTCCACCGACTCCGGCTCCGACTCTGGCTCCAAAACCCTGGTTTTAGCTCAAAATAATTCCAGCAACGGTAAGTGAAACAAAGTTTTATTGTTTTTTAATGTTTATTTTGTTTGTTTTGAACATTATATTAGACTCACTAATCAAACTTAAAAGGTTAGAGAGTATTTATGGGTAATTAGGGTAATTCGCGATGAGTCAGACTTTTCAATGAGTCGGACTGGCTAGAGCCCTATATAGTCTGACTTATTGAGTATTTACTGTATATATAGTGCCCTACGGATCACCAATTTGATGTGGCCAAGAAAGTAGGCTTACTATAATTTATGAATTAAATTGAAATGAGTAATTTGGGGTCACCAGCTTGGGGACTACAGCCCAAACAAACAATATTTAATGAGGAGAGAGAGGTTATTTTGTTTTGTGTTTAATTAGTAAAATAAATAAATTATTTGTTCACAGTGATTAACAATTCTATAACAGTATTTATACCATGTTAAAGATGACTGATTAATAGCAATAAGAAATGGTTATACAGTCTAGTTGTTAAGTAAATACACTAATTCAGGTAGGCTAATGAGATATGCAGAGGTGAACACAGAATAAGTAATTAAGCCAATAATAACTGAAATGATGAAAATACAGTATGGTACAGTAAATGGATTAGGTTGGAAAAAATGAAATGTATAACAGGAGAGTTTGAATGGTATTGAAGACACTTTTTAGGGCCTAAGCAATTAGGCTGTTTTCAGCTTTGAATCCTGAATAGTCTAGCACAACGTAAGAAGACACTGTAGGCCGAGTGAGGGCCAACAAGAGGCTTACTGATCTGGGATTTTGATGTGGATAACTCCGAAGATGTGTTGGCCTACTGGCAGGGAGGATGTGCTGAGGGCCTGTTGAGCTACTTGTTGAATGGGTGCTGATCGAATTGTGGTAAAGGATGAGTGAAGCCAGAGCCAGAAGGATGATGCTGGTAGAGATGTTTGCACCTGGTAGGATGAAATTGTAGGTTGCCTCAAGTGTTGATTCACTTTGTGTATTGTTGAGGTGTTGCTTGAGGGACTGAGGCTGGCTGAGGTTGAATGGCGCTATGTGAAAGAGGAGATTCACAAGGAGTAATGAGTAAAGTGAGTGATTTCAGTGAACTATGGCTTATATAGGTTTGGAAGCCGCTAACTTTTCGCGGGCCTTTTGGGAGAAGACAAATATCGTTTTGTTTCTCTCTCCTTGAAAATCATGTGTGTTTTGCGGACATGAGGAAAGGAATTTCCAGTCAGTCTCTAGAAGTAGTCCCCTCTCGGAGACTGCACAGGAGCGATAATAAGGAGAATCACCATTTTGGAATGAAGCTGATGAGGCCACTCTGAGTTCGAATGCCAGGCCTTGCATTTGGCGGTATTACTGTCGCAGGAGGTTGTGAAAGGTCTTCCTGGACTGGAGGAGAGGGCAGTGTTGGGGCTGCTGTTGTGGGGGAACCACTGAGGAAATGGGGTCATCCTCGAGATACGCCGGCTTTAGGCGATCAATTGACACAGTCTTTGCATCCACACGATTGAGGGTGAAAGTTTTGTCACCCCTCTGCAGCACTGGGAAGCCCCCACTAGTGAGAGCCGCCTTGTCATGGTGGGGGAGGCTTGAGGTTCCGCTGATCTGATGAGCCACACCAGTGGGGGGGGTTGTCCCCCCTTCCTTCAGGTTGAGGAAAGGGCTACCCATGCTGGGAGGGTCATCAGGGGTAAAGATATGGTAGAGCACATCCACCCAAACTAGTGACGAAAATAGATTTTTCTGATGTATTTCATGCTGTTGGAATTGAATCTGACCTTCATTTTTGGCGCAAATGCATCATTATGGAGATAACCCCCCCCCCCCAGGGCTTTGAAGAAGAAGGAAATTGTGGGCAAAAAGGCCAGAATCAATTGTAACAGCATGAAATATACAAGAAAAACCTATTTTCATCAGTAATATTCATGGCAAAAGTAACCTAACCTAACTTAACGAAAATAACACAACTTAACCAATTGTCCCGGGCATACATTTGACCTAACGGGGCATTCAATTAACCTAACCGGGCATGGGTACCCCTAACATAACCTAGGCCTAGTTGGAAATATTATCAGTGCACTTATATTAATTAAGTTCATTACCATACTGAGGACACGTAAGAGAGGTCTTGAGCATGCCGTGAGCTCGAAATATAGCAACAGCAGCGCTGTCATCCCTCAAAACTTGTTTAATAACATCCCACTCATGCTTAAAGCATCCACCAGACAGCAAGGTAGGTTGATTTTCCGCAATTTTTTAGATATCGACTTTGGACTAGTAGAGATAGTCAGGGCTTAATATGATGATAACTGACAAAAAATTTCAGATCCTTAGCTTTAACCATTTTTTGAGGAAACCATTTCAAAAATCATCAAAAAATTGTACCGAAAAAAAAAAAAAAAAAACGCATTTTCGCAATTTTCAGCTGAAAAAATCATGCTATTTTCATAAAAAATCCTGAAAAAAGTTACAATTTTATTGAAAAAAAGTAAAAAAAACATGTACAGAGTCAAATAGACACATTTAGATCCCAAGATCATCATAATTTTCACTGTAAGAGCCCTTAGAAGCAAAGGAAGGCCTCATCTGGTGACTTAGGGCTTTGGCCAGAATGTGTTTGTGCCTTGATTTGAGTCCATAAACAGTATGGGAAGCTTCAGATGTCAGCTTCACGGCCCTTTCAACCAGGGTTTCGGAGCCGGAGTCGGTGGAGCCAGTGAATTTTGCTTATCTGGAGCCGGAGCCAGAGCCAGAAACCTTGAAAATACGGCTCCATGGTCTGGCTCCGGGCGATATATTGCTACCTAAATTGTTATTTGTTAAATATAGGTTTAGTTGCAAATTATAATTCTTGTAATATATTACGAAAAATGGTACCATAGGATTCTTGGATTTTATGGAGGTGTGGGAGTTGCAGGAATAATCTGCAAATTTCCATTTTTTAACCATTAAATATTTGGGAAGATTTGTCTTAACAACACTTAATTATATAGGTAAAATTTTTTTTATGGCGGTGGAGACCTTAGGTAGGTAGGTACTAACTATTTATCTAAGTAGGTAACTACCTAGATACATACCTAGTAAGGTTGGTCCTTCTGACTTGGATTGAACTATTTTTATTTTAGGTCAATTATCTTGTATTGCTAAATTTATTTTTTTTCAGATTCTTTGTAATTTGTACTTGATTCTTTAATTATAATTATCAGTCTATGACCCTTCATAATGGATAGAGATTCAATAAAGAAGTCTGATATATTCAAGTATTTTACTGAAAGTTCAGATAAGAAACACTATGTTTGTATTTGTGAAGTTTCTGATGCTTCGGGAAATATTTCAACGTGTGGAACTAAAATTACCAAGCCTCAAAGCAAAAAGCCTGATGTCTCCTCAAGAGCATATAATTTGAAAAGACACTTGAGTCGATTACATCCTGAAATATCAAAAATGATGGAAGAAAAGAAGCAAATGCTTGAGCTTTCAAGACCCAGTACTTCTGCCAGTTCAAAAACTAAAGCAAACCAGCAAAACATTACTAAATTTTTGATGTCTCAAAAAGTCACTATCTCAATGACTACAGATAATTTTAAAAATAGTATAATTGAGTTAGTTGTTAAAGATTCTATGCCTCTATCTATGTTTGAAAAGCCAGCTATGCGCAGTCTACTAGAAGAAATGGCTCAGAAATTCAAGATTAGTTTAGATAAAGACAATATCCATTATTTAGTGATAGAAAAATCAAAAGAAGAAAAATTTGCTCTCAAAGAGCAATTAAAAGGGCGCTTCATATATTTAAAAGTTGATGGTTGCACACGAATACGGACACATTATTTTGCCATCAATGTCCGATTTATTGATGATGATAATAAAATCCTCACCCGCACTATAGCAGTAAAAGATACACATGCTCAGCAAACTAGTGACTACCTGCATGATCTAATTATGAGAACTCTGGAAGAGTACGGCATACCGAAAGAATTTGTGCTCTGCATTGTCAGTGATAATGCATCAAATATGATTAAAACTGTTGAGAAGTTGAATGATAATTAATCAAGAGGCAACTTCAGAAGATGATATACAAACATTTGGTGAACATGATGATGATTCAACAGACACTCAGGAAGTGGCATCTTGTGTAGAAGAAATTGACAGTATTGTATCTGAAATTTCACACTTCTCCAGAATCAACCACATGCGTTGTGGTGCACATACCTTGCAACTTGCTATTTGCGATGGATTGAGAGATAAACATGCTACCTCTCTCATAGGTAAGTTGAGACAGGTTGTAGTAGCAGCAAGAAACCCAAAAGTGGAAGAAATAATTAAAGACGTGCAGGCAAGGTTGCTATTTTAGATCAACCTACTCGATGGGGCAGCACTTATTTAATGATAGAGCGCTTATTAGAATTAAAACCTGTACTCTTGGACATGGCAAATTCAAATGTGAATCTTTCAGAAATAATGTGGGAACAAGCAAGAAGATTGGAAAGAGTACTGTACCAGCCATATATAGTAACAAAAAAAATTCAAAGTGAAGATTTGTATGGAAAACTATACGCACTCACAACATGGTATCATATGTGGTACATTTATTTCATAATTAAAAATAAATTATTAATTAATTGAATTAAATATCTATACAAAAATGCCTCGGGATTGGCGACATAGCCTATTGGGAATGAAATAATTTGCCATACGTACAAAGAACCTGTATGTATGAATCAGCCTCACATAGCAACAAGAAAACCCAATTTATTGTTTAGTCTACCAAAAAGAAGTAGACAAAACAAAATTTTGCTAGAACGGCAAATAATACACCAGAACCAAGGAATGGCTCTCAGGGCTGTTTATGTGACAGCGAACGCTTTAAACAGGGAAGATGTATAAAGTTTTCCCTCTAGTTCTGAGTGAATTCCTTATAATATAAAACCTAGTGACTATAAAAGGATAGGCCTATTCCTTCAGGGGTTTGTTTATATAGTGACTGCCTATATTAATTACCTTAAGTAAATTCGCCGCGTAACTCCATCGTGGCGGCCCTACACCGAAAATGATCGTAACGCCCTACATCGAAGCAAACCAAGGACCCAGCAAAAATAAGGTGAGGCAATTTCAGTTTTCATTAACATAAGGTGTCCCAAATCCCGGCGCTAAAATTACCGTAATCACTTAAATATAAAACGGTCCTTTAACAACCTACATATTTATAACTCTCAAACGAAAAAGCATAGGGCTTTTGTCGGTAACCCTCCACTGAAGTCTGTTGGAAATTTCCAACGGATGAGGGCACAGGCAATCAACCCATAGCCCTATATAGTTTTTTTCACATGGTGGCCCTGTGTATGGGGAACTAACCCCTCTACAACTTACACTGACACGCAGTGGCTAGGCTTACCTCATTGGCCTAACCCCAATTTCAACCGTAACCCCACTATAGTTTTTCCATATGGTGGCCTAAGCAACTGGGAACCGATTCCTTTACCTTTACACTAACTGAAAACAAAGGCTTGTTCATTTAACAGGCATAACTTATTTTAGGTCCTAAAAAAATAGGCCCGCAACATTAAGCCTATTTAATAGGTCCTACTCTTCAAACTCAAAAGCCTTGTTAATTTAACATGCTTAACTCATTTGAGGTCCTATAAAATAATAGGCCCAAACATAAGCCTACTCGGTAGGCCTATTTAGTAGGCCCACCTAACTTTACCTTACATAATAGGCCTACCTCTTAAAGTAGGCCTTACTCTTTACACTCAAGGCCTATCCTAATTAAAAACACTAAATTTATAATTGAACCTGTGGTGTAGGTTATAAAATTTATTTCAGCAATTTAACTTACTCATAAGACTCATTAACATCACAAAATTCGACTCAGACCTGTAACATCACAAAATTCGACTCAGACCTGTAACATCACAAAATTCGACTCAGACCTGTAACATCACAAAATTCAGACCTGTAACATCACAAAATTCGACTCAGACCTGTAACATCACAAAATTCGACCAAACATCACAAAGACCTAAAGCAATTGCACGAATTCAAACCTACAACCACCTAACACCTATTCGTGACCCTATTCCAAGTCCTATTTGACATATAGCCCCAACCTATTCCAAGTCCTATTTGACATAGGCCCAACCTATTCCAAGTCATATTTGACATAGGCCCAACCTATTCCAAGTCCTATTTGACATAGGCCCAACCTATTCCAAGTCCTATTTGACATAGGCCCAACCTATTCCAAGTCCTATTTGACATAGGCCCAACCTATTCCAAGTCCTATTTGACATATAGGCCCAACCTATTCCAATTCCTATTTGACCAATATAGGCCCAACCTATTACCTATTCGGTCCTATTTGACATATAGGCCCAACCTATTACCTATTCGAAGTCCTATTTGACATATAGGCACACCAAGTCCTATTTAACCTATTTCAAGTCCTATTTGACATATAGGCCCAACCTATTCCAAGTCCTATTTGACATATAGGCCCAACCTATTACCTATTCCAAGTCCTATTTGACATATAGGCCCAACCTATTACCTATTCGAAGTCCTATTTGACATATAGGCACACCAAGTCCTATTTAACCTATTCCAAGTTCTATTTGACATATAGGCCCAACCTATTCCAATTCCTATTTGACCAATATAGGCCCAACCTATTCTAAGTCCTATTTTACATATAGGCCCAACCTATTCCAAGTCCTATTTGACATAGGCCCAACCGATTCCAAGTCCTATTTGACATATAGGCCCAACCTATTCCAAGTCCTATTTGACATATAGGCACAACCTATTCCAAGTCCTATTTGACATATAGGCCCAAACTATTCCAAGTCCTATTTGACATATAGGCACAACCTATTACAGACAAGGCTTGATATAAGGGTCTCAAATGCAACGTTTGAGGATCTTTACTCAGCCAAATTGATTAACCTAATCCAAAACCCAAAAATAAAACCCTATAACAAAATACACATTTACACACACACGTACGGTACAGTATATAAATATATACATACGACTTCAAACATCCAATTCTTCTTTTAAAAGAAGAAACACAACAGATTTCATCAACAGACACATACATTCCTTGCAAACAGATTGGATTCCTTCAAAACCCCAAAACCTTCCAGACCTACCTGTAGGATACACAACATTTACTCATTCATAACTACTGGTATTAACTTCATTGGAGTGGTGAATCCAAGTTTTGAAGACCAACTGGATTCGGAGGAATACAACACACACACACACACACACACACACTACTCTTTCCATGTGTCTCAAACACAACAACCTGTCTAAATATAACCAAGGATCGGAGAGTAAAAACTTTTATTGCTGCGCTCTGATTCTGTGCACATAATTTTGTGCCAAATTTATATGGTTAGACAGTGACACATACAAAAAAACTACTCTACTCTAAAGGGTTTTATGGCTACTTTGGCCATAGCCCAAATTACTACATCAAAGGGCTGATGGCCTACCCTTGGCCATAGCCCAACAAATCATCAAAGGGCTGATGGCCTACCCTTGGCCATAGCCCAACAAATCATCAAAGGGCCTTGGCCTACCTTGGCCATAGCCCAACAAATTCATCAAAGGGCTGATGGCCTACCCTTGGCCATAGCCCAACAAATCATCAAAGGGCCTTGGCCTACCTTGGCCATAGCCCAACAAATTCATCAAAGGGCCTTGGCCTACCTTGGCCATAGCCCAACAAATTCATCAAAGGGCTGATGGCCTACCCTTGGCCATAGCCCAACAAATCATCAAAGGGCTTTGGCCTACCTTGGCCATAGCCCAACAAATCAAAGGGCCTTGGCCTACCCTTGGCCATAGCCCAACAAATTCATCAAAGGGCTGATGGCCTACCCTTGGCCATAGCCCAACAAATCATCAAAGGGCCTTGGCCTACCTTGGCCATAGCCCAACAAATTCATCAAAGGGCTGATGGCCTACCCTTGGCCATAGCCCAACAAATTTATCAAAAGGGATGATGGCCTACCTTGGCCATAGCCCAACAAATCATCAAAGGGCCTTGGCCTACCTTGGCCATAGCCCAACAAATTCATCAAAGGGCTGATGGCCATAGCCCAACAAATTCATCAAAGGGCTGATGGCCTACCCTTGGCCATAGCCCAACAAATCATCAAAGGGCCTTGGCCTACCTTGGCCATAGCCCAACAAATTTATCAAAAGGGATGATGGCCTACCTTGGCCATAGCCCAACAAATCATCAAAGGGCCTTGGCCTACCTTGGCCATAGCCCAACAAATTTATCAAAAGGGATGATGGCCTACCTTGGCCATAGCCCAACAAATTTATCAAAAGGGATGATGGCCTACCTTGGCCATAGCCCAACAAATCATCAAAGGGCCTTGGCCTACCTTGGCCATAGCCCAACAAATTTATCAAAAGGGATGATGGCCTACCTTGGCCATAGCCCAACAAATTCATCAAGGGGCTGATGGTTTCACTTGGCCATAGTCCAACATATTCATCAAGGGTCTTGTGGCCTCCCTTGGCCAGAGACCAAACAACAAGGGTCTTGTGGCCTCCCTTGGCCAGAGACCAAACAACATTGGTCTTGTGGCCTCCCTTGGCCAGAGACCAAACAACAAGGGTCTTATGGCCTCCCTTGGCCATAGGCCAAACAACAAGGGTCTTGTGGCCCCCCTTGGCCATAGGCCAAACAAAAAGGGTCTTGTGGCCCCCCTTGGCCATAGGCCAAACAACACAAAAACAGTACAGGATTCAAAGCCCCAAGCCCTCCAGATCTACCTGTGGAGGAGTAAATTTACTCCACTAAAACTACGGGTATTGACTAGTCTGAAGTGGTAGGAGGTTTGAATACAGTACAAACTCTTTCTAATTCTCCTAAATTAAATGAACAAATGACAAAAGACAACAATGGGAACATTGAACCAAACAATTACACGAAAACACTTGGAATGCTTTGGTTTTTAAAACAGAATTCCGAACACGATGACACTCTTTGCACAAAGAGTTATAACTTAAATCCAAATGCCAATACAAAAAGACAAGTGCTTTCAGAATCATCCAAAATTTTTGACCCCATTGGATTATATTTACCAGCAACCATAAGATCCAAAATCCTTTTGCAAGACTTATGGAAAAAAAAATTGATTGGGATGAACCACTTTCAGTGGAAGACCAACTTCATTGGAAAAAATTAGCCACAGACTTGAACAAAGTTCAAGACATCTACGTACCAAGATGTGCTGGCTACAGATTGAAATCGCAAACACTACACATTTTTACAGATGCCAGCACACAAGCTTATGGGTGTTGTGCCTATTTAACAAGTGAAAATGAAAGTAACTTGGTTTATTCAAAGGCAAAAGTGGCACCCTTAAACCAAAAGAAAACTGTACCACAACTTGAATTATTAGCTGTCTCATTGGGAGTTAAAACAGTAAACTTTCTTTCACAAGTGTATAAAGAAGTTGACATAACAAGCATTTACTTATGGACAGACAGTCAAATTTGTCTAACATGGGTGACCAACACAGATACAACTTCTTGCAAAAACATATTTGTGAAAAACAGACTAACAGAAATCAAAACTGCAAACACAAACCTTGGTATCAAATTTAGGTACATAAAAACAAAAGAGAATCCTGCAGACTTTTTGACGAGAGGGCTCTCTTACAAGCTGTTGAAAACAAATAAAATCTGGTATGAAGGGCCCGAATGGCTAACATGTGAGGATCTTTGGCCAGCCAAAGTAGTTAACCTCACACTCAACTCAACAACAACTGAAAAGATCACTGAGGACAAACCTATATTTGACTATCACCTTTATTCAGACCTCAACAAACTCTTGAGAATTACAGTCTATTGCTGCAAGTTTGTCAATAGCTACCTTCTCAAACACTGTCCTCAGAAAGCCTTTTCTAACTTAACAGAAACTGCAACAAAATACTGGCTCAAACAGATACAAGCTTCAGAATTTGACAAGGAGTTGAAGTATCTTAGGTCCAGTAGCACATTAAACAAAGGTATTCCTTCACTTGTCATGGATCTAAATCTGTACCTGGATACAGAGGGTCTGATAAGGTGTAAAGGAAGGCTTAACAAGTCAACTTTGACTTACAACTCTAAGCACCCAATTCTTCTTCCAAGGAGAAATCACTTCACAAAACTCATCATCAGGGATACCCACAACAAAATACACCACATGGGAGTCCCACAAACCCTGACAGAGCTGAGAAAAACTTACTGGCTACCAAAGGGTAGAACTGAAACAAAGAAAATTTTAAACACATGCATTCCTTGTAAACGTATCCATTCACGACCCTTTAAGACCCCAAGCCCTCCAGACCTACCTGTGGAACGAGTAACATTTACTCGGCCATTTGAAACCACGGGTATTGACTACACTGGAGTGGTAAATGTGAGTTTTGGAGACAAAATGGATTCAAAGGAATACAAAGTGTACATTGTACTCTTCACCTGTAGCTGCCACACGTGCCATATGTCTAGACATAGTAGAAGATCTGACAGCAGAAGCTTTTATTGCTGCTTTCAGATGATTTTGTGCACACAATTCTGTACCCAAAACTATATGGTCAGACAATGCCACATACTTCAAATCTGGTGAAAGAATTATTCATCAGATTTGTGACAGTGAAACAGTACAAACTCATTTAACCAAACACAACATAACCTGGAAGTACATTCCTGTTAATACACCATGGTATGGTTCAATTTGGGAAAGAAACATACAAACTGTAAAGAACTGCCTTAAAAAGACTATTGGGACAAAACATCTACAACTTTTTGAACTCATGACTATTCTGTCAGAAATTGAAAATGTTGTCAACAACAGACCATTAACTTATGTGGGAGATGGTATTAATGAGCCAGAACCTCTCACACCAAACCACCTAATTAAGGGAGAAACAGTAAACATGTTACCAGAATCTGAACATAACAGTACAGAGGATCCAGATTGGGAAATAGGACACAAAGAACTCAACACAAAATACCAACATTTGACACAAATCAAGACTCAATTTATAACAAAATGGAGAGAAGAATACTTAACAAGTCTTAGAGAAAGACATAAACAATTAACAAAACAAAGTTGGAATGATTCAGTCAAAATTGGGGACATTGTGTTGATACATGACAAGACACCAAGACAACATTGGTCAATGGGAAAAGTCTTGGAACTCAAAACTGGTGAAGACGAAGTTACCAGGGTTGTAAAACTGAAAACAGCAACTGGTGAGACCACCAGAGATATCACATTACTATATCCTTTGGAGTGTGGGGCTAAATTAGAACCATTACCCCAAAGGATGGATCAGGATACTATTGGGGAGGAATCTCTCAATGTGCCTGATGTAACTCAGACTAAACCAGACAGGCCTCAAAGAAAGACTGCTTTGAAAGCCACAAAACTTTTACAAGAAAAAATTAAGACTGGTGACTTATAAACCTTACACAAACTGAGCAAAGTTAAAATGCTTAATAACTTTACTTTAATCCCATAAATTTCCTATACCTAAAGGTAGTCAAACTGATTGACATAACTTTAACTAAACTTGAGAAGTTGGCCTCTTGAACTTTAATATTTAAATAGGTCTTGAGTAACCTCTCTCTCCCTAAATTTCTACTTCATTCTTTTCAATCCATTTCACATGGTTTAAAACACAGTTTATCAAAAAATTTGATCTATAACATACAAATTTTTCTCCGGCCCCCCCCCAGTATATGGAAAAACTATACGCACTCACAACATGGTATCATATGTGGTACATTTATTTCATAATTAAAAATAAATTATTAATTAATTGAATTAAATATCTATACAAAAATGCCTCGGGATTGGCGACATAGCCTATTGGGAATGAAATAATTGAATTGCCATACGTACAAAGAACCTGTATGTATGAATCAGCCTCACTTAGCAACAAGAAAACCCAATTTATTGTTTAGTCTACCAAAAAGAAGTAGACAAAACAAAATTTTGCTAGAACGGCAAATAATACACCAGAACCAAGGAACGGCTCTCAGGGCTGTTTATGTGACAGCGAACGCTTTAAACAGGGAAGACGTATAAAGTTTTCCCTCTAGTTCTGAGTGAATTCCTTATAATATAAAACCTAGTGACTATAAAAGGATAGGCCTATTCCTTCAGGGGTTTATATAGTGACTGCCTATATTAATTACCTTAAGTAAATTCGCCGCATAACTCCATCGTGGTGGCCCTACACCGAAAATGATCGTAACGCCCTACATCGAAGCAAACCAAGGACCCAGCAAAAATAAGGTGAGGCAATTTCAGTTTTCATTAACATAAGGTGTCCCAAATCCCGGCGCTAAAATTACCGTAATCACTTAAATATAAAACGGTCCTTTAACAACCTACATATTTATAACTCTCTAACGAAAAAGCATAGGGCTTTTGTCGGTAACCCTCCACTGAAGTCTGTTGGAAATTTCCAACGGATGAGGGCACAGGCAATCAACCCATAGCCCTATATAGTTTTTTTCACAATTTGACTCCGGGTCAATTTTTGAAAGAGTGGAAATCTTTGATGTATTTTCTTTCCAAGATAGAAGGCACCATAGCTGATGACATTAAAAGTTCCATGGAAAGGAGAGAAAATATTTTACTTGATAATGAAGTATTGCTTGCTGCTGTTTATATAGATCCTAGATATAGATGCTTATTAACATCTGAACAGGTAGTTAAAGCCAAGGATGCCCTATGCAATATAGCAATCAGAATGAAAAGTAACCTAGACCTTTCAAATAAAGTCTCTCTATTAAGAGAGGAATGTGGAACCGAGATTATTGCATCATCATCAAATTCATCATCTCCTTCCACCACTTCTGATGTCAGCGAGTTTGATTTTGAAAAAATTGTTGATATTCAACATAGTAAGAAATCAAAACGTCCTCGTTTAGAAAGTGAACTAATACCACCTCTCAGTCCAATGTGTACCCTCAAATTGCAAGTTGAGGAATCTTTTCCTGAGATTGAAAAATTTGACCGTTCGTCAAAACTGTCTTTTGAACAAGTAATAGAAAGGTATCCTAAAGTTATAAGAGATGTTGCAAATCTTCTAGTAGCTATGCCTTCAACACAAGTCAGTGTTGAACGGCTATTTTCAGCACTGAAAATTTTAAAATCTGATTTAAGGGCACGTATGAAAGAAGATATTGTTGAGGCTATGTTATTTTTAAGAACAAATGTTTATAAGTAAACTTAGATAAATAATTTTAATTCATAATTTTTTTTATGGAAACAGATTTACAAGGAGAATATCTTGATTTTATGTTTAAAAATTAGTTTCCTACCTTAGCTACATTAGTAAAAATTTCTGCAAAAGTTATTATTTTGCTTTCATTTTTTAATACAAGGAGTATTATGATTTATGATACTGTAAATGTATCATTGAATTTGCAAACTTTTTAATTTTTTAATATGTAGTTTGAACTTTAAAGATAAAGTCTGATTTAAGGTTACACTTAAAAAAAATATAATTGAGGCCATCTTGTTTTAAAAAAAAAATTATAAATAAACTTAGTAATTTTCATTTTCAGTTATTTTAAGGAAACAGATTTACAAGAAGAATATCTTGATTTTATGTTTAAAATTAGTTTGATTATACCTTAGCTAGAATAAAAAAAATTTTGCATTAGTTTTCATTTGTTAATCCAAGGAGTAGTATTGATTTTATAAGCGTAGGGTAAATGATTTTGTAAATTTTCTTTTATAATATGTATTAGTAGTTTGAACTTTTGACTTTTAGTTGAATTGCTTTTGTTAATTAAATTACAAAACTTTTTGACTAAAAGAAAATCTCTTTTTAAGTAAATAATATAACCTATTAAAATTTAAAAACTGAATTTTTTGAAATATTCAGCTCTTTTTCAAGCCAAGTTGGCTTTCATGAAGCTTTCAAGTTTCAACACTTAAAAAAAGATGCATATATTATCTCAGAAAGTTTGATTGTTACTATTTTCCATACGAGAATTCTTAAGTTTGAACTTTGAACTAATTAGGAGGCAAGTTTCTCTAATTTATATAAGCTACCATTGTTAATAAATATTTAATATCATTTAGTTTTCATCATTTTCCTTTAGTTATTTAAATAACTTCATTCTATCATTATATTTGCCTAATTTAAAATCATAAGAAATTTAAATTTTGAGTATTAAAGTGATTTAATAATAAAATATTTTTGTGCAATATTTTAAATTGGACAATTAGTTATATAAATCTAGATATTTATTTTATAATTAACAGAATTTACTATAAAAGAGCCGGAGCCAGACTGTAAAAAATTTCTGCTCCGGAGCCGGAGCCGGAGTCGGAGCCAGAAGTTTTTTTACCGGCTCCGAAACCCTGCTTTCAACACTGAGAATGTGATGGCAGATTAGGCAGCTCCAGCTTGGTACCATTCGGCAATGCTTCTTGAAGCTCCTAGTCAGAAAAGTCTTCTGTGAGAGCAGGTTCACAGATGCCACTTTGAGAAAGGTTGATTAGTTCTGACCAGTGGGTAGCTTCAATGTTGATGGCTGTGATCTTCTTCAGCCTCTTCTTGGCTGGCTTCTCACTTCTGAAAGAATAATAATTAATTTATTTTTTATTCCAGTTTAAGATTTAATCCCTATTAGTCTCAGAATTGCTGATTTAATTTAACTTTAAAAAAAAAAAAAAAAAAAAAACTATAAAATCCCCATAATCAAATTTTTTTTCAGAAAGAAGGTAAGATTATTTCCATTATCAGAGAGGAGGGGGTGAATTGGGATAAGAAAATGTGAAAAAAAATTCAATTATGGGGATTTATAGAACTCAGGCCTTTTTTTTATTAAATAAATCCCCATAATCAAATTTTTTTTTTTCACATTTTTTAAATTAAAAAATGCTTACCTGATGGACAGAATTTTCTTGAGAGCAGCTTCTCTCACTTCCAAGTCATCAGACTTCATCATGGAGTACAGCACATTCTTGGGTAGCAAGGCAAAAGCATTGTACTTCAGGTTCTTGAAAGCAACACCCTGGATTTCTTCAGACTGCTGCTTGATCCTCTGGATCATGTTGAAGATGTATAGCTGCTGATTGTGGAACTTGCTGTCCCTTTTGATCTCAAACCAACTGACTGCATACACTTCCACAATGAAGTTGATGGCCTGGTAAAGCTTATCCTGTAGTTCTGGAGGGTAAGTACCTCTGGTCCACAGACACCTCAATCTAATTGCCAAAGTCAACCATCTTGCATGGTTTAATGGTCCAATTTTCCAGGCAGCAAATCTTGGGTTGACTTTGCGCCTGGAAATTCCAAGCACATACTCCAAAAGAAGCCTCTGGTCGCTACTGAGATCATTCAGTGTGTCAGCAAATTCCATGTCATCCAGGGGGCCACTGAGTTTGGTGAATTCCACTTGTGGCAGATCTTGGTAGTCAATTTCACAGTTTCCCAGTGGACCAGTGAAAGCAGTGAGACTTTTGGTACTGCTATCAAGATGCTTGAAAACAGCTCTGAAAGGAAGCTCATTCTAATGGAGTGAACAGCCAATGGTGTGCAATTTATGCTCAATTTTATTTTCCAGAGCTGTTATAAGGCCTCCCTCCCAGCCAGTGTTTGTATTTGTGTTGTCAAGGAGGACAGCTTTCAGGGTATGAACACTGTTAAACTCCTCCAAGACACTAGCAACTTCTTCACCAAGAAGAACTCCAGTCGCACCTTTAATTGGGATGACTCTGTGAGTAAGATATGTTCCACTTTCAGTTCCTGGCTCCTTTGTGAAAGTCAAATGGTGCTCTTGTCCCTTTCCTTTCTTCAGCTTAGTCTCCCCATTTTCATCCTTAAATTCTCTGTACAGCAAAGTGTCCTTGTCAACTTTCCCATCAACCCCAATACAGACTAACTTTTCCAGACCCTCAGTTGTGCTTTTCATCACTTTTCACTTTCATTCTAGCTTTTTCCCTGTCCATTTTCGATTTATCAACTATTATCTGTTTCACATCAAGGCCAGGCTTAAGCAGGCCCATAGCTTGTAAGTCCAGGAGGAAGGCATTAGCGAGACTTGCCCCAAGATTGGAAGAAACATCACCCCTGATCAGTTCCATGACATATCTCGGGGTTTCAAAAAGCAGTAACCTCCACTTGGGTGCCTCCTTGGCTTGAACTCTTCAGCTTCACCACCAGATTGCTGAAATGAAAATAAAAAATAAATTACTAAAGCGAAAATGGGGAAAAAGTAGGGAAAAATATGGGTAAAAATCGACGAAAATGGGCGGAAATAAGAATAAATTACTTAACCCTTTGCCTGTCCCGTGCATCACATATGATACACAGAGCGCATCATAAATAATATTTAGTGTGATACATTCTATGATCACATATTACCAACCAACTAAACCAAATAAACCTCCTATAACCAAAAGTCTGAAAACAAGCATGGACGTTTGGACCAAACTTATGAAAATGCTTTGGACAGGCAAAGGGTTAAACAAAAATGGGGGGAAAAAGTGGGGAAAATAGGGGGGGAAAATGGGTAAAAATTCAGGTAAATAGTCGGCGAAGAAGGGGGGGAAATAGGGACAAAAAGTAGGGATAAATTTGGGTAAAAATGGGATAAGATATAAGAAAAAAAATATATTACCTCTCCTGATTCTCCTGAGCTGGATTCAAAAGAAATATTTTGTGAAGGTGTGGAGGCAAAAGTGGCCAAATCCACTTCCTGCTGCTGCTGTTGAATCTGGCTCTGTAATCTTTCTGCTTCAGCTGCAGCCCTCTGGTTTCTCTTCACAGCAGCTTTATTCACAGATCCCAGCCGGAAAGAGCCCTTGGGTCCTATTTTGGCCCTCTGATCTCTGAAGTATTCCCTTCTCTACTGGAACCTGAAATATTAAAGTATATTAAATAGCGGATCTAAAATAAGAGATAAAATCCTGAAAAAAAAATTGATTATTAATTTCTATTACCAGGTGGGGGGGAAAGGAAGATGCAGGAGGAAAATGCGGCTATTTTTCAATTACAAGCATTGAATTTCCTTCCATTTAAAAGGCACCTAATCGCACTAAGTTAGGCCAGTTAAAAGTTAAAAAAATAATAGCATTACCTTCTTACTGGGAGGACAAGTGCAGATTATGTGCTGTGTTTGACAATTTTCTCTCTTGCACTCAGGGCCGCCGCTTCCATTAGGCGAGGTTAGTAAATGCTAAGGGCGCCAAAGATCTGGGTGGCGCCAGCGCCTCCTGCCCTGTGCACGTCTGATAGTATTATGTAAGAACAAGAAAAAAAAAATAATGAAGGAATGAGAAGCATAGACAAATGATGAAAGGTTGTACGACGTATGTACACCAGTTTAGCTTGACTGATATTTACATAATTAACTTATTCGTCTTATTGGGTCATTATAGAACTTTCACTATCACGACCTCTAACCCTTTAGGGACGGGAGTCGTAAATAAGCGATTTAAAAATGTTGCGCGCACAGACGGGAGTCGTCAATAAGCGACTCGGCTTATTTACGGCTTAATATTGTTGCGGGGAGAGCGAATGAACTTAACTAGAATACCTAACTTGGCTACTTCTTGATGACGGGAAATGAGAAGGTCCCGGGCGGTGAAGTTTTTCTCACCTCCACTGAGGGGCAAACGAGACTCCCACACGGCTGAACCAAGAAATGGACTCGACCCGCTAGCTATTCCAAAGATTAACACTGTGTCCGAGTCGGGTCCACTTGAGAACCTGGAAAGCCCTGGCTTCAGGAAAGATGTGTGCAATGTACACCCAGCAATACTTGAGGACTTCAACTGAATATGGGTGTACAACGCAAGCAAGCAAGATTTTAACAGACTAATCGTGAAGTAAACCAAATGTGGCTGGATGAGAAAAGCAGATATTACCCTCTGAATTGTAAATCCTTGAAAGTAATGACCCCAGTCTATGAGGACAAAGGCTGAAAAAAAACTAGTTGGTAGAATTCTAAGGGATATTAGCAATCAACTTGAATTATTTACAAGAGCTAGAATGAGTTATGAACTTGAGTCTAAACATGGCTTAAGATCAAGAACTGGAAATCCAAAAACCCTGAAAGGGTATGCTATGCAAAGGTGCTTACAATTACAATGACAGAAAATACTGGACAACAAAAATGGAATTTCTAGAAAAAGATAAAAAACTTAACCTATGCTAGAATGGTACAATTAGACAACACAATCGACCTCACTGGACCTAACATCCATAAGCTAGGCTTGAGGTCAATCCAATCACACATATCTATTATAGTTAAGCCATGGAGAAGCAAAACCTGAAACTATTGGTCCTAGCAATACCTTAGCCTGCACACCATTATGCACAGGCAATGTCCATTATCACAAGCACTCTGTTTTTCTTGAGTTTTCTTGTTCTTACAAATTTAGTTGGCAAGCTAGAACTTCCACAAGCGGAAGCCAACTGTGACTAAAAATGAGGTTTGTCTTTTCTAAAAATTGAAGGTGAATTTCTGACAAGAATCACAAAATCAAACAAACAAGACTAAAGGGGATCTAAACAAACTACTGAGCTAGTCAGGCATTAAGCAAGACTAACTCCAGCAATATGGGGGTTACATCCTGAAACAAGAAGAAGAAAAGATGTTAGTCAAGATAACCCCACTACACTCCCCCCTCCGAGCGGTGGGTACCACCACTCAAAAAGTGAGTGCAGCGAAGCCCTCTCCCACATCCAGTCTTTCAAGGAATTGCCACCTCCCCATCCTGACACCAAGCTCCAAGTTTTCCTTTCTCCATGGCTACCAAACACTAGACAATTATATATACATACATGAATCAATAATAAGAAGGTACTATCACCTTCAAAACCCTACCTAGTTACAATATAAATTTACACAATTAGTGCTGGATCCATTCACTTTTTAGCACTCCTTTATGAGGTCCTTTCCTAAGAGGCTATCACAATCCTCCTTGCTTGAAACTGAAGCCACCTGCATGACTATTGTCCTTGATTAATATCCTCACTAGCCCATCACTATCAATGTACCCTGGCCCTGGTCCACCCATCCATACCTCCTGATTGGTAGACATCCCTACCAAAGGTGGGGTCTGCTTGCTCCAGGCTAGAGGTAACTGCGTGGGCTGGCCATGCCCCTCTTGATGAGCAGTCCTCCAGAACCCCCTCCTTTATAGACAAGAATGGTGGTGCAAACTGGAGCAAGGCCTGGAAGACCCCCCCTCAAGCCGATTCTTGAAGAGTGGAAGAGCCAATAATGGCTCCATCCCTGAAAACACGTCCCATGAAGTAGGAAAGCGTGATTGGGAGTGATTGGGGGTGACTGGAGGCAGGTAAGGACAGGGACATGCACTGGAAGCTGTATGCATGACAATCAAAGCAAGTACAAAGTGGGTGACAAGTGAGGGCATGTGCATGAGTCAGGCAGAGGCAAGCAAACCAAAAATTACCGCACTTAACCAAGCTCAAGGTATGGTATTCATTATCACTATGTGCAGTCACTTTGTTCTAGAAACTTTACACTAGCTTCCTCCATGGCTTTACTAGCTAGGCCCTACCTATACATCATGGTACAGCAAGATATACCTATTTTTATATATATCTTAACCAAGGCTTCGTAAAGCCGTTACAAAAACTAGATACACCATTACATTAAACCTAGAAATACTTATTTTAACATAAAAAAATATAATCATAATACCATCAACTTAAATACAATACATAATAATCATATATACATAATTAGACAGGGTCTAGAAAATCACTTAATTGTTAATTAAATTAATCATGAACATATTCCAGAGGCCTAGAGGGTACTAATGGTAACTCCATTACAGGACTTCTGGAATGAGTTCATGGAGGAGAATCACCAGCCAACTCCTGAATTACTCCCAACCCTCTCCTAACAGACTGGAGTCGTTCATGAGCTAGTTCATTGTTAGCTTGTAATAAAGCCCTAGCTTCTGAAAAGATATCTTTGACTGAGGATAAACTTAATCTATTGGGATTCCTTGAACCAGTTACCGGGCTAAATTGCCGCTCTTGAGAACTAATTGCTGGTCTAACAGCTGGTAAATCTGCTCCTCATCATCCTGCACATGTTCTAAAGTATTCTCCAGAGCTTCCACCAAGGAAGAGAGTTCTGGAGAATCACTATTGGATTAAGGTTCATTCGGACATGGAGAACTCTGTCTTGGATCTATTGAACCACCACCTTCTGGATCTAGACTCCCAGGAAGTTCCTCAGGATCCATCACACCTTAACCGACAGCACTTGAAGGAGCACTATGAGGAATAGGAGACAGATCCTTGATTTCCTCCACTGGGGAACAAGCTTCCTTCTCTGAATCACTACCAAGGTAGTCTTGAACATTCCCAAAAGTGACATGTTTTGATTGAGAATGAGGCCTAGACAGAGGTTTGGGTGAACTAGACAGATACCTGGAGGATTCACTTTGGATGGCACCTCATCCGGGAATCCAGAAAAGTCAAGTTCAAAAGAACTTGAAGAGCATTCAGAGGAATCTGAAGAACTTGAACTTTCACTCAGATCAGCAAGCCATGGTCTAGAATTGACCCTATTCTGATCTGGAAATCCTAGAAACTCGCTCGAATCACTACTAGAATCAAGAGATCAGTCTCATCTTCTGACGAACTGTCCCACAAACAAGAAAAGCCTGGGGAACAAACTGGAACATTAGGGGTTTCAAACCCTAGAAAACTCTCATCCTCCTCCTCTATGCTAGCCCAGGGAACCTGAACTAACCTGGAATAACTAGGATGATTCTTCAAGAAATTGGGAGCCTCCTTCCAGCTCCTCAACTGAGAATGATGAACTCGACTCATGGATAAGTGTGGCTGCAGATCTGGATAAGCTGGTGAAATGACGTAGGTCACACCATTCTCTGCTGCTCGATCAACTTGAAACGGCCCACAGTACTTGGGCAGAAACTTGTTAGAAACTAGATTACCTTTTGGAACAACCTTTCGAATGACAAGTTGCCCCTTGGTAAAGGGACAAAAACCAGGATGTCCTGGATACCACTGTTCTTGAACTGGAGTGGGAATAGAAACTGGATAGGATCTGGATGAGCGGATGATAACAAGAACTGGGCTGGAGACATAGTCAACTCAGAATGAATCGTACCATTGTAGGTCATAATGGCCTTTGGAAGATTCAAATCCCACGAGCTAGAATCTTGAACAAGATTCCGTAGAAGCTCACCAATGGTACGGTTGACCCTCTCGACTGCACCATTGCTCTCTGGATGGTTTGGGGTCGTGAAAACGTGAGTGATCCCGTATCGAGATAACATCTGCTCGAACTCCTGACCCCTAAATTCTGGACCATTATCAGTTAACAACCGACAAGGCCGCGCAAAAGAGTGGGCAACACTCGAAACTCGAAAAGATGGGCAATGGTACTGGAAGTCTTGTTGGGAAATGGAACAGCCACTACCCACTTGGAGTAGTGGTCCACCACCATCAAACATCCTAGATTCCCCGAGGTGTTCTGGGGAACAATACTAGATCCACAGCCACCAACTCAAATGGTGCCTGGGTCACGATCTTCAGGGTAGGTGGAGCCCTGATCTGGCTGGAAACCTTATTGAGCTGGCACTGGGAACAAGATGTGACCACCTCTTGCACAACTTGATATAACTGAGGATGAAACACTTCCCCAGACAAAACATCTAAGACCTTGTTTCGGCCTATGTGTGCCATCTCTAGATGGATAGTAATGGCCAGCTCAATCAGGAAATTAAAAGGTACTAGAACTTGGGGAAACATTTCTGGTTCATCGTACTTAACTAGAAGACCATTCTCGAAGTAGATATCTTTAAGATAACGGCGATATCTCACTAGAGCTTTAGGACAATACCCAAAACAACCCTTATCTAGATAGGACTTAAGTTGTCTCAACACACGATCACTTTTTTGAAGAACCTCAAGGTTAACTTCATCTAGAAATGAACATGGACGCAAATTTCCAACTACCAGCGGTTCTTGATGACTGGAGGTTCCTCCAACTCTGCCAGAAAAGTAGCGAGAATCTCACCCTCCTTCATGACTCTGTCAGTGGACAAATCCAGGTCAATCCCAGTGGCAGACAAGAAATTTGCACCCAGGAGAAAACAACAAGGAATAGCTTGATCTTCAACAAGAGCAAATGGGTGATCATTAATAGTTACTCTAGAGCCAAGTGACACAGTAAGTTGTACATAGTTATAAAACCACTTGTTTTTCAGCCACACCTTGAATGTTAACCAGAATATCTTGTGAATAATCCTCAAATTTCCTAAAATTTCACGCCAGGCTACTCGAGATATGAGGGAGATCTCAGCTCCAGAATCCAATAAGGCACAGTAGGTTTCGTCTTGACAAGTAAGTGGGACAACTGCTCTAAAGGCACCTGAATGTGGACAAGCAATATCCACATCAAGGGTGGGAAAATTGACTTCACATTCTACTAGACCATTCTCGATCTCCAAACTTGAGCAACCTGCCCTATTGGTTCTGAATCCAAGTCTCTCTCATACAAAGAATTTAAACAAGTCAAGAAGACGGGACAAGACTGAACATATTTATTGGATTCACTCAATAAATTGAAATGAACACCACCTAGACACTGGACATGCACCCTATCAGAAGTTCTGAGGGTTCTGTTACACGCTGATTCTTGACTTCAGGGTGGTAAATTAGAGGGTTTTCAGTACCAAAGTGCAATACAACATCCACTTGATACATCTCACAGAAAACTTTCAAGATCTCTGGTGATGCTGGCTGCCCTGGAATTGTCATAAGTCGAAGATGTTGCTTCTGCTTGCTATTCAACTTGATTCCGTACTTTGTAGGATGACTTAGCAGTTCTTCCACCAACTGCTTTCGAAGAAATACTGGACTCTCTGGAACTTCACGATCTAAGTCATGAACAAGAGCATACCACAAACACTCGATCAAGGAATCACCTCCCCCCTCCGGCTTAAATCTTACAAGTAAGCCCTTGGGGAGTTCTGCTGAAATTGCTGTGGTGCCCTCTTCATGTCAACCTGGAAGTGTCTGGATAACGCATCTGCAGCTTGATTGTCTTTGCCTGGAACATAACGAAGCTCAAAATCAAACTCAGCAAGATCTTCAACTGTTCGAGCAAGCCTGTCATTGACTAATCTCATATTATGGAGATAGAACAATGCTTGATGGTCCGTGTTCAGAATGAATGGTATTCCGTACAGGAAGGCTCTGAAGGTCTTGACTCCCCAGCGCATCGCTGCTAGTTCACGCTCTGTAACCGAATATTTCTTCTGAGGACTAGAAAATGTCATTGATGCATGAGCAATGATTCGAACTTGACCATCCTGAACTTGAGTAAGACAGGCACCTGCACCAATGGCTGATGCATCCACCCACAAGTTCAATTCTCTGCTGTTTCTCGATAATCAGGAAAAGCCAGTTCCACCTCATTTTGCATCTCTGCCTTGAGCGTCTCGAAGGATTCTTCCATCTCTGGTGTCCACTGGATAACTGAATTCCTTGATCTTCCTGTAAGTTCTGATAAGGGTTTAGCAACTGCTGAACACTGTGGCAAGAACTTCCTCTGGAAATTCACTAAGCCCAGAAATTCTCGAAGTTCCTTGATGTTCTTGGGCTTTGGGAAGTTCTTCACCTTCTCCATATACTCTGGCGATTTTGACAATCCACTGGAACTGACTATATGACCTAGAAATGGAACTGTGGACTGGAACCATCTACACTTTGGTGGCTTGATCTTGATACCATGTTCTTCTAAAACCTTGAGGACTTTTTCAACTAGCTGGAGATGGGCCTCGAATGACTTTTCCATAATTAGAATGTCGTCAATATACACTAGAACCTTCTTCCTTGAAAATCCCTTCAGCACATCTTGCATTTCTCTCTGGAAGGCTGAAGGCGCGTTCTTCAATCCAAAACTGAGTTTCTTGAATCTCCAGTGTCCATGAGGGGTCGAGAAAGCTGTATAATCTCGACTCTTCTCCTCGATTGGCATTTGATAATAACCCCGGACTAAATCCAGGGTGGTAAAGAACTTGACACCATGTAGACTGTAGACAGAGTCTGTCAAGTTTGCCATCGGGAATCTATCAGGCTTGGTTACCTTGTTCAGTTTACGGTAATCCACACATAAGCGTATGGATCCATCTGGTTTCCTAATTGGTACCACTGGAGCACTCCACGGAGATGTAGGCTCGATAATTCCTAGCTGGTGAAGTTCTTGACACTGATCATCGATGACTTGAGCAATTGGTTCTGGAAATCTCCTTGGTCGCTGAAATATTGGCGTGTCATCGTATAACTCAATACGGTGTGGAGTCATCTGAGCAGTCCCCACATCAGAATCTCCTCGACTAAGAACGGCTTTTCTGGAATTAAGCAAGTTATAAACTTGAGATTTCTGGTGGGAATCCAGCTCAGGTAAGTCAATTTCTGAAGTTAGACGTTCTGGTGTCCATTCCGGAAAAGATGAGACCAATTCATCATCATTTTCTGATTCCATACCTACACAATGTACTTGATGTGTCACTGTATCATTAGTGTCTTCTGGATTTGGTGTAGGATCGAGTTCAACTAGAGTGTAAATGTGTCCCATCATGTCTCCTGCCTTGATTCTACCAATAGGTTTCCCTGTAGTGTAGACTAGAATGGAAGGGCAATCTAGATTTACAATCCCTGGAACACCTACCACTTTCTCTCCAAGATGCACGCTTGAAACTGTCCCATCATAGAACCATTCCCCCGAATTTCTCGAACATGGACATGTACCATCATCATCTACTCCTTGATGTTCCCATTGAATTTTTACTTCTACAGGTCCACAATCATTCACCTGCACACCTTCTACAGCCCAACACTTAACCTTGTAACAAATCCTTTTGCACTCTTCTCCATTCGTACCTAGATAAATTTCCCACGTAGAACCATCAGTGTTCTTCCCTGAAACCCGTCTACGTGCTAGACTAATCTGTAATTTGTTGGCCCGCAGAAAGCTGTATAATCTCAACTCTTCTCCTCGATTGGCATTTGATAATAACCCCGGACTAAATCCAGAGTGGTAAAGAACTGGACACCATGTAGACTGTAGACAGAGTCTGTCAAGTTTGCCATCGGGAATCTATCAGGCTTGGTTACCTTGTTCAGTTTACGGTAATCCACACATTAGCGCATGGATCCATCTGGTTTCCTAATTGGTACCACTGGAGCACTCCACGGAGATGTTGTAGGCTCGATAATTCCTAGCTGGTGAAGTTCTTGACACTGATCATCGATGACTTGAGCAATTGGTTCTGGAAATCTCCTTGGTCGCTGAAATATTGGCGTGTCATCGTATAACTCAATACGGTGTGGAGTCATCTGAGCAGTCCCCACATCAGAATCTCCTCGACTAAGAACGGCTTTTCTGGAATTAAGCAAGTTATAAACCCGAGATTTCTGGTGGGAATCCAGCTCAGGTAAGTCAATTTCTGAAGTTAGACGTTCTGGTGTCCATTCCGGAAAAGATGAGACCAATTCATCATCATTTTCTGATTCCATACCTACACAATGTACTTGATGTGTCACTGTATCATTAGTGTCTTCTGGATTTGGTGTAGGATCGAGTTCAACTAGAGTGTAAATGTGTCCCATCATGTCTCCTGCCTTGATTCTACCAATAGGTTTCCCTGTAGTGTAGACTAGAATGGAAGGGCAATCTAGATTTACAATCCCTGGAACACCTACCACTTTCTCTCCAAGATGCACGCTTGAAACTGTCCCATCATAGAACCATTCCCCCGAATTTCTCGAACATGGACATGTACCATCATCATCTACTCCTTGATGTTCCCATTGAATTTTTACTTTTACAGGTCCACAATCATTCACCTGCACACCTTCTACAGCCCAACACTTAACCTTGTAACAAATCCTTTTGCCCTCTTCTCCATTCGTACCTAGATAAATTTCCCACGTAGAACCATCAGTGTTCTTCCCTGAAACCCGTCTACGTGCTAGACTAATCTGTAATTTGTTGGCCCGCAGAAAGCTGTATAATCTCAACTCTTCTCCTCGATTGGCATTTGATAATAACCCCGGACTAAATCCAGAGTGGTAAAGAACTGGACACCATGTAGACTGTAGACAGAGTCTGTCAAGTTTGCCATCGGGAATCTATCAGGCTTGGTTACCTTGTTCAGTTTACGGTAATCCACACATAAGCGCATGGATCCATCTGGTTTCCTAATTGGTACCACTGGAGCACTCCACGGAGATGTTGTAGGCTCGATAATTCCTAGCTGGTGAAGTTCTTGACACTGATCATCGATGACTTGAGCAATTGGTTCTGGAAATCTCCTTGGTCGCTGAAATATTGGCGTGTCATCGTATAACTCAATACGGTGTGGAGTCATCTGAGCAGTCCCCACATCAGAATCTCCTCGACTAAGAACGGCTTTTCTGGAATTAAGCAAGTTATAAACCCGAGATTTCTGGTGGGAATCCAGCTCAGGTAAGTCAATTTCTGAAGTTAGACGTTCTGGTGTCCATTCCGGAAAAGATGAGACCAATTCATCATCATTTTCTGATTCCATACCTACACAATGTACTTGATGTGTCACTGTATCATTAGTGTCTTCTGGATTTGGTGTAGGATCGAGTTCAACTAGAGTGTAAATGTGTCCCATCATGTCTCCTGCCTTGATTCTACCAATAGGTTTCCCTGTAGTGTAGACTAGAATGGAAGGGCAATCTAGATTTACAATCCCTGGAACACCTACCACTTTCTCTCCAAGATGCACGCTTGAAACTGTCCCATCATAGAACCATTCCCCCGAATTTCTCGAACATGGACATGTACCATCATCATCTACTCCTTGATGTTCCCATTGAATTTTTACTTTTACAGGTCCACAATCATTCACCTGCACACTTCTACAGCCCAACACTTAACCTTGTAACAAATCCTTTTGCCCTCTTCTCCATTCGTACCTAGATAAATTTCCCACGTAGAACCATCAGTGTTCTTCCCTGAAACCCGTCTACGTGCTAGACTAATCTGTAATTTGTTGGCCCGCAGAAAATCTAAACCTAGAAAAATGGGATATTTAAAATCCAAAGTGGGAAGGATAAGAAACTTGAAAGGGGACATTACAATACCATGCAAAGAAACTGTGAGGAGGATTGAACCTATAGTTTCCCTTGAAGCATCTGGACCTACACCTCGAATTGTGGAAATATATCTAGTATCTATTGGAATCCCAAGTTGTGCCAGTTCACTGGAAATTAAGCTAACTTGTGCTCCCGTGTCAATTAACCCTGGAATGTTAGTGTCTTGAAGGGTAACATCAATTGTTAACACTTCCGCAGGTTCAAGTTCGGCAAACCGGACACCTCGAAAATGACCTGGAATATCTGGACCATGAACCGTCTTATCTGCAATGTTACACCTAGGTATTTGGGTTCGAGGTAGTGGTTTAGGTGTCCATGAATATGCTAGAGGATTCAGTTCATTTCCAGTGATTTGTGGATACTGCTGTTCTGAACTGGGTAATTCTGGATGCCCAGGGGTGGCATCATCACCCACTTCAGACGCTACAGTCATGTTCTGGTTGGTATTCCTCTGGAGAGGTTTTCTGTCATCTTTGGGTGGGATCTCATGATGATAATTGGTTTCTTGAAGATCATTTCTTGAAGATTGGACTTCAGCTTCCAATGAGCCCCTGATCTCATTGGAACTGATTAGTTTCCCGACTGCTGTTGATTGTGGTGGGTAGATTCATTATTTTGGTTTCCTTGAGACAAATTTTCTTGACCTTGTCTTCTAGAAGGGCAGAACATTCCTGGATGAGGTCCTTGACACAAAGGACAGTGGTAGGAAGGTGATGTCCTGGAGCTTGATTGTCGTTGCTGCTGATTGCGAGGGCAATCTCGAACCATATGATCCAGACTACCGCACATAAAACACGCTCCTTTCCATCTTCTGCAGTCCTGTTGAAGGTGTCCCTTCCTTGCACACCACTGACATATCTTGACCTCTGTATCTTCTTGGGATCTTGACTGGCTGGAGTTTCTTTCACACTCCTGAGAACGTTGTTGTCCTCCCTGCTGATTTCGATCTTGAGATTTTCGACGATCCCTTCCTTGATGTTGACCTTGGGACTTCTGATTTCCATTTTTATTCCCAGAATGGAAGACGCGAGTTCCATTCCATTGTCCTTTTTCATGACCTTGGTTGTTTCGTTGATATTGTTGGTTAGGTGTCTTGTGTCTGGATGACTCTCTGGAAGGCTTTGGAGCTGGAGGGATCTGCACCGGGAGAACCTCAATGGTTTCTTGCCTTGGAAGGGATGGTCCATTACTTGAATGCATGGCCACAAAATCCTGAATGTTGGACCAAGTCACCTTCTTGTTATGCAAGGTCTTGTTCTCATTGATGATCCGGGTCAGTTGTTGTGACAGCCCAGCTGGAACTGTCTCCAAGAACTTCCTCCTCAACTCCTTGCTTGTCTCAAGTGCTTTATTTGGGAAGGCCTGGTGAGCCAGAGTCTCGAGTCTTGCAGCATATACATCTGGTGTCTCTCCAGGCTTCATTGTCGCGTTCTTGAATTCTGACACCTTGCCAGTTGTGAAGGTTTTCTTCATCCTCTTGTAGCACGCCAACAATCTAGCCTTCATCTCATCATATGCCACACTGCAACCCCCATAAGCATTATACAAATCTCTGAACTTTCCTGTCAGATGTTTTCCAAGTGTTCCAGTCCAGTCTCTCCGTTCGCAAGTAAACTTGGCTGAGCAATGACGTTCAAAGGCTTCTAGATATTCGGGAAAAGATCTTCCACTTGACACATCAAATTCATCAAGATCTGGAGCACTGTTTGGATAAACTCCTGGTGCCATCCTTGAACCGTTGTTACTCTTGAAAGTGGAGGAACGCTTAGTACGTTTAACCTTCCTCTCAGCATCTGGAAGACTGGAGGGCTTATCTGAAGAACTGGAACTGGAACTGGTCGATCTATTGCGTTGTTTCTTGATGGGTTTAGGAGATGCCAGCTTTGTCTTTTCTTTCTTGAAGGTTCGTGTTCTTCTGCTGGTACCTTCTTCCCTGTTCGAGACATTCTCTACATCATCCAGATTCTCAAGCTCGGGCATTGAGTCATGAGAATATCTCTCTAGATTCAGCCTATCCTTCTGCTGCTGCTTCCTCATCAGCTGGTCCACCTGTTGCTGCCAATATGAATTCTGAAGATTCAATTCAGCGTTTTCCCTTGATAATTGGTCATACTTAGTCCTTAATTCTGTGTTTACATCCTCGAGTTGTTTTAGCTTATGATCCCATGCTTGATGTGACTCTTCCATGGTCTTCTGCTGCTGGGTCATGAGAGCCATAAGCTGACTGATCTGGTCTTGCAATTCTTGAAACTCAGCCATTTTGGGTGTCTCGCTGGGTGCCTCAGTAAACTAGCCGGCATAATTTTCCTGGGTCTGGGCACCAAAAATATGTTGCGGGGAGAGCGAATGAACTTAACTAGAATACCTAACTTGGCTACTTCTTGATGACGGGAAACGAGAAGGTCCCACTAGCTATTCCAAAGATTAACACTGTGTCTGAGTCGGGTCCACTTGAGAACCTGGAAAGCCCTGGCTTCAGGAAAGGTGTGTGCAATGTACACCCAGCAATACTTGAGGACTTCAACTGAATATGGGTGTACACTGTACAACACAAGCAAGCAAGATTTTAGCAGACTAATCGTGAAGTAAACCAAATGTGGCTGGATGAGAAAAGCAGATATTACCCTCTGAATTGTAAATCCTTGAAAGTAAGAGCTAGAATGAGTTATGAACTTGAGTCTAAACATGGCTTAAGATCAAGAACTGGAAATCCAAAAACCCTGAAAGGGTATGCTATGCAAAGGTGCTTACAATTACAATGACAGAAAATACTGGACAACAAAAATGGAATTTCTAGAAAAAGATAAAAAACTTAACCTATGCTAGAATGGTACAATTAGACAACACAATCGACCTCACTGGACCTAACATCCTTAAGCTTGGCTTGAGGTCAATCCAATCACACATATCTATTATAGTTAAGCCATGGAGAAGCAAAACCTGAAACTATTGGTCCTAGCAATACCTTAGCCTGCACACCATTATGCACAGGCAATGTCCATTATCACAACGCACTCTGTTTTTCTTGAGTTTTCTTGTTCTTACCAAATTTAGTTGGCAAGCTAGAACTTCCACAAGCGGAAGCCAACTGTGACTAAAAATGAGGTTTGTCTTTTCTAAAAATTGAAGGTGAATTTTCTGACAAGAATCAACAAAATCAAACAAAAACAAGACTAAAGGGGATCTAAACAAACTACTGAGCTAGTCAGGCATTAAGCAAGACTAACTCCAGCAATATGGGGGTTACATCCTGAAACAAGAAGAAGAAAAGATGTTAGTCAAGATAACCCCACTACAATATGAGTTCCGGGAGTCGTCAATAAGCGAATAACTGTTTTTATGTGACATATGCCCTTCTTGCTTGGAAAAAACAGTAGATATGTCCTTTTTGCACGCATATTTTAGCACTTTTGAGCGTTCTGATTTGTTACTACATATGCCTCGCTTTACTCGCTGTTTTGATTGGTCATGACACTTTCTTGAACTGTGAAATGATTTTATAATTTTATAATAAATGTATGTATTAGCAAATTAAAATAGATCAGTGTAAGGCAAATAGTTTCTTCAATATGGTACCTTGATTACTTTGTGGGCAAACCCAATCGTGAAGTGGGATGCGGGTGGGGGCGCCAGCTGCAGTCCTGCTAAGGGCGCCAAATAGGCTGGCGTCGGACCTGCTTGCACTTCACAGCATTTTCATCACGGGGACGAACAGGTAGCTTACAGGTGCAAGCAGAAATGTCAAAAAGTTTATCCAGCTTTTCCTCCAGATTCTGCTCCTGGACTGTAGAAAGAGATTTCCTGTTTATCTCTTTTGCTTTCTTGAAGCACGCTTTATTTACCTATTTCACTACATAATATTCCTCATACAGGTGCAGCCGCGGGTTCACTGCCTGCCAGATCTCAATCACATCCTTCGCTATCATTTTAGCAATATCATAGTCTTTCAAGTCCGGGTGGCTGTTTTGGAGGAAATAACTGTACTGAATAACTTGGCGGAGGGTAGGAGGCTCTGTTTTATCCAAAGGGGAAGGCTGGCCACTGAATTTTTTGGCACTATAACTTCGGGTTAACTCTGCAGACTTCCGTTTTTTACTCATTTTTATGAAATATCTGAAAATAAACAATTAAATGAACGCATCATAAAATAACTTAATTTAAAACACATTTTATAGGTAAATATCATTAAAAAATACAAAATAATACACTAATAAACATCTATAATGCATTTACAATAAGTTTCAAGCATCGTTTTGTTAAAAAAGCCGAATTTTAATTGATTATTTTGATGAAATAAGGTCCGATATTTTGTTTGTTTACATTGCACGAATGCCGCGCGCGCGATTTTACACGTAAAATTCGACATTTAACAACTTAAAAAAATAATTAACAATCCTGAAAAAATACAATCATTTTCACAAATATGAGTTGGTGCAACGTTTTTTATACATTAATACCTTTCTATCTAGACTAGTCCAAGATCACAGTTCCAAAATCAACCTACCTTAACCAGACAGCCATTCTAAAGCAACTGTTGGATTCAAATTTCAGCGCCGGATATGCGCAGGGGTATCACGTGACAATGGATCAGCCATTGATTGGCTAATGATGATAACATGACTACATACGCACGGGACGAGAGGGTTTGACGAGTAAATAATGGCGTTAAAATTTTAAAATTTAATAATTTCGAAAGTAAATATCACAATAAATAGGAATTTCCGCCAAAATTAGGATAGAATAAAGTATTATTTTTTTTTCGTTCTATCTCGCTGTGTAAATATCAATATCGAGTTTGGTGGATGTGTTCTACAGAATCTTAACCTCATCAGGGAAGGATGAGACTAAATAGTTCCCAGGGTGTGCCGTTGGCCATGAGAGCGGGCTGGTGACCCTCCAGCCTATTCTACCAAGGGCTGGAGAGTAGTAGCTCTCCCACGTGTTTGCCGTGCGTGGCGACCTGTAAGGCTGGGAGACGGGAGTCCTGGAGGCTGAGCGATGCCGCACGCCGCGCCCTGCGGCTAGCAACACGCCTCTTTGGTTCCTTATTCCGGTTAGACGGGCGGCTTGACTATTACAGCCCGGTCAAGCCATTTGGCTGGTCTTATTGGCTAGGGTCAAGCTTCCACCACGAGCTCGGCACCCCATTTGGTCCCGCGGGTGCCATCAGACTTAGTGGTGGATGCGTACACCTCTCCACTACCCCTGTGGTCTATATGGCCTCCCCTTGTTGGGCTCCGTGGTGGGTGGGGGGGGTGGCATTTATACTTGACTTTTTCAATAGAATTTGGCAGGAAGGGGTCTTTCCGGACAGTTGGCGGTTGGCAATAGTGATCCCCATCCCCACTCCCTTCCGACCAGCTTCCGCCCCATTGCCCCCACGTCCTGCCTCTGTAAGGTTATGGAGAAAATGGTAAGCGTCCGGCTAATGTACCACCTGGAAAGAAAAGGCCTCATGTCCCCGACTCAGTCTGGTTTCCGCAGAATGAGTTCCATCACTGACGCATTACTGCGGCTGGAGTCCTCAGTTTGTGAAGCCTTTGCTTCCAAACAACACCTTTTATGCGTCTTTTTTAACCTGGAAAAGGCCTATGACACAACCTGGAAATACCATATTCTCCAGCAGCTGCACATTTGGCCTGCGCGGCCACCTACCTAAGTTTGTGCAGGAGTTCCTCCGTAACCGTACGTTCCAAGTCAAAGTGGGAACCTTCTGCCATACAGGAGGAGGGTGTCCCTCAGTGCAGCGTATTGAGTGTCACCCTCTTTGCTCTAGCAATAAATGACATTGTATCATTCTTGCCTGTGGGTGTGTCCAACAGCATGTTTCTGGACGACTTGGCTATCTGGTTCGCCACTTCACGAATGTCTGTGGCAGAGCGGCGAATGCAGATAGCCATTGACCGCATCACTGTGGGCGAACAAGCACGGTTTTCGGTTTTCCCAGTCTAAGACCGTTGCTATGTATTTTTGTCTCATTCGTGGTGTACACCCGGACCCTGACCTCTCTTTGTATGGTCACAAAATTTCTTGTGTTGAGGAAGCGTTCCTCGGGCTAATTTTTGATCGAAGGCTTACCTGGGTTTCCCACCTCTGGTCTCTCAAAGCTTCCTGCATTAGATCCTTAAATCTCCTAAAGGTCCTGGCGCACACCACCTGGGGTGCTGACAGGGCGACTCTTTTACGGCTACACACTGCCTTAGTTTTATCAAAATTAGAGCACGGGGCTGAGGTGTACACCTCGGCGACCCCGGCCCGGCTTCAAATTTTAGATGCTGTGCATCATGCTGGCGTTCGTCTGGCCACGGGTGCTTTTCGCTCCTCTCCCATCTCTAGCCTCCTTGTGGATACTGGGGAGCTGCCCCTGGACCTCCGACGCCGATCTCTGATAGCCAGATGTTTTTATAGAGTGCAGCGACTGCCTGATTCGGCCACTTAATTTAATATTTTTAATGAACGTTTTAATAGTTTTTATGAAGCCCACCCCAAATCTACCTGACCTTTTGGTTTTAGGGCGAGATTGGTGGTGGTTGACCTCTCCCTCCCGCGGGTCACAGTCCGTCATGTGGTGCCACCGAAGCTTGCACTTTGGGTACTGCCCGAGGTGAGGTTCTGTCGGCACTTTATTGGTACCAAGGAGGACTGGGCTGACCTTATTTTAATAAATATGATTTTAGACCATACTTCCCACCACATGGACTCGGTGCCTTTCTTTACCGACGGCTCCAAATCTGATGCTGGCGTCGGGTTTGGGGTCGTCTTTCCTGAATTTAGCCGCTGGGGCAGTCTCCCTGCCTCAGCATCTGTTTTTACTGCTGAGTTATCAGCCATTCTTTTAGCCATAAAGAATGTATTTAACCCTTTCATACCTGATTTTCGTTTACTTTTCATGCCACAAAAACCACTTGTTATATCTCCAGAATGACTAAAATCTCATAAAATTTGATGGTTTCATTTGCGCCCATACGGCATGAAAGGGTTAATTGTGGTGGGAGGCATTTTACTATTTTTAGTTACTCTAGAGCAGCTCTTATGGCTCTGTCTTTTACTAGTCAGCACCCTATTGTAGATATTTTAGAGTGGCTGATTTTAATTGGGCGTCGTGGCCGTGTGGTCAATTTCTGCTGGGTCCCTGCACGCGTTGGTGTGCAGGGCAACGAACAGGCGGACGAGGTGGCGAAGGCGGCCGCGTCTCGCTCTGCACCTGTCCGCTGTTCCCTCCCATACCGTGATCTGTTCCCGGAGGTGCGTGTATCTGCCCTAGATTCCTGGCAGAGGAGGTGGGATAACACCGCCCCTAATAAGATGCGGGAGATCACAGATCTCGTAGGGCCATGGACGTATCCCAGGATGCTCAGGAGATAGGAGACGGCCCTAACGCGTCTCTGCATCGGCCACTCACGCCTAACACGGGTACCTGATGGCTTGGGAAGCAAGGCCGGAGTGTGGGTGTGGCGCTCCCCTCAGCATCCGGTACTTGCTCCTCGAGTGCCCCGCTCTTGGTGCCCTCAGGAGGAAGCATCTTTCTTATTGCAGGGGGGAGGGCGGTGATTACATCCTTTCCCGGATGCTTGGCCCTGATGTGACTCCCCGGGGGTGGGATTTTTTATTTTGAGGAAATTTTTGATTCATTTTAGCTGGTTTTTTTTTTAGTTTGTGTTTATATTTTTATTGTTCTATTTACTTTCGACTATAACGTTCTGCGTCAAATGACCCAGTTGTCCCGACGCCAGGGTTAATTTTAACAATAAATAATAATAATAAATAGCACTGGGAAGGGTCCGTGATATGGATGTTGTAGGGGAGGGCGGATGGTGTCGTTCCTGACGAAGACGTGGGTGCAGGAGAACAAATCGGCGGGGACGTAAGTGCGATGATTATTGGGATGATGAGGGGAAACCGGGCGAAATTTGTGCATGGTCGTCCGTAAAGTGTCGGCATAAGTGCTTCCATCCACAGAAGGGTGTGCTCCTGACGAAGTGAAAAATTCGCTGGGTTGCCGCAAGGGAGTACTGTAGGAGGAGGAGGACGACGACGACGACGACGACGACGACGATAGAAAGGGTGTCGATCCAACGTGGGCCAACAGTGGTCATCCTTAGGGACGCCTTCAGTTGGCGGTGTACCGCTCGACGTGGGCGTTGGCTATATGCAGTAGTCCGGATCCAGGAACCTAAAAGCTGCGTCAGGCTCTTTCATAGGGCGGATTCGAATTGGCGACCACGGTCAGTGGTGATTGTCGATGGGACTCCAAAACGGGAGACCCAGCCACTGACGAAGGCGCGGGCGGCGGATTCTGCTGTGATGCCCTTTATGGGAATCGCCTCAGGCCAACGCGTGAAACGATCGATGCAGGTGAGGAAGTACGTGTAAATGTCGGAGTGGGGAAATGGGCCGACGAGGTCCAGATGTACATGGTCGAAACGTGCGTCGGGGGGTGAAAAGCAGTTAATGGGGCCGTCGTGTGACGATGAATTCTGGCCCTCTGACATTTCATGCAGGCACGGCCCAACTTCTGCCGTCACGGTTGATGCTGGGCCATACGAAACGTGAGGTGAGGAGGGCTTCAGAGGCGCGAACGCAGGGGTGGGAAAGGGAATGAAGCCTATTAAAAATACTGCGTCAGAATTCTTCGGAGACGAAGGGACGAAACGATCCCGTAGAAGCGTCAACCGTGAGGGTTAAATATTGTAGAAGAAGGCAGAGGGACCTCTTCCAATTGTAATGATGTAGGTGAACTATGGAGCCGCTGCAGTTCATCATCACGGCGTTGGGTCTCTGCTATAGTTTCGTAATTGATGACGTCATCGCTGGCCTAAAAAAAGGGACGCGATAACCGTCACTCGTGACAAAGCGTCCGCAGCAGTATTTTTGTGGCCTTTTATATGCCGTAGGTCACTGGTGAATTGGGAGATGTAGTCCAAATGCCTCTTTTCTCTGGGGGAATAATGGTCGGATTGGGAGGTAATTGCGAAGGTTAGGGGACGATGATCCGTATAGATGACGAATTCCCTTCCTTCGAGGTAGTGCCGAAAATGTTTGTTCGCTAGGCAGCAAGCAATTCACAACTGAAAGTGCTGTACCTGGTTTCCGTTGGTTTGAAAGCACGCGAGAAGAAAGCCAAAGGCTGCCAACTGTCTCCGTACGCTTGTTGTAAAACGGCGCCTGCTGCAGAGTCCGAGGTATCCACTACGAGGCTGATTTCTGCGTCAGAATGAGGGTGAGACAACTAGGTCGCATCTATGAGGGCCGATTTGGCCGAGTCGAACGCTTGCTGGGCCTCTTCGGACCATGGGATTGACGTAGAGGAGCCAGTCTTGCAGGGGCGTGAAGGGGACGGAGGAGGTGGGGGCAATGGGGAATAAATCTACGGTAAAAATTTATCATACTAAGAATTCCCGCAGTTTCTTTGGGTGGTAAGTGGCGGGGGGGGGGGGGATCCTTGATGATGTCGACCTTGTGGGAGTTGGGGAAGATGCCGTCGCCTGTAATAATGTGATGACGTGATGACCAAGGAACTGTAGTTCGGAGACGCCAAACTAGCATTTGCTGGGGTTAATGACGACCCCGTATTCCTCGAGCCGAGCAGAAACCTGCCGAAGGTGGTGGGGATGCTCTACTTCGTCAACGGTAGCGATGAGGAGGTCATCTATGTTGGCAAAACAGAAGGGGAGACCACGGAGGACGTCGTGGATAAACCTTTGAAAGGTTTGTGCAGCATTCCGGAGTCCGAATGGCATGTGGACATACTCAAAGTCCGAAGGGCGTGACAATTGCGGTTTTGGGGGCGTCCTCAGGAGCTACCGGGATTTGGTGGTATGCCCTGACGAGATCAATTTTGGAGAAAACTTTGCGCCCGTGGAGGTTGGCAGAGAGGCGCTGACGTATGGGAGAGGGTGCCTTGCACGTTGAGCGTGTTCGCTTGATCGATAAAATTTCCTGCGTCTGAGATCTACTGCAAGATCAAAATGTTGCAGAAAATCGGCTCCCAAGATGGGTTGCCGCACGTCAGCAAAAAGAATAACCCAACGGAAAACTCCAAAGATTGAGAGAGGGATTTTTCTCCGTAGGTTCGTATCGGGGAGTAATTCACTGCGTGCAATTCAGTTTCCAACTTGGGATGCGAACGATTTTGAATGGAGGGGGGAGGATGCTAACTTGGGCGCCTGTATCGACCAAAAACTGTAGCTTGGAGTGGGCGTTCGTAACGAAAAAGAGGCGGACGCCGGGGAAGCATGGAGCATTAGACGCCGTTAATGCTCGGCTGATGGGTTTCCTGCCTGACCACAGGGAGCTGTGCACTTTCGGGCTTCATCACCGAATTTCCAGTAATACCAGCATATGCCCGCTTCGTCGGAGGAGGTGGGAGTGTGGGAACGGGGTCGTGGGTTGCGGGGCTGGTATTGGGGGTGGGGGTACGTGGTCGGCTTCTGCGTGTCTTCAGGTCACGTACATCGCGGAGAAGGCTCACCGCCATCTTCATGATGGCCTCCTCGAGGCGGGTGTTGTCGGGACCAGGTGGGGGAGGCAGGGCCGGCGAGAGCTGCCACGGGTCCCGGGGAAGGATTGGTATATGGGCCCCCCTGTTTACTCAATATTTTATTGTTTTTTCTGTACATAACAAACAAACTGATTATATGTCCAAATCACTGTTCAAAACATACAGTATGATAATCTAGCTATAAAATGTACGTTCATTAATTATATTTCCTCTCTCATTTAGTCAATTGCCTTATTAATATTTTTAGATTTTGCCCCCTAGAGGTCCGGGCCCCGGGGATTTAATCCGGCTTCCCCGCCCTCTCGGCGGCCCTGTGTGGAGGGGGTGGGGGTGGTAGGGCAGCCGCGGCCACTTGCAACGCTTCAACTTCCATGACTGTCCGCCATGTCTGCGAGATCCTGTTAGGGGGTGTCAGGCCCCGTCACCACGAGCACTCGTTGAATATGTGGTGGCAGTCGCTGAATGAAGAGCTGGCGAAAGAAAGAATGTTCAATTGGCGTGAGCCGAGTTCCCCAGGAGCTGTTGCATGTGCCGTAGAAACTGCGATAGGGGGGACCTATCTCCGAGCACTTCTGTCGCAAGTAGCCGCCGCAGTCGATTCTGCTCGGACATGGCGGTTCGTGCCATGACTGCGGCCTTGAGTTCCCCATACGGGCCTATTACCGAAGATATCTCGCACCTCAAAAGCGATCTCCGGTGTGAGTTGTGATGCAACAAAGTTGAACTTGTCTTCACTGCTCGCCACTTTCTGATATGCGCAATGGCATGAGCCATGTGCGGGGATCAGCGGGCCAAAAAGTGGGGATCCTGGTCGAGGCGACGGCGGCGGTGGCGGCGTCGCCCGTAGTGGAGGGGTGCAGTGGAGGTAGTGTGGGCTTCCTGGGGCATGTTCCTTGCTTGAAAACGCGTTATGTACCGGAAAAAAACCCTGTAAATAGGGGCACGAGAAAAAAACAAAAAACAGATGCTAGTAGGCCTATTGAGATGCACTTTGAATTACGCATACTGTATTTAAATGAAAAGTTATTTGATATCACTGCAAAAAAAATAAATTGTCACTAGAAACTTTACTTAAAGATCACTGTGAAAAAACGCTCGGTCACTCCGGGGTTAACCAATTTATAGTGACCTACGGATCACCAATTTGATGTGGCCAAGAAAGTAGGCGTACTATAATTTATGAATTAAATTGAAATGAATGATTTGGAGTCACCAGCTTGGGGATTACAGCCCAAACAAACAATATTTAATAAGGCGAGAGAAATTACTTTGTTTTGTGTTTAATTAGGAAAATAAATTATTTGTTCACAGTGATTAACAATTCTACAGGGTGTCCCGTAAGTCTGGAACCATAGGACAAAATGATAAAAACGCCGAAGAGACTTTTGGGGACTTTGTGAAATGAGCGAGGATGGTAGCGGCTCTGTCATCGTCGGTGGATGTCCTTGGAGGTCCACTGCGTGGTTTATCTCCTATGGATCCCGTTTCCCTGAACTTTGCTACAAGTTTGCCGACACAGCTGTGTGTTATCGGCGCGCGGTCCAGATGCAATCTGTTAAATTCCTCAGCGACCTCCCTCTGACTCCGATTTCCTACGAGCAGAATTACCTGGATGCGTTCTTCCTTACTCAGACATCATGGGCACTTGCATAAACGGAAAAACATGAAATACTTATTTTACCTTATGGTTCCAGACTTACGGGACACCCTGTATAACGGTATTTATACTAGGGATGCACCGGAACTTAGTTCCGATTGGAGCCTCATTTTTTGAAGTTCCGGTTCCGGTCGGAACTTTAAAAAAATAACCGGCCGGAACCGGGACTTTTTATTGTGATATTGGTTACTGTTTCATGAATTAAAACATGTTCTTATTAATGTTCTTATTCTTCCTCCAATCCATGATGTAACACAAAAACAATTCTTAATGCTTCTTATTTTTTCTTTCACATAATGTAGCTTATAAAGGCATTTTATGGTTAATAATTAAATATTTATGAAAAGTGGTAAAGCATATAAAACAGTGACCTACTTGAACTTCATTTCACGGCTTTAGTTTTAGAAATTAGTTTAAAAGCCGAGACAAAGACCAATAATATCATACTAGCATTTCTGGGTGTCCTATGAAACAGATTTTTTTTTTCGTTGTTTAAGCAACACTTAAAGTTCTGGTTCCGGCCGCCGGAACATTTTAAAAGTTCCGGTAAGTTCCTGTTCCAGCCGGAACTTGATATTCTGGTTCCGGTGCATCCTTAATTTATACTATGTTAAAGACTGATTATAGCAATAAGAAATGGTTATACAGTGTAATTGTTAAGTAAATACACTAATTCAGCTAGGCTAATGAGATATGCAGAGGTGAACACAGAATAAGTAATTAAGCCAATAATAACTGAAATGAAAGTACGGTATGGTACAGTGAATGGATTAGGTTGGAAAAAATGAAATGTATAAAAGAGCGCACAAACAGTCGGATGCAAGTTATATGAATGAACACAATAACAAGGTGATACAAACTACGGTATTGGTACAACACTTGAATAGGCCTAGTGCGGTCTTAACGGGATAGTTAGTTTGAACGGTAATGAACACACTTTTTCGGCCCTACGCGATTAGGCTGAGTTTGTGGACTTTTTCATCTTTGAATCCTCAGTAGTCTAGCACGACGTAACAAAACACTGTAGGCCGAGCGAGGGCCGACAAGAGGCTAACCGACTTGGGATTTCGACGTGGATAACTGGAGATTGAAGAAACCTACGTGAAGGTTTACCGTCCTGCTTTTCGACGTGGATAACTCTGAAGACTGACGAGGGCCTACGTAAAGTTTGACCGTATTGCGTTTCGCCGTAGATAACTGAAGACGTGTTGGCCTACCGTTAGGAGGATGTGCTGAGGACCTTTTGAAATACCTGTTGAACGGGCACCGATCGAATTGTGGTGAAGGATGAGTGAAGCCAGGGCCAGAAGGATGACGCCGGTAGAGTTGATGTTTGCTTCCGGCGAGATGAAATTTAGGTCGCCGCAAGTGTTGGTTCGCTTCGTGTATTGTTGAGGTGTTGCTTGAGGGACTGAGGCCGGCTGAGGTCGAACGGCGCTATGTGAAAGGAGATTCACGACGAGTAACGAGCAAAGTGAGGGCGAATTTAGTGAACTATGGCTTATATAGGCTTGGAAGACTAAGTTTTCGCTGGCCTTTTGGGAGAAGACAAACATCGTTTTGTTTCTCTCTCCTTGAAAATCACGTGTGTTTTTCGATTTCTGATGATTCCCGGATGTTTGCGGACACGAAAGGAAATTTCCGGTCTCTCTCTCTCTCTCTCTCTCTCTCTCTCTCTCTCTCTCTCTCTCTCTCTCTCTCTCTCTCTCTCTCTCTCAACGAGAGGGTGCAAGACTTGTGCGTCCCGCTGGGCGTGAGGTTTATTGACCCCTTCGACGCATTTTCGGGTAGGTGGGACCTTTACCAGAGGGATGGTGTCCACCTCAATAACAAGGGTAAAGGTGTGCTAGGCGCGCTGCTCGACCGGCACCTATACAGAATGGTGAGGTCGAGTCCGGGGAGAGATGATGAGTCGGTGGCGGATGTACCTTCAACTGAAGGGTGCGTCCAAGTACAGGTGGGTGACCCTCCTACGTTGGAGGGTAACTCCCGACAGCCCTGGCTGTTCGGGAAACGTCGTGCTAGGGGGCGGTCAGAATAGGGAAGGCTCCCTCCGTGCAATGCTTTTTAATGCTAGGTCAATTAGGAACAAGTTTTGCGAGCTACGGGCGCTCTTAGCATCAGAATACCAGGATATCATTGCTATCACCGAGTCCTGGATTCATACTGATCGTAGGGACTACGTTGGGGAGTTCGAAATTCCCGGGTATAGAATGTTTCGCAAAGACCGCACCCGTAGGGACGGGGCTTGGGTACTAATATACGTCAGAGACACGTTGAGTCCGGTTGACTGCCAGTTCCGGTCGGAACGGGAGCTGCTTGGCGTCGATCTGAACGTGGGAGGGACGAACTATAGGTTAATCTTGGTGTACAGACCTCCGCATCTCCTCCTCGAGGAGCAGCCCTGTACACCGAACTCCATAGCCTGCTAGGGGATAGGGTGTGTGTGTAGTTTTAGGAGACTTCAACTGTCGCGGCATAAAGTGGGAAGACAGGACTGCTGATGCTGAAGGGAGGAGGCTAGTTGACTTTGCTGATGAGAACTTCCTCACTCAGTGGGTCAATGAGCCTACAGGAGGCGAAAGCGTTCTAGACTTAGTATTCACGACCGAAGACAACCTTGTCACTGGCTTCACCGTTGACGAATCGGGTGGGAGTGATCACGGTCTGATTAGGTTCCGTGTGTGCGTCCCTCGGGTGAAGCGTAGTAACTCGAGAGGCAGTAAGCTCGATCTCCGACGGGCGGACTTTGTTAGCCTCAGGGATAACGTAGGTGAGATGGGGTTAGAGGTCGGCGGCGATGTTGAGGGAGTGTGGAGTGCATTCCGGGACGAGTTTATGGTGCTGCAGTCTGCTGCCATACCCTCAAAACTGGTCATCCTTGCTTCAACGCAGCTTAAATGGTTCAGTCGTGACATCGCTTCGGCTATCCGAAATAGGAAAGTAGCGAAGGCCAATCGTTCCCATGAGAACACTGAAGCGTATGTCCGCCTGTGTAGGGAAGTGAAGGCGAAGGTTAGGCTAGCGAAACGTAACGAAGAACTACGGGTGGCAAGCCTGTGCAAGGGGAACCCTAAGGAGTTCTTCAGTTATGTTAGTAGTAGAAAGCGGACGTCCGACGCGGACATCGCTAACGTACTTAATGAGTACTTTGCGGGAGTGTTCACCAGGGAGGACACCCGCGTCATCCCCGAGCCAGGCGTGAGGCACGAAGTTGCTGGCCTGGATAGTGTTCGATGTACCGCGACAGTCGTTGCCGATAGAATAGATAAACAGCGCGTTCAAGGCTCCTGGGCCAGACCAGTTTCTCCCCAGAGTGTTGCGGGAGATGCGCGACCAGGTGGCTCCCCACCTGGCTACAGTCTTCAACAAATCGTTGGAGACGGGCCAGGTGCCTGGTGACTGGAGGGAAGCCAACGTGACCCTTATCTTTAAGAAAGGGGATCACGAAAGTCCAGGGAACTATCGTCCCATTAGTCTCACTTCAGTTGTAGTTAAATTATTAGAGGGGATAATAGCGGATAGGATCATTGACCATTTGGATTCGTACAAGCTGCTTGGGGACTCACAACATGGGTTTAGATGGCATAGGTCGTGTCTCACCAACTTGCTCGAGTTTTTCCACGTCATGTTGGGTGAGTATGATAAGAGTAGGGCGATTGATATACTTTATCTCGACTTTGAGAAAGCCTTTGATAAGGTACCTCACCGCCGGCTAATAGCGAAAGGGCGCGCGCTGGGTATCGGTGGGGAAGTAGGTAGGTGGATTGAAAACTGGCTGAAGAATAGGCGGCAGAGGGTTGTAATTAAAGGGGTTAGTTCGGGTTGGGCCTCGGTCACTAGTGGGGTTCCTCAGGGTTCCGTTTTGGTGCCACTGTTGTTTATCATTTACATAAATGATATCGACGGTGGCATCGTCAGTCGGATCGCCAAATTCGCTGATGACACCAAGCTTGGGGCCAATGTTGGGACGCCCGAAGCGATCGAGCAACTGCGTGTGGACCTAGGTAGGATAGGAGAGTGGTCCGAAAAAGGGCAAATGCCGTTTAACTTGGGTAAATGCAAAGTGATGCACATTGGCTATGCCAATCCCAAGTCGGACTACTTGATGTTTGGGGAGTAATATCGAGGCTACTGATTTGGAAAAGGACGTGGGTGTGCTAATTAGCAGCAACCTTAAGTTTACCAAACAGTGTGTAGAGGTTGAAAAGAAAGCCCAGAAGCTGTTGGGTTATATGAGGAGGCAATTTCAGTTTCAGAACAAGGAGATTGTGCTCTCTGTACAATTCCCTGGTTTGGCCGCACCTGGAGTATGCTGTGCAGTTCTGGTCGCCCACCCTCAGGAAAGATATTGAGAGGCTGGAGCAAGTGCAGGCGAGGACCACAAAGTTAATCCTTTCCGTTAGGCATATGGGCTACAATCGATGCTTTCCCCCCCTGAACTTGTTTTCACTGGAAACTCGGAGGCTGCGCGGCCAACTCATCGAGGTTTTCAAGTTCTTACGTGGGTTCAACGATGTCGATTTTAGTAGCATGTTTAGTTTAAATAATAACCCAACTCGCAACAATGGTTGGAAGTTGGATTTGAAATGGTTTAGGACTAGTGTGTGTGGGAATTACTTTACATATAAGATCTGTGACACATGGAACAGGTTACCTTCAGAAGTTGTGAACAGTTCCTCTGTGGATCACTTCAAGAAAAGGTTAGACCAAATCTTGCACACTATTTGAGGGTGTAAAAAATTTTCCGTGGCACCCGTTGGCATTGGTACCTCCTTGGTATGGGCTGCAAGGCCTTTTGAGGTACTTCTTTTCCTTGTAACTCCTTGTAACTCCCTCACACACACACACACAAGATATTTTTGTGACTTCTACCTTCACGATAAGTCCATTGTTCTATCAACACACAGCCGTGACAAAGATGATGTCACATAGTGAGACTACCTCGAAGCTTTCCCTCTGCTGTGAACATCACACATCACTCCTTGAAGAAGAAAATTTCAGTAACACGTTCAATTTCATCATGTAACAACGTCGTAACAGGCTGCATTGGCCTGGTGTCATTCACCTAACTTTATATGAGGCGTCGCGAATACAAGGGTCTTTCTCGCCACATTGGTGATTTTGCGATTGTTCCACGAATGAATAGTTCAATCCTCCCTCCATCCACAGGCAAATAGTATAGCCAAATACATCCCTCGTACGCTCAGAACGTACTTATTTTGAATGTGTATATTTACGCTATGTGCCCCTCATACACAATAGTCACAAAGTTTAAGCACGTCTATCTCAAAATTGGTTTGGCGAGTTCGCCCCTCGTACTCGCGATGCTTCAGGTAAAGACTCTAATTTCCTTGTGCCTTATTTTAATATTCAAGTCATTCAATTGTACATTTATAACATTTCAATTCGTTTCATTCATTCTTTGAACTTTCCTTGAACTTCCATTCAAGCAAGTGTAATGTTTTTTGTCACACTTAAATCTTGTAACTGCTATAAACTTTTGTCATTGTTTTGTTTAGTAAGGGAAGAAAACTCGCTATGAATTTCTTAATTAATAACGTTTGAGCTGAAAAGATATGGTTACCTGAAGCCAAAGCAATCATCCCTCACACTTTATGGTTGCCACAATAATAATATATATGTCGCGCATGTACGGGCCACTTCCCGCTTGCAACTTTTATGATGAATGCACTTTGGACGATTGAATGAAGGTGGTCCTTTTTGGTTAAGCTTGGCCTTAGCCATAGAGCATCCCAGTAACAAAATGATAAATAATTTCTCCCATATTTTTTCGAAGGAGTGAATGGAAACACTTCAATTCTCAATGGGAGTCATCTTTCACTCAAATTATTTTATTGCATGAAGTGTATGCAGAATGAGGCACTGAAGGAGGGAAATGAATTTAACTTTACACCCTCTTATACAATAACTGCTGATGGTCAGGAATTTTATGGGGTCTTAATGGAATGAAGGTAAAAGCAGGAATTTACAGGGGGAGAAGTTCAACCTCTTGCAACAGCAGCTCAGGCAGGAATTTACAGGGAGGAGGTTTGACCTCGGTCAAGGGCTAAGGCAGGAATGATTTAATTTACAATACAAAGAAATGAATGTCTAAATTTCGGGGAATGTAGTCTGAAGGTTAAGTTCCCACTTTAAATGAAGATCTAAAAAATTCTTGACATCAAGCATAATTTAAGCATACATCAGAATTTTAAAAGATTCCAAAATAAAACGAAAAAAAATAAAAAATAATTTTTGCCGAGTGTACATTCCTAAGCGGCGACACAATGTTGGGGTCATACAGTGAGTACAACCCAAGTACATCACTAAGTACATTGTAATTTTGGTTCACTGTAACTATGATTAAAATTACCACTTAATTCACATTAAAGTACTGTACAGGGTGTCCCATAAGTCCGGCATCACAGGAGAAATTAATATTTTTCTATTTCTACAAACTATAATTCATATTTTTCTCTTTTTACAGGCCATAATGTCTGTGAGCAAGGAAGAACGAATCCAGATAATTCTACTCATAGGAAATCGGAGTCAAAGAGACTTTGCAACAAGTCTGCTAACACAACTCTGTGTTATTGGCTCGCGGTCTGGATGCAGTCTGTTAAATTCAGCAGCGGCCTCTCTCTGACTCCGATTTCCTATGAGTAGAATTATCTGGATTCGTTCTTCCTTGCTCACAGACATTATGGCCTGTAGAAAGAGAAAAATATGAATTATGGTTTGTAGAAATAGAAAAATATGAATTTATCCTATGATGCCGGACTTATGGGACACCCTGTAGTTAGTTTCATTAAAGTACAGTCAATTAAATTAGTTAATTATAGTTAGATTATAATTTTATTGTGTTTTATATTTAGAGACAATTATGGGACCATTATTCTAGGATTTAATTTGGTAGTTGGGGACGTATTGTGAAAGATGGATTAGGAGTATAACATATGAAGAACATAGGCACATACATATAACATAACATACACTGTACAGAGATGGGCAAGATCACCAACTTTGGTGATCTTGAAGATCAAGATCAGATCACCAGAAAAATGTGATCTTGAAGATCAAGATCAGATCACCAGAAAAATGTGATCTTGAAGATCCAGATCAAGATCGTGATCTTGAAGATCACTTTTCAAGATCACTTTTTAAGATCACTTTTATATGAATTGAAAAAAGTTGTACTCTTGTAGAGTAAACAAAAACAAATTATTTTGTTAATCACTCCTGAAAAGTATCACTCCTAATACTCCCCTGAGGGCTGAGGCAATACAAGCATCGCATCCTACCCATGTCACCTGATCTAAACCACGGGGATTGACGATTCCCCTTTCAGTTTTTCAGGTGGTAAACTTAAAACTTAGTATTATCATAACTTATCAGCAAAGAAAAAACTATTAAATGACCTACATATAGTTTTTAGTTCTATTTTTCTCAATTCTCATTTCACCAGGTCCATAACCCATATCAATGAATGGTCAGCATATATAAGTAAACATTTTTTACATAGAATTTAATTTTACAGTTTTACTGCAGTACGCAATTACTGACAATATAAGGGTAAAAACCGCAAGTTAAGAGTGTTAATTTAATGTTCAACCGCTGTAAACATTTGCTTTCAGCAAAACCAATTGTTCAAAGTTACCATCCGAGAGACGACTTCGTTTGGGGCTATGAACCATGCCAGCAAACGAAAACAACCGTTCCACTGGTGCAGAGGAAGGTAGCGTGGTGTTATACCTCTTGAAGATCTTCTTTATAGCAGGATACCTATCTAAAGAGTCGAGTGCCTTACTGGTGTCCTGCAAATAATTGAGGACTTCCAAGTCTTCCTTGTTGTTAGGAGCAGAGAATGAGCCGTCCATAGTTCTGAAGAAATCGTCTTCAGATGATGAGTCTGAGTTCACCGAACTATTACCACTGCTGTCAGAATTACAATTTCTTACAGCCATTTGCAGCTTGTCTTTTACTTGAGACTTGATTGCTTCATGATCGCCGAAATTAGGCCCTTGCAACAATGATATCCATCTAAGTTTGAAATACAGATGAGATACTGAGGCCAAAACGGCATCAGTTACCTCGGGGCTCAACGACAAAAAATGACCAAATCTGGCATTGAAGCCAGAGACGACTGCTGCCAGTAATGGCATGCAGTGTCTCAAGCGCAGGTCGTTTGGTTGGATAGGCTCCAATCTTGCGAGGGCATCTTGAGTCACTAGGACTGTTGGAAGAAGACAACCGTAGTAGCATTCTTTCTCTGCCTGTAATTTGTTGAGGGCTGCTGCAATTGGTTTTAGAACAGACAAATATTCTGAAATAAATTCCAATTCATTGTCTTTGAGGATGGGTAGATTCAGTTCTTCAAGAGCTACATTCACGTCGTTCTTATGTTTATATATTTGGCTTAATGAGTCGTACATTGAGTTCCATCGGGTGACGCATGGGTACCTAAATTGGACGCCAGTTATTTCCTGTATTTTTTCTGCTGACTTGGGTTTACCAGCAGCATTCCACAGCGCCGAACATTTTCCCATTGCAGAATGCTTTATCTTCTTTAGTCCAGGTGAATTCAGTCCTTTATCTGCATCAGTTGTTGCTACCAAGTTCAATGTGTGGGAGGCACATTGAATATGGGATGATAGTTTCACTGACTCCTCTCCATGCTCTCCTGAATGTTCAGGAAAGTTGCTGATGATAACCTCTTCATCTAAATCTTTTTCATCATCATCTTCATCTGCATCATCTTCATCTGCATCATCTTCATCAACATAAATAAATAGTTTAAAACGCGGGCCCGTGGTAAAAAATAACTTAAACGTCTTTTATTGCAACGCGCGTAGTATTAGAAATAAATTAAATGAATTTAAGGCGGTAATTTATTCCGGCAACTATGATATAGTTGCTATCACTGAAACTTGGTTAAATACCGTGACTCGGGACTTGTTGGGGGAACTTGATATACCGGGTTTTAAAATCTTTACTAATGATAGGTTACATAGATTTGGAGGCGGCGTTTTGCTGTACATTCGTAATTCCCTTAGGGCTATCGAGGTTAAGTTAGATTTTCCGGCAGCAATTAATGCGATCTGTGTTGAAGTTAGGGCGCGTAGTATTAGTTTTAATTTTGTCGTTGTTTATAGACCTCCGGTTCAACCCCTCGATATAGATACTAGATTTTACTCACTTCTTGGTAATTTTATTGACAATCGGAATAGTATAATTGTCGGAGACTTTAACTGCCCTAATGTTAATTACGAGAATTTTACGGGTAACGAAGAGGGTTTGAGACTGGTTGAGTTTATGGACGATAACTTTTTACGACAGATAGTTACCGAACCAACGCGCGGTGATAATATCTTAGATTTGGTGATGACGAACGGCGAGAATATAGTCGAAGGTTTAGAAGTAGGCGAGAGTTTAGGATGTAGCGATCATCAAATTCTTAGGTTTAAGTTATTGATAGAAAACACTCAGGATAGTAACGTAATAGAAGTCCCTGATTTTCGTAGGGCTAATTTTGATAGTTTTGCTGATAGGATGAGAGTAGTGGACTGGGATAACTTATTTATGGGTAATGATACAAATTTGCGTTGGGTGGCGTTTAAAGAAAGTTTTAGGAATATTGAAAGGGAGTTTATTCCTCGTAGGCCCAAGCGCGTTAGAAATCGTGGTAGGCCGAAGTGGTGGACTAGGAAGTAGGCGAGTTCATAAACGAGCGTAATAGAGCGTATAGACTTAACAAGCGCAATGGCCAGGTAGCTAACTTTAATAGATATATCGAGCTTAGACGTCAGGTTAAAAGATCAGTTAGGAATGCTAAGCGTAATTTAGAGATAGTTATAGCTGCGGATAGTAAACATAATCCAAAAAAGTTTTTTGAATACGTAAATAATCGTAAGCCGGTAAAGGATAACATAGGCCCTCTAGTGGATGTAAATGGCGCTTTGGCTTCTGACGCTCAGGCGATGGCGGGTATTTTTAATAAATTTTTTGCGACAGTTTTACTGTAGAGGACGTAAATAATGTCCCCGACGTTGACGATATCGTTCCATTTAGTAGCGAGACTATTTTAGATGAAATAACTGTTTACGAGGCTGAGATTGCGCATTATATCGATAGGCTAAAAGTTAGCAAGGCTCCAGGCCCTGACGCTTTTTATCCTAGACATTTGAAAGATTTGAAAGACGTTATCGTAGGCCCCTTAGCGAAGATTTTTAATCAGTCACTCGAAACGGGGATTATTCCTGAAGACTTCAAATTAGCTAACGTCACGCCTATTTTTAAAAAAGGCGACCGCGCGGTAGCTAGCAATTATAGGCCCATTAGCTTAACGTCAATTGTCGGTAAACTTTTGGAATCCAGTAGTTAGGGATCGTATTATCGATCACTTAGAAAGTAGGGGTTTGATTAATAGTAGTCAGCACGGGTTTCGACGCCATAGGTCTTGTTTAACTAATTTGTTAGAATTTTATAACGAAATAGTGCGCGAATACGATAGGCATAGGGCAGCTGACGTTATTTATTTAGATTTTAAAAAGGCGTTCGATACAGTTCCGCATAGGAGACTAATTGCGAAGGTTAAAGCGCACGGTATACGCGGTCAGGTAGCTAACTGGTTAGAAGAATGGCTTCGTGCTAGGAGGCAGAGGGTTGTAGTTAATGGTAGTGAATCGGGTGTGGTTAGATGTAGGTAGCGGTGTCCCACAGGGTTCAGTGTTAGGCCCATTGTTATTCGTAATTTACATTAACGACATAGATGTAGGATTGACTAGTAACGTGTCAAAGTTCGCGGACGATACTAAAATAGGGGGTAAGGTTGTTAACGAGGACGATAGAAATAGGATCCAAGACGATGTAGATAGGATTACGGAGTGGACGGATAAGTGGCAGATGCAATTTAACGTAGATAAATGTAAAGTTTGCATATAGGTTCTCGCAACAATAATTACGCGTACACGATGGATGATAAGGAGTTAGCGAGCGTTGACGAGGAAGTAGATTTAGGCGTACGCGTAACTAAAGATTTAAAGGTTAGGAACCAGTGCCTGGAGTCTTGCGCAAAAGCTAATAGGATGTTAGGCTTCATAGCGCGTAATTTCGAATTTAAATCGAAGGATATTATATTGCCCCTCTACAAGTCCCTAGTCAGGCCTCATTTAGAATATGCCGTTCAGTTTTGGTGCCCGTACTTGCGTGAGGATATTGATAGGTTAGAAAGGGTTCAGCGTCGTGCCACGGAACTTATTACGTCTTTGCGCAATAAGCCTTATGAAGATAGGATTAAAGAGTTAGACTTGTATTCACTCGAAACTAGGAGATTAAGGGGGGAGCTTATTGAAGTTTTCAAAATCGTTAATAACATCGATAACGTAAATTTTGACAAATTGTTCACTTTCGATAATAGTAATACTCGCAATAACGGATTTAAGTTGCGTGGCAGACGTTTCATTACTAATATCGCTAAAACTTTTTTACGTTTAAAGTAATTGATAAATGGAATAATCTTTCCGCGTCAGTCGTTCATTTACCAGCGTTAATATGTTTAAGAACCGCTTGACAGACATTTTAAAAGTATTAGCGTTGTTTAAAATTAAAAAAGAAAGTTAACAGGAGCTCTGGTGGTGGTGCTCGAGGATGAGTCTGTTGACGATGGATGCCAGCTTGTGACATGCCAGCGTGTGATGCCAGCAATAAAATTAAAAAAAAAAAAAATTATAAAAAAATTATAAATAATAATTAAAAAAAAAAAAAAAAAAAAAATTAGACTAACACGAATGTAGATGTAGCTTGTAGCGTAAACTAACCCACTTTTTGTTTAACTTTACCTACTTTTTTTTTTTTTTTTTCTTCTTATCTCCTTACTTGCATGTCTGTAACTCTTTCCTTGCATGTTTGTAGTTTGCATGGTATGACAGTGAGTTAAGACTGTGTTTGCATGGTTTGTAAGCGTTCTTATTTTACTTCTTTTCATTTTTTACCCCTCTCCTATATTCTCCTACTATTTTTCTGACTTGTCGGCAGTGGCCGGCGGATGATGATGGTGAGACTTTTTCCCTCTTTTTCTGAATGAATGTTAACCCACGAATGATAGGTGTTGCTCCTTACTTAACCCCTTATTCTCCTCTCTTCTCTTAACCCCCTACTCTTTCCTTTCTCTCGGGCTAGCCTTAGAGTGGATCTTAGGGTCTTTGTTAGCCTTAGCTTCTGTAGATCTGTAGATCAATGTCGTCAGTACGATTCTAAACACGAACACCGAACTCTTTAAAGCATTTCACCATGTTCGATGCATTGTCGGTGACTGTAGATACAACTTTTCTATAAGATAAACCATGCTCCGAGTTGATCCTGTCCAATATTCCAGCAATTTTATCAAAGCTGTGTTCCACGAAATCTTCGGCATGCCAGTGCAGCTGATCCTCGCGACAAGTCATCATTGATCTGTAATGTAAGAATATAAAATCAATGTTTGTATGAACATTTTTTTAAGCTTAATTAATAATATTGGTTAGACACGCACCAGCTAAACTGCGCCACCAAACATTGAAGAGAAGAACTATGTGATATAAAGGAGGCAATTCAGCGATGAGTCGCCTACCATACCACATCAGTGACCCATCCCATAAGAGCAAAATGTGGAAGAGTCCATATTCACAGCCTGTGAATGGACTCTTCCACATTTTGCTGTGAATCAGACACAATGACAGATGACAGAATCAGTGAATTAGTGTGAAATTACTGTGAATCACAGCAAAATGAAGACTCACCAAATTAATGAATGAGGAACACATGTCGAATAATTGAAAAGATTATACTATAAGTCTATCAGACTATCAGTCTATCACCAATGGTCAATTTATCAATTATATAAAAATAATACACTAAATCAATAGCATACCCAATGCGCAGTGACTCCCATGAAACTGCGGTGATTAGTTGACCATATGTCGCATGTAACACACACATGGTCAACTGCTGCCAGTTTTGCTTGTATGTCTTCCTTCATTGTACTGGTTGTTGTTGCAAGAGATCTAGCCAGGGTGCGTCTAGATGGCACCTGAACAGCCGGGTTGACGTCTGAAAAAAATATTTAAAAATTAAAACAAATACAATAGATTAGCTATGGAAAAATATCAAAATATTTAGCTAGGCTAGCGATAGTCTAATGTTCATACAAATAATATGATTAATTATTTTAATCAGATATTAGCTATGGAAAAAATAGCAAAATATTTGAGTTATACTAACATGAAAGAAGATCCTTAAATTCATGTAGTTCAACTAGGCTCAATGGTAGGAGCCCATTAGCCACAAGCGAGAGAATCTTCTTTTCAAGGATATCCTTGCATATTGGTGGTCCTGGTTTTTGCTTGGAAATGTGGAACATGCTTAGTGTTGACTGCTTGGCAATTTTGGCAGGGCCAGCATTGCTGCCGCTGGCATCTTCTTCTTTAGCTGGACGCTTGCGAGATTTCTTCTCCGATTCATATTCACCCAAAAGATCCGAATGTAGTTTCTGCACAAGAAAATAAATTATTATCATGCGGAGAGACTTCTTGAACACCCTGTATAATATTTATCAGAGTATCAAACTTCTAGTTGAAATTAATACTTAACAAGATTCTAAAATTTTGTTATCTTTAACTAAAATTATTTTCACCATGATCAGTGCATTTTTATCCTATGTTAAATTGAAAGCCGAATTTCGTCCTTCAGTAACTAAATAGGAGAAATTACAGACATGGATCAGACAGAGAGAAAGACAGATACACCTGGCGTTTTATTATAGTTGGATATCGGCAGTTTTTAATGTAGTTACTAGTCCATAATCTATTAATATCTGAAGTGCACAATATATTCAAATGGACGTCTATGTAAATGTAGCATTAGTCTTGTATGGCACCAGTCACTTAAAATATGACTTGAACCATTATGTTAATGTTGCTACTTACTACTTAGTTACTAAGTAGTACTAACCCTGAGGTGCCTCAGAAGATTGCTTGTTGAGTCGAGGCCAGCAGACAGAATTGTAGTTTTCTTTGTACACTGCCTACAAATAACTTTGATACTGTTTCCAGTTTTTTCGACAATTTGAAAATATTTTCCGTTCAATAGCACAGATTGATCCTTATTACCAACATTGTTATCTAAATATATTGAATACTGTTCTGGTGACAACCTAGAATATTTGGTTCCCTTGGGAGCCTGTTGAAGTTGTAAAATTGCACTCATTATTAAAAAATTCAATCTGTAAATAAAATATGTTTAGAATTAATTTATTATGAATACGGACCTATAGGCTATATTTTATGCCTATATATAATAATATATTAATAGAACACTTTTAACATAATTGCACAGTAAATTACACTTTTTACGAGCCTAAATTCCACAGCAACTACACCTTCCATGAGCCCACGCATGACGCAAGTCACCCAACTAACAGAAAACATAAACAGTCGGTGTTGAACAAAGTTGCCACCAGATGTCGCTTGGACAAAAAACAAATGACATTCGCATAGCGGCATATTTAAGAATCTGAAATTAAAAGTGATCTTGAAGTCTAAAGTGATCTTCAAGATCAAGATCACAAGAAATAAAGTGATCTTAGATCAAGATCAAGATCACCATAATAAAAGTGATCTTCAAGATCAAGATCAGATCACGATCTTGATCTTCAAGATCACGATCTGATCTTGAAGATCAAGATCGTGCCCATCTCTGCATACACACAATAATGGTTTGAATTATGAGCAAGCAAGATAGAAGGTTTCAGACTCAGAAGCTCTCTTTTGGCGATGTCATCAGAATTCGAACACTTGTGTCAGCACCAACAAGTATCTTGTGAGAGGTTAAATAATTAGAAGAAAAAGTAAAATTATTGAATAAGTGACTGCATACACATGAACGTATTTACACATAAGGGTAACTCTGTAGACAAGGACTGATAGATCAATAGACAATAGATAGATAAATGATGTGACTACTATAAGGGATGATACACAAGGCACCATATATGAATAATGACTTGTATATCATAAATTTGGGGGAAGTTATCATACATTGAACACTAAAGGTGGTAGCTGAAGATTTTTTTTTCATGCAGGAAGGAGGGGCCAAGGGCAATTGCCTGCAAAAGCGCCCATCCCATAGAAGAAGAAGAGAGCTAAAATCAAGGTCCGGGGTTGTTGAGATGCCTAGACACTGTGTGTTTGAAAGATGGGAAGTCATAGGAGGAAAAATGGATTGAGGATTGAGGAAGATTGTTCCAGAGTTGACTGGTTGAGTAAATGAAAGACTGAAAATATTGATTAACACTTACATTAGATAGTTGGACAGAATAGGAATGAGAAAGTGTAGAAAGTCTGGTACTGCATACTCTCCTCAAAGGAGGAGGCATGCAGTTAGAGAGTTCAAAAGAGCAATGTCTGTTATGATAGCGATAGTAAAGAGAGAGTGAAACATTGTGGCGAAGAGAGAATGATTGAAGACAATCAGTAAGAGGCAGGGAATTGATGAGATGAAAAGCCTTTGATTCCACCCGGTCAAGTATGGCTGTGTGGATTGAACCACTCCACACATCAGAAGCATACTCCATACAGGGGTGAACAAGACCCCTGTACAGATACAGCAACTGAGTGGGGGTGAAGAAACCGTGGAGGCGGGACAGCACACCTAACCTCTTGGAAGCTGTTTTAGAGAGAGAGAGTGTATGTGATCTTTCCAGGAAAGATCACTAGAAAAGGAAATGCCAAGAATGTTAAGAGAAGAGGAAGGATTGAGTTGAGTGTTGTTGAAGGTAAGGGGATAGTTGTGTGGAAGATTGTAACAAGTAGATAGATGGAGAAACTGAGTTTTTGAGGCATTGAAAGCCACAAGTTTTTCTCTGCCCCAATCAGATATAGCAGAAAGATCAGAGATCTGGTGCCTCCATAGCCGCCTCACGCGAATTATGAAGCGACTCCTGTGAGGGACGCTTTGGGAAGCGGGTTGAGAAGTGAAAGTGGAATCATCGGCATAGGAGTGAATAGGACAGGAAGTGGGAATTAAAAGATCATTAATAAATAAAAAGGAAAGAGTGGGTGACAGGACAGAACCCTGAGGAACACCACTGTTAATAGCTTTAGGAGAAGAACAGTGGCCATCTACAACTGCAGCTATAGATCGGCCAGACAGGAAATTAGAGATGAAGGCACAGATAGAAGGATAGAAACTGAAGGAGCATTTAGTATTCAACGTATGACAAATGCGAGAGGAATCAATTTACTTTACTATGTAATAGTCCAAACATTATACAATATACGTTGATTATGAATTAATACGCCATAGTTATTTAATTTGTGTGCACAGTACAAGTCATTATAGGCAGAAACGAGAGGAAATAAATTAGAGGGACACAGTAATGAAGGGTTTACAGCCATAGTACAGGAGTGAGTGAAATTATTAATTATTATTAAATATATACACACATAATACAGTAAAACATCAATGAATTGGATACATTTGGGGATGAATTAACTAAATGAGTAAAGAAGTACAAACAAGGGTTCAAATCCTGACACATTCAATGTTTGCATAATCTAATAAAATTTAGGGATGGGGGTTAGTTGCAGGATAACAATAATTAATTATAATAAATTCTATAACAAATGGAAAATGGAGATATGGGAAATATTCTGATAGAAATGTTAAATGATCTAAACTGTCGATTGTCTTGTTTGTACTTTAAGGGAATGAAATTAAGGGACATTCACTTCTCAGAGCAAATTTCTAATGGCACAAACATGGATACTGCTCAGCCATAGAAATGGTAGGTTGCATGGTTGTGACATATATATAAAGATAAAAATGTGGTTCATTATCATGAACAAACTCCTACTATTTTGCAGTGAAAAGTATTTGTAAAGATTCCTGGCAATTTTACTCTGTAATTCGATTTTTACAGTACAAGTAGCTTTTTCCAGACATTCATTCTTTTTGAAAAATTTGGAGGTTGCAATGAATATACAAACACATCATTTTAAAAAAAGCCATTATAACTGATTGAATGCAACTTTATCCAATTTACCTTTTTTGTAAACGAGAGTTGTTCATATTTTATATTTATTTCAGGGTGGTTACATGGCAGCAAAAGTTTCAAAGCTTCAAAATCAGTTTAAAGATGAGGCTGGGCTTGAAAGAAAGGGAATATTTTCAGGTGTTGCTATATTTGTTAATGGATACACAGGTTGGTTGGTTTTATATTCGATGGTAAATTTTTCACTTGTCTCTATTTTATCAAAAATAAATCTATATGTTTATAGGCTAAATTTATAAAGGAACCAAAATGTTACTGACAACTTAATGTTTTTTATTGTTGTATTTACCAAAAGTCTGAATTATGATTACTTAAAATTTAGAATATTAAAACCTTGTACAAGTTTACTACTTTCCACCAATTTGTGGGCAGGGAAGAGATGAATGGGTCTAAAAAAGAGAAAAAATTACAGAGCCAACAGGAGAAGAAATGAAGCGAATTATGATGATGCATGGAGGAACCTATCATCACTATTATTCAAGAATGCAAACCACTCATATAATCGCCTCCAACCTTCCAAATACGAAAATACAGTCATTAAATACTGACACTATTGTGAATCCAAAGTGGATTACTGATTCTGTGGCTGCAGAAAAGTTATTAGATTACAAAAAATATGTACTTTACCCAAATCAAAATAAGAATCAAGCAAAATTAAGTTTTCAGAAAAGTCTGTACAAAAATGAATCAGAAACATCACTTTCACTGGGTTGTTCAGATACAAAACATAATGATCCTGGTTTCTCTTCTGAGTCTGATGAGAAGTATACGACGTCAAAAAATGTTTGCGAAAACATTTCTGATATTAAATCAACTTCAGCTTCACTTGAGAGTGAAGTGTTTGTTGAAAAAGTGACTGAAGCAAACAAAAATTTAGTTTCTGACTCTACAAATACTTCCTCGAAAATAGGTTTACTGAGTACAGCAAATCCTAATTTTCTGTCAGACTTTTATAGTAACTCGCGTCTCCATCATATATCCACTGCTGGAGCAATGTTTAAACAGTATGTGAAGGATTTACAAAACAAAGATGATAACTTTAGTGGAAGAACATACCTCAAAAAGTGGATGATGAAACGACAGTTAGTACACTCAAATCAAGATACTCCGGATGACTTCAGTAATTCTAGAGTCATAATGCACATTGATATGGACTGTTTCTTTGTGTCTGTTGGTTTAATTAAACATCCAGAATTAGTGAATGAACCCGTAGCTGTGACTCACGCCACAAAGAATTCATTCCCTAAAAGAGATGAGAAAATCTTCAAACAAGAAGTAAATTATATTAAGAAAAGATTTAACATTAATACTGAGAAAGGAGAAAAAGAATCCATTTCCAACGAAGAGTCGAGCAACTCTTCAACAAATGATCTAACTTCAGAGGTGGAGAAATCTACTTGTAAGCGTTCTATAGACCTTATTGATGAGAAATGTTCCATGGCAGAAATTGCTTCATGCAGTTATGAAGCACGCGAGAGAGGCGTTAAAAATGGAATGGTTTTGGGAGTAGCTTTAAAACTCTGCCCAGAACTAAAAACAATTCCGTACGACTTTGAGGGTTATAAGGCTGTGTCGATGGATCTATATGATATTGTGGCCAGGTAAAGAAACAGGTTTATTAATAATGATAATGATAAAGTGTATATATAGTTCAGTTTCCCATAGTAAATTTGCGAAGGTAAACTTCAGTGCAACTTAATGCAAAAAACTTAACTTTTTTACCTGGAGATCAAAATATGACAATAAAACCCACACTAATAGACAGGTTTATTTCCACAAGAGTTTTGATGCCCCGAAGAGGATGCCAGTGGGCATCGAAACTAGTGATGGGACGATTAATCGGAATCGGAATCGAGAATCGGAAGAATCGAGCATTTTTCAGGAATCGGAATCGAGAGAATTGTACCATGATTTCCGATTCTTAAAACGATTCTTTAACTTTTAATTGAACCAGTTTTGCAATGTAAACTTTAAAATTTAAATGAAAGAGGATAACAAATTTTATTTTTATTGTATTGTAGCTATACATTAAAACATGTATATCCATGATGTGTAATCAAGAAGATTAAAATGAATTGTTACAACTTACAGTTGATTTTTATTTTTAAACCAATCTATTATAATTTATAATTTATATTACCATACTCATAATGTAAATAGTTAATCTTACCAGAGTAAAATATGACAGTTTCCAGAAAAACAAGTATAGAATTATATTTAAAAATATTGAGAATCGGAATCGGAATCGAGAATCGTATCGGAATCGAGACTTTTTAGTGGAATCGGAATCGGAATCGTTAAAAATTTTGGTATCGTCCCATCACTAATCGAAACTGTTGTGGAAATAAACTGTCTATTAGTGTGGGTCTTATTGTCATATTCAGTGCAACTTGTTGAATTGAAATTAGGAATTTAATAATGAATTAACATTACCTTTGCTTTAGTACAATTGCTTATAATAGGACTTAGTGAGTAATTATTACTTACATAAACCTTAAACATGTGATAATTATTTTTTGACTTAGTTACACCAAACATATCGAAGCTGTGAGCTGTGACGAAATGTACGTTGATTTTGGCGATATTTTGAAGGAATGCCATGTTTTCCCTCTTGACTTTGCTGCTTGTATCCGTGAACAAATCAAGGTAAGATGAACTGTAACCATAAAAACTCAAAAAATCTTTTTGCATCAATCGTCATTTTCACTTGGTCTTCATGAATCATAGCAGACTTTTGAATTGACTTTGTGATTAGGCATGCTCATTTTAGTTTGAGTTGTTTGTGTTAGCAGTTAGAACTTAAGTAGATCAGGAGAGAAAGGATAGATAATTTTTAAGTGAAATTTGTTGGAAAGCCTCTCCTCCCCCCCTTTTTCATCCCCAAATATATTTTGCTCTCTCTTGAACCCAATCATTTTTTAAATATGAAATTATTAGCATATTTTTAATACAGATGAAGGTTTCGGGGTTTGGAACATTTGTGGTTGAGGTCCAACTTTACGTTGACTCATCTTTGTCCCGTTTATGGGTTGGTGTGTGACTACAAGCCCACACTGAGGGTGGTAACATGACCAATGATTCTTTACTTTTCGTTCAACTTTTCCACTGAACCACAAGTTATATAATTCGAGAGACAAGGTTAACCCTTGACTGAAAATCAAGTAGGCCTTCAAAAACGATGTAGCCTCATGCGTGACATGAATAAAAAGCCTAGGGCCGCGGATAGAAGATTCTGTGTTGTTGGCCCTAGTAGGTAATGCACTGAATTTACTGTTCTTAATTCATCTGAAATAGAGGCCTTATTTCCCACGTGCTTGAATAGAGAAATTGAAAAACATTAACAAGGGAGAGAAAAATGATTTTAAGATGGACAAACTGCTTCCAACGACTCTGTCTGATTCTCTATTGACTCAATTCTCTCATTCTGACACTCTGGTGATGCGTTGCCTTTTTTATCAAGCAGATTTCGCTGTTCCAGTCTTGCCTGACATGTGACTTATTTTTAATTATTTGTGAACCTAAAACTTAAAAGACGATAATTAATACATGATTTCGATAATTTTTATGATTTTTTACTAATTCTACAGTATTCAACTATATTGGTCTATTTTCTGATATTAAATCGCTTACTTATATAGATCTAGTATTGTTTAAAACTAATTTGTCTTCAAGAACATGAATGGGTAAGACTAGAGGTGCACGTGACAAACACACCTATGGAAAAACTATACACGCCTACAATATGGTATTGTATATGGTACCTTTATTTCATAATTAAATACAAATTATTAATTTATTGAATTAAATAACTACAAAAATTGCCTCAGGATTGGCGACATAGCCTATTGGAATGGAAATAATTGCCATACATAGAACCCAATATGTAGGCATTGGGTCCACATAACAACAAGCAAAACATTTTTCGTATCAAAATTTTCCATCGCTGACACATGAAAATTACTTAAAGAGAAGAAATAATGAAACCACAAATTTAAACGTCTGGGGACTTTGTAAAGTCAGCAAATTTTTAAGACAAAACAAATTTATATTAGCTCATCTCAGAGCTGTTTAGTGACCAGCGATGCTTTAGGCAAGAGAAGTGCTTAATCTAACTACAAGTTCTGACTGAATACCTAATAATATAAAACTAATAACAAAAGGATAGGCTTATTCCTTCAGGTATTTAAATATAGTGTTGTCCATATTAATTAAACCGAACAAACTCGTTGTGTAACTCCATCTCTTACATCGAAAGAGAGCCGCATGCCCTACAACCAAAGGCGAGGCCCAACGAAATAATAAGGTATGGTAATTTCCTTCTTTACCATTAGGCACCGCTAAATACCGAAGGCAAATAAATTTAACATTAACAAAAAAAACAAAACATTAAACAAGGTCTTTTGAAGACCTCCACAAACAACTTTTTAATGAAAAGACGTGGGGATTTTGTTGTCAACTCCCCACCAATATCTGCTGGAAATTTCCAATGGATGAGGGTGATGGCAATCAAACATAACCCTATACAGTTTTTTTCATAACACCTCTGCCTGATTGGCTGAATGTGAATATGAGTATGAACAAAACTAAACCTGTTGTTCTGACCTCATGGTTCATGTCATGTATTGTTATCCAAATTCAGGATTGGCCAATTTCCCACCTTTTACAGTCTATCTATTAAACCTAACTTACATTTATACATTATGAATTGTTATTTTATATTCATTAATAAATCCCGAGTTTACGATCCCAACACAAATTAAAGTTCATAAATGATAATCAGTCAGGATGGCCAGAAACTGGCAAGGCGCTCAGGCCAACTAATGCAGCCCATTGCCGTAACCAGCATCAGGATTCGAATTCCTAACCTCAGTGTCTTCAATTCGCTTATAAAGAAACTGTGTCACTCACCAAGTTAGCTGCAAATGCTGGTAAGCTCATGATATAACATCTCTTAACCCTTTAAGGACTGAAGGTACAAATTGCTAACATTTCAAATACAAGCATTCATAACTTAACCCTACAAAAAATTCAGGGCTTAAAGGGTTAAAGTGATGAAAGTGAATGTTTTGTCTTACACACGTACGTATGTACATGATCTTCGAAATTCATTTCCCATTCTTGTTGGGTTGGGCATAATGCTTGAGCTCGAAAATGAAGACAATCAAACCACAGCCAAAATGATCAAAGGGATCACCACCAGGAATTAGGTTTCCTCCACCCCTAACATTAGGGATTCAGTGTTACCTTTTATGATGACTCACGTAGGCCGGGCTGAAACTATAATTTTTGTTTGATTTTAATTTATCAGAGTGACTAACAGTTGGCTTTTGATATAAAAATAAGATTCCTGAAAAAAATAATTGGTGGCCACCAACGTGTGTCCGGCCACCCCCATTTTTGTAAAAACATCTAATGCCGCACTAGCAAAATCAGGAAAATGGCAATATCTCTTCTGAACATGCTAGAGAGATGGTTTGCACACCAAAAGATGCAGAATTTGATTTAGAACAAATTAAGAGTGGTATGTTTTCATAAAACCTTTAGTTTTTGAGTTATTTTAGAAAAACTAATTTTTGGGGCCCATAGACCCTTTCAACTGAATGTCAACACAATAAAACATTCTCAAGCTGCAAATTGACATGTATTAGTGGTTTTCAATCAGCAATCAAAATCAATCAAAATCAGCCATTTTAAATTCATTGAAAATGCTTTTTGACATTCCAAAACGCCAAACATTAAATTATACAATTAACAAATTGTCATTGTCATATTTTAGCATGATAAATAATAATCTAGAACTTAAAATATTTTTTAGACACAAAATCTTTCATTAATTTACGTGATCTAATTTTGTTTCTAATAAGACCATCTCTATGCTCATGACCTACAACAGCCAAGGATGCTTCAGTGACAAGCTTGATGTGCCTTTCAACATTCTGACTGTGGCACTCGTGATCCAGTTTCAATGCGGTATTAATGATATCACGCAGTTCATCATTACTGAATTCTTTTAATACAGGTGGAACAGTTTCCCATTGGGACATAGCAGACAGCTTGTGGTATGCAGAAGCTTTGAAATTGATGATTGGCTTTCTAAAGACCCTAACATTCTCATCTATAGCAGGATATTCATCAGTACCACCTTCATGATCCTCTTCATTCTCATCATCACTTTCAATTATTCCACCTGTAAAATCATTGCTACTACCAGATTCATCATCAAAATTCTCTATAACTCCCCTCAGACACAGAACTTTATTGACAGCACACCTCCTCACCTCTTCATCTTCATCAGCCAGCATTCCAACTAAAATATTTTCACCATGAGCAAAATAGCTGTTATTGTTTAATACGTCATAACAAATTTCTCTAATTTTCAGGGCTGTGGAGTTGGAGTCGGAAGCAATTTTGGTGGTGCTGGAGTCGGAGTCGGAGTCGGTAAAAATGTACCGACTCCGACTCTGACTCCGACCTCAATATAAATTTTAATAAAATATGTTTTTGTGTGTGATATCACTGGCAGCCATGGTGGTTAAACCACTTAAATAATAAACACAATGTTTTCCATTTCAGACACTAATGCCATTAATTCATTTTTTCTTTTCAGATAATATTTTTTATTTTTAATGCTTATTTAATTTTGAGTTCTTTCTAAATTTCATAAGTTTTTAACTTTCAAGTCTAAAACCCCTTTCACAATGGCAAAGACACTTCCAACAAAGTCTGCAGTTTTTGAATATTTTACAATAACCACAGATGGGAAACATTTCGTGTGTCAGTGTATGATAGAAGATGATGATGATGAAAAATTATGTGAAGCAAAAATCAGTAGTTTTACTGGCTCTGATAAAAATGCACCAACCAGAGCATCAAATTTGAAGAGACATTTGCAGCGTTTCCATCCCAAAATTTTAGAAGTTGTCATTGAGAAAGATAGTAATAAAAACCTTCCAAATACTTCAAAGTTAACAAAAGATCAGAAATCTACTGAACGACAAGCACCACTTACAAGATTCTTTACTACAGACAAAGTTACCGTAACAATGACCACAGATGATGATGCTTCACGTGGTGGTGATGAAATGCCTCTTGTGTAATTATCATCATAGCAGATTTAGAATTAATATACCTTCGGAGTCGGAGTCGGATAGACAAAAAATTGAGGAGTCGGAGTCGGAGTCAGTTTTTTATGTGCCGACTCCACAGCCCTGCTAATTTTCCTGTCAGGGAATTTATTTACTCTTTGGATCATATTGAATAGGTTTCTTGACCCATCACTTAGCCTCTTATTAGCCTTGATATTGAACCAACTGTGAAAGTATATTTTGATGATGAATTCTACTATGATTTTGAGGTTCTTACTGGGTATTTTTTGTGAAACATAAAAGCGAAGAATTCTACAGGCTAAGGTGAGCCATCGAGAGTGATTTAGCAGGCCAACTTCTAAGAGTGCAAGGTCTTCATCCACTTCACCAGTAATAATTGCCCAGCAGATGCAGTATCCATAGTATTGGTCTGTTGATAAATTATTGACCACCTCATTTGGTAGAAGCACAAATGCAGGATAAGGTATAGATTTGAAGTCCACAACATTCCATTCTGACACATCCCCATTGAGCTGAGAACCAATAGGGCCAAAAAATTTGTCTGGACTTTTTGTTGTCCCATCTAAAGTTATGAAGATGTGTCTAAGTGGCAATTCATTTAGATGCAGAAGACAAATATCCCACTGAAGAGGTTGCCCTAAAGCTCTCAGTACAGCATCTGTTTTATAGTCTCTGAAACACAAACACCTTTCAATAACTTGCTTCAATGTAGGCAATTTCCCTAAAGGAAACTGTTCTGCTGGCATAAAACGTACATCACCAAGTACTTTAGCAACTGTTTTCCTTGTAGAAGTCATACTTTATATTGCAAATGTTGAATTCAATGACAAATTGCAGTTGGAAACTTATAACAAAGGCACCTGAAAAAAAAACAACTTTTCAATTTATTACGTTTAAAAAAAGTTCATGAAGCAGCCCCACCCTCTATTCTTTACTCAAGCATAATGGATGCAAGATAACAAGGAAAAGTCATTTCATGTGATCACTGTCCATGTCAACATCCTTTTAGGGCAATGTTAGTAATCAAAAAGCCAAATCATGCTTATTTTAGAACTTCTTTTGTCACTAAGGTCCGTCGAAAGGGGGTCTATGGGCCCCAAAAATTAGTTTTTCTAAAATAACTCAAAAACTAAAGGTTTTATGAAAAAATACCACACTTAATATTTGTTCTAAATCAAATTCTGCATCTTTTGGTATGCAAACCATCTCTCTAGCATGTTCAGAGGAAGAGATATTGCCATTTTCCTGATTTTGCTAGTGCAGCATTAGATGTTTTTACAAAAACGGGGGTGGCCGGACACACGTTGGTGGCCACCAATTATTTTTTTCAGGAATCTTATTTTTATATCAAAAGCCAACTGTTAATGACTCTGATTAATTCTATCTTGAGTTTCAGCCCGGCCTAAATTTGATGAGGTTGGGGGTATTGGAGTTGTACCTCTAGTGGTGCCATCATTTACATTTGCACACACCACAAACCATTTCCTTCCCTCTCTGTTTCTTATTATCTTTTGTGGCACATTTATATCAGCTCTGCATTTATTCACAACATAGTTAGTAATTACATCCTTCCATCTTCCATCCCCCCAAAGAACTTCCATCTATGCATTTACTGTTATTAACCTTATTCACAATTTTATTATTCTCTCCACATGAGCATATCAGGCTAAAAGTTCGTTTCTCCTACAGTCAGTTGGCTTTACACCAATCATGTTTCTTAAATCCATTCATCTTAACTTCTCTCACTTTTAACAGTGAACTATCATGCCAAACAAGCATCTTGCCTTCATAGGTCAATCTTGGCACAATACATCTTCATGTAAATCTCTTGCTGTATCTACACTCAATCACCTTCTTTCTAAGTATTAGGACTTTTACCGTGCTCATGACTTGTTTGCCCTGCTTCACTCTTCTATTTCCACTGTGTACCGTACATCTGGGTGACTTTAGCAAATTTATTAAAAAACATATGGCTTATATCCAGAAAAATAATGGCTGTACAAAAAAAACATTTGAAATAAAAAAAAATCTATATATATTTATTTATCTTTTTCATTTAGTAAGTTTTTCTGTACAGAGAAAACTTATTGTAGAATGTGTTCTAAAAAAAATTCTAGGTATTATAAAAATCTATGGGGAAATAAATGTTATAACCACATTAAAAAATTTGTCCTTGAAAAAAAAATGAGTACCATATGCTAAACACACCCAGACACATTCTACACACATGCTAAAGAAACCCTACGTAAATAATTTTGAGAAGGAATAATAATTCATTGGGGAACACAACTTTTGGTGACTTAGATGTTAGACCTGTTTCTGGGTATATTGAGGTCGCTGATTCTAAAAATGACATTAGTTTTTCTCCATCAGCTCTGCTTATCAAGATATGATATATATCTATATATATTTCTATATAATGTATATAATATTATATAATTGCTGACTGGCAATCACTGTTGTTGTCAATTGAATACAAAAGTATGATGAATGTCAGCAAAAATAGTGTATTAACATCAAACAAGCATAAGATACGAAAAATATTTATTAAATTCAAACAAGCTTGAGACACGAATGGCAAAAAAAGTTCTTTCATTGAGACATCTCACATAAACCACGTTTCTGAGATTTCTTGCGATGAGATGTGCCAGGACATTTGCGTTGGATGCTCCAGCAGTAATCTGCCATCATGTGAGTATCCCATCGTCCGCGGTACCGTTCTTCCATGGTCCTTAGTTCTTGGTGAAATCGTTCACCCTGTTCCTCGCTTAGATCACCGAGGTTATCTGGGAAATGATCCAAATGACTGTGGAGGTAATGCAGTTTGATGCTCATTTTACAGCCAAGTTTACAAAAAGAAGAGAGCATATTCTCCACTAGTTCACCGTAGTTATCGGCCTTATAGTTCCCAAGGAAATTCTTCACAACCATACTAAACGATGACCACGCACGTGCCTCAATGTTGTCCATTGAATCTTGGAAACGCGGGTCTTTCATGAGTTCCCGGATTTGCGGTCCATCAAAAATACCTGCCTTCAGCTTTTCCATGCTCAGCGCAGGAAATTTTCTACATATGTAGCCGAAACACGTCCCATCTCTGTTCAAAGCCTTTATAAATTGTTTCATCAAACCTAGTTTGATGTGCAGTGGTGGCAATATGATCCTTTCTCTGTCAACCAAAGCTTCTTTGATGATATTTTTTTCTCCAATCACCATGTTTTCTCTCAGAGGCCACTGTCTTCTCACCCAGTGTTCATCTTTAGCTCTACTGTCCCAGAGACATATAAAGCATGGGTACTTGGTGTACCCGCTCTGCTGGCCCAAGAGAAAATTCACCATCTTCAGATCCACACAGATCACCCATTGGTGGTCTCGGTATGATATCTTTTCTAGGACTAGGGCGACTGTCCCGTGCTCTTCTCTCATACCGACTGAGTGACCAATTGGGATTGATCTGTATCTGTTGCCATTGTGTAGAAGAACACATTTTAGGCTCCGTTTGAAGCTATCTATGAATAACCGCCATTCACTTGGTGTGTATTCCGATATGCCCATTTTCATCAGCAATCCGCGCACATTGTTGCAGAAAACTAAATCGTTCTCTTTTGAGAAGAAGGGCAGTAAATCCTTTTCTCTGTCACGATATAACGTGATTTTGGTTCCTGGCAGCAGTAAATTTTTTTCTCCCAGCCTGGAAGCTAACAATTCAGACGATTTCTTTGAAAGACTTAAGTTCCTTATGAGGTCGTTTAATTTGTGTTGACTAAAACCTTCTGCAACTGATGACGGTCCTTCGAAATCACTGTCATTTTGCCCACATATGCTTTCTTTGTCAGTAGCAGATTCATCATCATCTTGAGGGAGCTCTGGAAGATGGCTAAATGATGGGACAGGTATCTCATCTGAATGTGAAACAGGCCGTCTAGCTGAGTCTATGTCAGGATACGTCCATTTACTCCAGTTACGTCCATTGATGCCCTTTATATTCACCAAACAAAAGTAACAGTCATCACTGTGGTTTCTCTGTTCTCTCCATACCATTGGTATACCAAATTTCAGGCACCTCCTCTTTCCGTTGGTCCATTGCCGCAGATGCTCCGTACATTTTACACACAACATGAGGAGCCCATGGCTTATCTTGGTCCCCTAGTTGTACTTTGAAATAGGCAAAATAAGCTTTTTTCACAAAATCAGTAATAGTTTTTCTCTGTTCAATGAACATGTACTCTCCGCAGATAAAACAAAACACATCTGGATGATTTAAACACTTTCTTCGTGATGAAGCCATGTCAACACCTGTAAAAGGAAAGAATTCACGTTAGTACATGTACAATACACATGCAAAACAGCAACATCAGCAAAATCATAGCTACAATTTAATTATACAGATGCATTTAGATTTACGAGCAACTCATAATACCGTTCCAGAAGGGTAATAAAGTAGGTAATGACGTATGCAATATCTCAAAAACTAGAGCTGCTAGAACAAAATGGATGATATTTTCTGAATCAGTGGCATGAAAATATCCAGAATAAGGTCTAAAATCTGAGGCACCAAGAAAAAAACCTTTTTTTTTGTTTCCCAGTGAATTTAAGGCAGTGCTAAAGTCACCCATACAGAAAATGTTATGTGCTAAAGTCACCCCAGCCAAGCTTACCTGGTAAAGTCACCCAACTAATGCTCCTGGAGGTGAAGATTAGGGAGCAACTAAACCCAGTTTTTGGTGAGTACAGTGTATCATTAAGAAGTAATGTTTAAGATATTAAGTTAGGTTTTAGGCCTTGTAATAATTTATTTATGGGTGATGGAATGTCAAAAAGTGCTAAAGTCACCCAGATGCACAGTATCTCTGGAAAATCCTACATCCTGTGAAAAAACTATATAGGGCTATGGGTTGATTGCCTGATACCCTCATCCGTTGGAAATTTCCAGCAGACTTCAGTGGAGAGTTAATGACAAAAGCCCTATGTTTTTTCATTAGAGAGTTATGTATATGTAGGCCTTCAAAGGACCTCTTTGTTTATTTGCCTTCGGTATTTGCGCTGCCAAATGGTAAGGAGAGGAATTGCCTTACCTTATTATTTTGTTGGGCCTCGCTTCTGTTTCAATGTAGGGCGCGACGATCTTTTTCAACGTAGGGCTATGGTATGATGGAGCCACACAATGAGTTGACTTGATGTAACTAATATAGGCAGTCACTATTTAAACACCTGAAGGAACAGGCCTATCCTTCTTATAGTTATTAAGTTTTATATCAAGAGGATTTCACTCAGAACTTATAGGAAGACAAAGCACATCTTCCTTGCTTAAAGTATTGCTGTCACATAAGCAGCTCGGAGTGAGCCACTATAATATAATCTTTGTATTTTTATTATCTGCTGATTTTGCAAAGGTCATTGACTCGTTTCTCGATGTAATTTTCATGAGTTGGCAGTGGAAAAGTTTGAACACTAGATCATAAATTTGGTTTTCTTGTCATGTAGGCCCGATGCCTACATATGGGTTCTATGTACGTATGGCAATCATTTCATTCCCAACAGGCTATGTCGCCAATCCTGAGGTAATTTTGTAGATATTTAATTCAATTAATTAATAATTTATATTTAATTAAGAAATAAAGGTACCACATACAATACCATGTTGTTAGTGTGTATAGTTTTTCCATAAATCCCAGATATTAAAATTTCTAATTTTCATTTTTGAAACTTCATTTTTTGGCCCCAAACTGCCATCTGCACAGTATGCATTTTGCTCCAGACCCCCATCTCGAAAAGGTTAATTTACATTCACTTTCACTAATTTTCTATTAATAAAGAGAGAAATTATCCCTGTGAATAGGGGATTTAAAAAATTCTTCCCACGTGGTCTCTGTGTGTCGTAAAAGGCGACTAAAAATAAGGGGCGGGTGCTGGGGGCTGGGAACACTTCCCACCTGTATGTAACTTTCCACAAACAGGAACGGTCAGAGAGGGTGCATAGTGGGGACTTTCCCGCGATGGCTCAGGCTGTGGTGTCTGAATGTTCATGGATGTGGTCAGGATGATGATAAGGGAGAGAGTGGTGCTGTTTTGTGAGAGAGGCCTGAAGGTCCTGGCCTTGAGTGGAACAAAGCTGAAGGGTAATGGTGTGGAGTGGTTTGGGAATGTTCGGGGAGCAAAGTCCGGGGTTCCGGAGAGGGCGAGGGCAAGGGAGGGAGTTGCGCTTCTGATACATGATGAGCTATGGGAATGTGTGAAAGAGTGCAAGGAAGTGAGTTCAAGGCTGATGTGGATTAGAATGAAAGTGGGCCATGAGAGATAGGTGATTGTTAGTGCGTATGGACAAGGGAGTGAGAAGAGCGAAGAGATACAGAGTGCGTTCTGGGATGAACTGAGTGAGTGTTTGGGGAGTTTTGATGTGAGGGACCGAGTTGTCATGCTTGGGGACTCGAATTCGAGAATGGGGAATGTGCCAATTGAGGGTATAGTTGGGGCGTATGGGGTGTCTGGTGTGAATGGAAGTGGGGAAAGGTTGGTTGAGTTGAGTGCTGAAAGAGAATTGATGGTTGTGAATACATGGTTTCGTAAAAGAGATACATAAGTACGTGTGGGTGAGTGGTGTTTGAAGTGTTAGGGCACCAGACATGTAATCTTAATCAGGAATCGTAATCATTGGAATCAATTCCACATTTTTTGAGGAATCATAATTAATCGATTCCATTTGCAAGGCTCATCCTAGGTTACTTTTTTTTAGTTTGGTTACTTTTTGTTACTTTTTGAGGGAAAGGTTACTAAAAGTTGCCTTTTTTTTTTTACATTTTAGAGACTATTTTTTAAAGTTTGAAGAAGATATTGACTAACTTTAAATGCATAATTGATTGAAAACACACCACCAACTGCTTTATATAATAGTAACCCTAAAGGGTTACTGTAACATCTCGCTTAAATCAGTGAGTATTCAAGGGTGTTCACATCCCCTGGGTTCCTCCGTGACAGTGTTCTGAGACATATATCCTGAAATCATAGTTATTTGAGGTAATGGAAGGGAAATTTTTGCTTCAAGCATAACTATTAACAACCATAGCAAGAAAATGAGGTGGCTTTCCTTGTGGCTGATCGTCACAACAACAGTAATATACATAGCTACCTCACTCCATGTTTACTGCATCTAAGTTATTAGCTATTTGATGTATTTCTTATATACCAATCAGTAAAAATTCCTACAATATCCTAGATGCATTTGAAGGCAATGAAAACTACGATGTCATATCCACGGATTTTGCTGAAGCTTTTGACAAATGTGATCATGGTATAATAGCACATAAAATAAAACATGAGAATAATAGGCAAAGTGGGAAAATGGATCTACAGCTTTCTCAGAGAATGTCTATGCAGCTCAGTGCCACAAGGTACAGTACCGGTCCTACTCCTGTTCATTATCATGCTAACAGACATAGATAGCGGAGTAAACAGCAACAGTATAGTAACATCCTTTGTGGATGATACAAAGATCAGCAGAAAAATCAGCGATGTAAATGAAGTGGAGGTCTTGCAGAGGGACACGAACAAAATATACAAATGGTCAGAAGACAACAATATAACATTTAACACTGATAAATTTCAGCTCTTGACATATGGTAGAAATGAGGAACTTAAACAGACTACATATTATGCTCCAGATAGACAGGAATTTCAGAGAAGCACGACAGTGGTCGACTTGCCGTGGTAATAATGACCGATGGTGCCAAATTCAAGACACAAAATCAGATAGCAATAAACAAAGCAGAAAGAGTCGCGGGACAGGTACTAAGAAGGTTCAAAAGAAGGGACAAGACAGTAATGATTCCCCTGCTGAGAACACTGATCATACCAAAACTTGAATACTGCTCAGTTTTGACATCCATATAAAAAGGAAGAAATTAATAAATGAAGAAATGCAGACACATTTCACAGCAAAGATTGATGGCTGCAAAGAACTCAACGACTGGGAAAGACGACATAAACTAAATCTGTACTCCCTGGAAAGAAGAAGAGAGGTACACCATAATCTACATATGGAAAATGATTGAAAAACTGGTACCAAACCTCAAACTAAACCCATTTACCATCCAAATAACGCTAGAAAATAGGAAAGGCAGAATGTGTAGTGTTCCCAAATTAAAGGCAGGACAGGGGACCTCCTCAACATTGAAGTCTTCAAGAGAAGACTAGATGCCTGGCTCAGGATGGTACCAGATGAGGTGAGTGTACCTGGCTATGTGTGGTGGAGAGCGCAAGAGAGCAACTTGCTCCTCACCTAAGCCAGGCCTAGAGGCGGGGCCACCAGCTTGACCTTCGTTTGAGGAGAGACCAACACACAGAGTAACCCGCTTAATGTCACATCGATGGTGAACGATTATATCATGATATAAATCGGGTCGTGCTAATAACCAAGTTTGACATTCCCAACTTCATTTTGCAGTAAAAACAGTAATTGTGAAAAAACTATATAGGGATATGGGTTGATTGCCTGTTACCCTCATCCATTGGAAATTTCCAGCAGATTACAGTGGAGAGTTAACGACAAAAGCGCTACGTTTTTTCATTAGAGAGTTATGTACAGTATATGTAGGTCTTCAGAGGACCTCTCTGTTTATTTGCCTTCGGTATTTGCGCTGCTTAATGGTAAAGAAAGGAATTGCCTTACCTTATTATTTCGTTGGGCCTCGCTTCTGTTTTGATGTAGGGCCGCGGTATGATGGAGTTAGACAACGAGCTGCTTTGATGTAATTAATATAGGCAGTCACTACACTTAAATACCTGAAGGAATAGGCCTATCCTTTTTATAGTTATTAGGATTTATATTAAGAGGATTTCACTCAGAACTTATAGGAAGATAAAGTACAGCTTCCTTGCTGACCTACACACAATGACTTTCAGGTGCTCCAACCAAACAGGCCCTCGAGCCCCCTTGTAATGATAAAGGTTATAGCATTTTCACCTCCTTGTATCGCAGGCTCAGCACTGCATTTTGGAAGGAATAAGAGTATTATATTATTATTATTATAGATATATATAATTACTATAAATTGTTGCATTTCGTTACTTTTTTGTACCTACCACGTCACTTTTTTCAAAGATTTGGTTACTTTTTTAACTATTTTGGGGGGGGGGTCTTCAACCAGTATGAGCCCTGTATTCGTCCTGGAGAACCAAGGAATCGTAATTGATTCCACGGCAAAAGGAATCGTAATCATGATTACATGCCATGATTACAACATATCAATGAATATGAAAGTCAAGTTGCCATTACAATAAAACCCACTATTTAGACAGAAGTATGTTTTGAAATATACTTCTGTCTAAACAGTGTTTTATTGTCATGCTTGACATTCATATTATGGTGAAAAATTCCATTTATGAAGTTGCCATTGTTTCATAACATTTTAAGCTTGTTTCAAAAATTACAATTACAAAATTACCTAATTTAGAATCGTAGGAATCATGATTACAGTTTTTAATATAATCGTAATCGATTCCATTAATTTTGGAAGGAATCGTAATCATGGACTTGCTAGGTAATCGTAATGACTCCATTTGGTGGTGGAAAATCATAACATGCCTGTAGGGCGCTAATGGGTTGTGTGTTGATGATGAGATCTGCTAGGGGGAGGTTGTTAGATGTGAATGTGTTGAGAGGAGTCACGGGTGGAATGTTTGACCACAACTTGGTGGAGGCGAAAGTGAAGGTTTGTGGTGGGTGGGGAGTAAGAGGGGGTAGAGTGCCTGTGAAAGAGGTAGTGAAAGTGGGTGAACTGAGGAAAAGGGATTGTAAACGAATGTATCAGGAGAGAGTGAATGAGGAATGGTGCAGGGTGGGAGTGTGTGAAACAAGAGGTGTGGAAGAGGAGTGGTAGATGTTTAGTGAAGCGGTGCTGAAGTTTGGGGGAAGAGTGTGGTTGGACATAAATGGCGATGTAGTGAATGATAGAATGTGGAGGCTGAAGTGTTGGTGAAGCGAAAGAGAAGTATATGCTCGGTACTTGCAGAGCAGAAGTGTGGGTGATTGGGATGAGTATAAGAGGAAGAGGGAAGAAGTAAAGAAAATTGCGAGAGCTGAAAGAGAAAGCATATGTGAGATGGGGTATGAGAGTGTCAGAAAATTTCAGGGAGAACAAGATGATGATTTGGAGGAAAGTGAACAGTGTGAGGAAAATGAGAGGGCAGATGAGCGTGACTGAAAGGAGTCGATGGGGAAGTGACGACAGAGAGAAGATATGAAGACGAGGTAGAGTGAGTATTTTGAAGGACTACTGAACGTGTTGGAAGATAGGGAAGCAGATGTGGTATGCTTGGGAAGAGAGGGGGTTCGGAGTAGGAGAGTTTTGGCGAATGGGTTGGTCCGTAGGGAGGTGGTGGTGGTGGAGGCCCTAGCCAGGATGAAAGGTGGAAAAGCGGTAGGAGTGGATGGGATCGCTGTGGAGCTCTTGAAAAAAGGTGATTGTAGTGTTGATTGGTTGGTTCGTCTGTTTAATGTGTGTATGGACAGAGGCGAGGTGCCTCAGGACTTTGGAGTGCATGTATCGTTCTCTTGTATAAAGGCAGGGGGGACAAAAATATATGCTCGAATTATAGAGGAATTAGTCTGTTGAGTGTGTCGGGTAAGGTGTATGAGAGAGTGGCGATTGAAAGGGTGGTGGCTTGGATGGAGCAAGGGACTTTTAGAAGAGTCAGAGGGTGTGTGGACTAGGTGTTTGGGTTGAAAATGCTGTGTGACAAATACTTGGAGAAAGAAGAGGATTTGTATGTGGCGTTCATAGATCTTGAAAAAGCGTATGATAGGTTTGACAGAAAAGCGTTGTGGCAAGTGCTGCAGCTGAATTGGGTGCATGGGTCGTTGTTGAATGCTGGACTGGTAACTGAGTTTGGGAGGGTGTGTGAAAGAAGGAAGCTAAGAGTAAATGTGAATAAGAGTAAGGTCATGTGGTGCTGTAAAAGGGAGGTTTGTGAGCGACTTTGTGTAAGTTTGTATGGTGAGGAAATGGAAGAAGTGACATGTTTCAAGTACTAAGGGGTGGGTGTGGCAAGGAATGGGACGATGGAGGCAGAGGTGGGGCACAGCGTGGAAGAAGGGGCAAATGTACTGGGCACCCTAAGAAGTGTTTGGAAGGAGAGATCAGTGTCTATGGGTGCGAAGATGGGTATGTATGAAGGTATAATAGTGCCAACAGTGTTGTGTGAGGCATGGGTAGCGAATGCGAAGGAAAGGAAAAGGGTGGATGTCCTGGAAATGAAATGCTTGAGGATGATCTGTGGGGTGAGGCGGATTGATCATGTAAGAAACACTGTTGTCCATGAGAAGTGTGGGAGTCGAAGGAGTCTTGTCGAGAGAGCAGATGAGGTTTGGGCATATGGAGAGGATGGTAAAGAGGATTTACGTGTCGGAGCCGGAGGGGGAAAAGGGGAGGGGTAGACCTAGGAGGAGATGGAAGGATGGGGTGAGGGAGGCTTTGGGTCAGCGGGGTCTGGACGTCTGGGAGGGTGAAAGGTCCGCGCTAGATAGAAAAAAAGGAGCGATGTGGTATATCGGGGGCGACGGGCTGGCAATGTGCCGGCTGAGAGTGTCTGAAGCGGCCTGGGTAAACCATGGAGTAGTCTGCGGGGCTGGACTGTGGATGATGTTGCCCTGAGGCAGGTGTATTGTTTTCATGTCAGCTAATGAAGTGAATGTGAGCGATTGAGGATTGTTACTGACGCGACCTCACTGCGGTGGGAGAGTGCGTTTGGGTATTAAAAAAAATATAAAAACGTACGAGGTAGTACTTTACAACTTAATTAAGGTAATTGCAGGGGAAAACTAAATGTCCGTGTTCCGTCGGTATCGGACCGAACATGATCACCGCTCGCATGGCAACCAAGAAAGCAAAACCGAATGGTCAGTTCCTCCTAGAAGCTTCTCAAGTAGAAGAATTCATGCGAACACAACAAGTGTCTGATTTGCCAGGTCAGTTTGGTCTACTACTCACTCGTAGTATAGCGATACCGTTTTTCCACTTTCATATGAATATAAAATAAGTACCAGAAATTATATTATAATAAATAGAAATAATGTACATGTTTAAATAAAAAAAAAGTACTGTAAATATGAATACGGGGTAATTCTACGAGAAATAGACAAATGAAGTACACGGTAACCTCTTCAAAATTCATGAAACTTAGTGTGAGGGTTGGTTTAGGTCCAAATTACAAATTTCTGAATTTTTTTGAAAATTGGTCAAGTTGGTCAAATTTTATGGCTTGACCAAATTTTGGTCAAATGAAAAACCCAATAATTTTCAAACGTAAATATCTCAGCTCCTAATTGTGGTAGTGTAGTAAGTCTTAAATGATAAAATATGTAAAATTAACTGTAGTTTCTAAATATGTATCATTTGTTTAGGGTAACAAAAATAAAATTATGATTTTTTGGAAAAAGTCTTTTTTCTTTTTTTTTTTTTCGATTTGGCAGCGAAGATATCATTTTTCTAAAAAAAGACCAGGAATAAAAAATGTTTATTTGATGTATGTACACCATAATAAGTAATAAAAAGTCAGCTGATCGACGATTATTATGAAAAAAAATGACTAAAAAAAAAATCCTCCAAATTATAATAATTTTTGCTTTCTTTCCAGATTTTCAGTATATACCTAATTTTCTAGTATACATAAATTTACCTAACCCTTAAAATGCCTCAAAACACAAAATTTTGTTGCGATCCTATGAAAAAACACTCAAGAAGAATTTTCTGTAACATCAAAAAAGTAAACTCTGCCATGGCAGCTGCAAGCTATGGAATTTTGGAAGAAAATCAATTACTATGCAGCAATTGCTATGTCACAATTAAAAAGAAGCCAATTGTATTAGAACATGTTCAACGTTCATCCAGAGAGCCGGAACCTGCACCAATACCTGAGCCAGACATACTTAACTGATGTATGGAGCGAAGCAGTAGTGATTCCACGAATCCACCACCATTGGAAGAATTTGTCGTTCAAGACAGGCAATTCAATAAAGATTTGCGACAATATTTTACCTTTATTTGATGAAAGCCCTATTAAAACAGGTAATAAAACAATAGAGACTCCATTCAGGACATTTGTTTCTTAATGCCAAATTCGTAGTTTTCTGTTTTTAAATATTAGCATCAGCACTTGAATACATATATACAAATATTTGATTATTTCACGCAACCTAAATTTATGAATTTGTTTTACAGCTGGATTGAAGCTGGGACAAAAACAGATAAAGGCTTCTACGAAATTCAGATCGACAACGGAAAAGGTTAAACGAAGTTTTGAAGCTGCTTATGGGGCTCCTATTGACTATTCTGAAGCTGGTCCATCCAAAAAAAGTTGTTTGGAAGATGATTTAGAGAGGCAAGACTACTTTTCGGACATACAGTAGTTATTGAAATTTGACATTTTAAATTAAATTTAATACAGTCATTGAAGTATATACTAAATTAAGTTTTATCTGTTTACATTTTTATAATCGGACAATATAATACATATACATATATTTTATGAAAAGTTTAATTAAAAATATACTAATTAAACTTAATGTCAAATACACTTTATTTCAGGTATCAAAAGGTTATGGAAGAATTAAAGGAGAAATTTCAAGCAAGTAACGATCGCAATCTTAGGTTACAAATACTATCACTGTATCCCTATCCCATTGAAAAAACTGCTGACTTCTTTGGAGCAACAAAGTATATGGTGCGTAAGAGCCGCAATCTTCAAAAACAGTTTGGGATTCTTCCTAACATTCCAAACATGACGAAAGGGAAGGTCGTCACAGCTGAAATGAAAAAAATCATTCGGAAGTTTTATGAAAATGATGAATATAGTAGGATGTGCCCGGGAATCAAAGATTATAAGTTTGTAATAAATGAAGAGGGTGAAAAAATAAAAAAACAAAAAAGACTGGTATTGTGTAACTTGAAAGAGTTATATGCTGAATATGCAAAAAATGATGAAAATCCCAAAATAGGCTTTAGTACCTTTGCTCATCTTCGACCGTCGTGGTGCGTGCTTGCGGGACAAAGCGGAACTCAGTGTCTGCGTATGTATGCATCACCAAAATCCGAAACTACAAATATCAGCGTTAGGCATTAAAGATTTAGACTACAAAAAATTAATGTCTTTATCCGTCTGCGGCATGGACAATGAAGATTGTATGATGCACCGATGCAAAAGATGCCCGCGAGAGGTCGGAATCAAAAATTATTTGGAAAGTTTGGACTTCATGGCGATGGAAGAGATAAAATATAAACAATGGGTGTCCGTCGATCACTGTATGTTAAAAGATATCACCGAAACTCCAGAGGAATACGTGGAATCGCTCACCAAAAAAATTGCACAACTGACAAGACACCACTTCACGAATAAATGTCAGTCGAGTTACTTTAAAAATCTAAAAGAAACTCTGCCCGAAAATGAAGGTGTTTTGGTGGCTGATTTCGCCGAAAACTTCTCATTCATCGTACAAGATTGTGCCCAGGGGTTTCATTGGGAGAACTCGCAATGTACAGTGCACCCATTCGTTTATTATTCCAAAAACAATGCAGGAAAACTAATTTGCAAAAGTTACTGCTTCGTTTCAAACTGTCGCAGGCATGATACAATTCTGGTTCATAGTTTTCTCAAAAAATTAATCCTGTGCATCCAACAACAAAATTCAAACTTAACTAAAATTCATTATTTCACAGATGGATGCGCGGCTCAGTATAAGAATAAAACAATTTTCTAAATTTTTGCCATCATTTCGAAGACTTCAAAATTCATGCTGAGTGGATTTTTTTCGCGACATCCCATGGGAAGAATGCCTGCGACGGTAGGGTGTGTCGAATTTTTCAACTTTCAAATTCCAAACATGAGGGGTGCTAAAAAGTTGCAGCATAACTTAGGAATTCTAAAGATATTTTTGTTAATTTAATATAATTTAGTTTTGTTTGGTAAGAAGCTACATAAAAATAGTGACTTTTTTGACTTTTTTGTGGAATTATATAATAATTATTATATTAATAATTATATATGCTGTATATATAATGCACTGCTATTTTTGCTTATTTCACAGGTTGAAACATATTCATCAGTGTGCTGAAGATTACTTGTCCGTCAGTGCTACCATCCTAACCAGTGGGAATTGACCTACAATGGCTTCTAAAAGGAGGACAAGACTGGGGACATTCACACATATGAGCAACCTAATTGGAACTGGTAGAGAGTTGTTGCCCTCTGAACTCCCAACTCTGCGAGACGTTCTGAAATATGGGCTACTGCTAAGAGAGCAAAGTGGTGAGGATGTGAGAAACTACCCAGCAGCCAGTCTTGCAAAGGACATTTACCCTAAAGTGCTTGAAAAGTGGGAACGAGCAAACTTCTTTTGTAGCCCCCGTTGTAAATTCACGAGTCACAATCTTAAACAAGATCCAAGAGAGCTGGGAGCAGGCCAAAACATATCTCTTGGGAGAGGAAAGCTACATGTCAAAGAGGCTTTCATTGCAAAACTTGACAAGCTTTTTGACATCCTCAGTTGCAAGTGTAAAATTGTTCTCTGCTCTGAATTTGGCTGCCTTGCAGATGCTGGTTGCAAAAACGAAACTCACATTAACTGTACATGCCCTAGGGAGATGAAGATCCCTGTGAAGGAACTTGCTTTCATTAAAGGTCAGAGAGACAAGTCTGGTTCTATTGGACCACATCAGATTGGCTTGCCAGATCAACCTGAGCACAACAGACAAGTCAAAAAAGCAGAAGCGGCAAGAAGACGAAAGAAGAAGGCTTGCTGAATATAAGCAGACAAGTAAGCAGGATGTTTCAATGCCATCAAATGAAATAATTTTCTCTGATGATGAAAATGAAGAACAAATAGCTGATGCTCAAGATGGAAAGGATGGAAGTTATGAAGTGACATTAGAAATACCAAGCACGTCTTCAACTTCCAATAAAAAGCCAGAGTACAACACATTAGAAATACCTAATGTTGCTATGCATAGCATCAGATATGGTGTTGGCCTGCGTGCCACAGCTGCCATCACCACTGCTGCCTTTATGGATGCTGGCTTGATCACTGAAGAAGACAAGAGATTTGTAGTTGATCACAATAAAGTCAAGAGGGCCCAAGAAAAAGTTATGAGATCCCTGGATCAGGAATTTGATGATCTTTGTAAGAAGGATGAAATTGACTGCATCTTCTTTGACGGCCGTCAAGATACAACTAAAGTTATGCTGAAAGCAGACAATTCAGATCGTCAGTTCCCCAGCATCATCAAAGAAGAGCATTATTCTGTGTGCAGTGAGCCAGGTGGAAGATATCTCTACCACTTCACTCCTGAGAAAGGCTCAACGAGAAAAAAACCTGCTGAAGTTATTGCTGATAATCTTGTAGATTTCATGAAGAAAAAGGGCATTGATAAAAGCCTGCAGGCCATTGGAGGTGATTCTACAAATGTTAACACTGGCTGGGAGGGTGGTTCCATGCATTGGGTAGAGGTCAAGCTTTGCCATAAGCTGATCTGGTTGGTTTGTGCCCTCCACACTAATGAGTTACCCCTGCGACACTTGATCACAGCACTGGATGGGAAGACCTTGTCTAACAACAAGTGGACAGGTAACATTGGCAAGATGCTAGACACTGCAACCGAACTTGAAATTGATCCTTCATTCACCAAACTCTCAATTGGAGAGCCTCTTACTTCACTGAATGACAATGTCGTAAAGGATCTCTCTACTGATCAAGCGTACGGGTATAGGATCACACAGGCCATAAGGACAGGAGAACTTCCCACAGATCTGGCCCTTCTTGAAATTGGTCCAGTGAGCCATTCAAGGTGGTTAACAAGAGCAAACAGGCTTTGTCGCATATGGGTTTCAAAACATGGCCTTAAAGGCAAAACCCTCAACAACTTAAGACTGATAGTGGAATACATTGTTGGTGTGTACTACCCCTGTTGGTTCAACATCAAAGTAAAACACTCTTGGGTGGAAGGCCCATGCCACATCGTTTCAGCTGCGGCTAGTTAGGCTGCAAAAGAAGGCTGTAGTGGATGCTGTTTTGCCAACCATCAAGCGCTCAGCATGGTATGCATTCAGCGAAATGATAATCCAGACACTTGTGCTCAGATGACAGTGAGGAGAGGAGAGCTGGTGTCCAAAAGATTGTTGACATGAGGGGTGGAGATGATGACACACTTGGAGATCTTTCTGTACGTCCCAGGAAGACACCTTCCATCAACCCCAGTGCTTCTTCCGTGTTGGAGCTGACAGACTGGTCTGACGGGGTATTTGAACCTCCTTTGACATGTAAACTGACTACAGCGGAAGTAAAGAAGTTCTTTGACAAGCCTATGCAAGTTCCACAGTGGCCCTGTCATGCTCAGTCAATAGAGAGGTGTGTGAAACAAGTCACAGAGGCAGCAGGCAGGGTGTATACACATGAGAAACGTGAGGGCTATATCAGAGGCCAAGAAGCAAGTCGGCGGCTGATGTCCAAGAATGAATCAAAGCAAGACTTGATGAAACTTGTTGTTTAAATATTTTTTTTACTGATGTCATTACTTTCTAATGTTGTTTTATGATTACTAGGATATGTTTTATGCAGAGAAACTAAAATTTTTATAGCATTACCTGACATTTTGAGAAGCTAAAATTAATAAATGTTGTTTTCCGAGAGCAATTTATGTGCTTTTTAATCAAACGTAGATTTACCAAGCTAAGTGTTGAGCAATCACAAAAATAATAGCAGATTTGAATTCGTCACATCCAAAAACATATTTTTAAAATCCCTCAGTGAAGGAATTGGCAAAAATTAATTTTCACCTCCCAAATTGACACACCCTACTGCGACGGTATTGGCGGAACGGTAAAAAGAGCAGTCGCCAGAGAAAGCTTACGACGGCCTCTCGACCATCAAATCTTAACAGCTGAGGACTTCTACAATTTCTGCTCTCAAGAATTCCTAACCGCTATTGACTTTTTTTTCATCTCTGAGGCAGAAGTTGTAGATGTAGAGCTTTCTTTGCAAAAACGTCTGAGTGAACCTATTACTTCTATCAAAGGTACTCAACAATTACATCGCTTCGTCCCAATTTCCAAGAATTCGTTGAAGGTTTATCCACTCTCTCAGAGTGCACAGTCAGTTGAAATAAGAGAGCTCATTAGAGTTTCTGCTTCGGATCAAGAACATAATACTGTCTCTCAACGCGAAATTGAAACAGGCTTTTTTGTGGGTTGTATGTATGAAAATAAACTATGGCTCGGATTAGTCCAGTCCTTTGACTGTGAATATGATGATTTTCTGATAAAATTTCTCCATCCTTCGGGCGTGTGTCCCTCATACATTTTTCCTGCGCAAGATGTTGTTTGTCACGTTCCAACAGAAAATATATTTGCGAGTATTGAAGCAAGTTTACGAGGAGGAACAAGAATACAATACATTTTCCGCTTCAAGAATTAAATAACTTTTCAAAGAAGATAAAATAAATTCTATCGAATGTATACTATTTAAGATTGTCTATATAATATTTCTAAAATTTTTATCTAAGATTTGTGTATCTACTTAATAGTTATAAAAATCTTTTCAAATTCTTTTTTCTTATTATAATATTATTAGTGTCTAAAATTTGGATTCACTGGATGAGAATACTGTCTCTTAATTCATTCTCAAAGACTTGTGTACGTGTAGTATTAGGAAGAGTATTTTATACTCTGATAAGCGCTTTATAAATTAAACATTATTATTGTCAATATATTCTGTCCCTAAATATAAGAGAGGTTATGTATGTACATTGTACATTTATTTTAAAAGATTTTTTCTCCTTTGGTTTATCTGCATGTATTTTTTATATGATTTGAAAATTGTCTTTTTTTGGACCAACAAGTCTGTAATAAATCTTCGTCGTCTGAAAAAAAATTTTATTACTTAATTTCAAACTCAGTTTTGAGCCTTATAATAAACTATAAGCTGACTTTTTATTACTTATTATGGTGTACATACATCAAATAAACATTTTTTATTCTTGGTCTTTTTTTTCGAAAAATGATATCTTCGCTGCCAAATCGCAAAAAAAAAAAACAATTTACATTTTTTCCAAAAAAACAATTTTATTTTTGTTACCCTAAAAAAATGATACATATTTAGAAACTACAGTTAATTTTACATATTTTATCATTTAAGACTTATTACACTACCACAATTAGCAGCTGAGATATTTACGTTTGAAAATTGTTGGTTTTTTCATTTGACCAAAATTTGGTCAAGCCATAAAATTTGACCAACTTGACCAATTTTCAAAAAAATTCAGATTTTTGTAATTTGGACCAAAACCAACCCTCACACCAAGTTTCATGAGTTTTGGAGATGGTGGAGTGTACATTTGGCACTTTCATTTGTCTATTTGTCCTGGAATTACCCTACGATAACACTCACCAGAGATGGGGGAGTTCACGTAATTGCAACGTATATAGAAATGTGTTCCCTAATTCTTCAACGACGTATACGCGAAACAACGTGTAGCGCGGCAATGTACAACGGAGAGTTATTGTATAGGTAATTTTGGCGAATTAATATGAGTGGTAAATAAAACATGCAGGAGTAGGTTGGTCATTGCAACAGCGCTTAGAGGATGAAGGAGTGAAAACGTGCGGGGAACTTCAGCGTCTTTCCCTTTCCCACCTTCAGTCAACGTTTGGGGATCGCACTGGCGAGTCGATGTACGAGTTTTGCCGAGGAGTGGACAATCGGCCCGTCAACAAAGAGCATCAGGTAAAGATCCTTATTTGAAAAATGATGGAATGAAATTCAGTTGTTGTACCAGAAGACAAAACACTACTGATCCTACTTTTAACCCAACTTTTCGTTGGTATTGTGAGCCGAACTAGGTTAGATTTTACGGTCGGTGTCGTCGTAAATTTATTCAAAATAAAGTGTATTAAATAGTTTTTGTATTTTCTGAAAGGTTCCGTAATGTATAGTTAGTGCGCGGGTTAATTACAAAATAGGTAACGTATTTTTTTAATTTAAGTTGTTTAGCTCAGATTTTAGGATTTCTTTTTATTTAAGTATTGATAGTGAAGAGTAAACTACATGAATTTTGTAACGTACCATTATAATTTTTGGATAATCTCTAGGAGCGCTCCATTTTTCAATATTAAACATACACTCCTAAAACATATACCATTTGAAAGCTCACATTTTTCTGAGTCTAAAAATGTAGTAATCCAAAAGTATCAATAACAAATAAAAAGTAACTAGATTTAATTAATTGTTTGACGCGTGACATCATTAACTACATTATAAAGGTTGGCTAAGTTATAAATCTTCATTCTGTGTTGTAAGATGGTATTTTTGGTAATTGTTACGCTAACCTAACATAACATGAATATGTTATTACATTATCATTTGTATAATTTAGGTCTCGGGGGTATGGGGGCTCCGCCCCCGTAAAGATCACGCATCACAAATTGATCGGTATAGGGTCTTATATTTAAACCTAGTTACTTTTTATTTGCTATTGATACTTTTGGATTACTACATTTTTAGACTGAAAAATGTGAGCTTTCAAATGGTATATGTTTTATGAGTGTATGTTTAATATTGAAAAATGGAGTGCTCCTAGAGATTTACCTTGATATTAACTTTTTTATCGCGCATTTGTGGATTTTTGGTCCATTTTTTAACTTAGAATTTAAATTGGTGTCCATATTTTATTCAATTGTATTTTTAAGATTTGTATTATATTAATTTTAATTGTCACTACGCACTAAATGAATGCAAGTTTTGTAGGCAAAGGAATTTTAATTGTTAGTATTTTGAAAATTAGTCGGTGAGAGCATTTAATTATAATGTAAAGCTTTTGTTCAGATTTGGTCGGTTCACCATCCGTGACCTTTTTCTAGCTTAAACGTCCGATATACATTTTTTCTTAGATCATCCTTAATGTTCCCTTCAGTTTAGGGATGAAGAAATATTGGAACCATTGAGAACAGAATGAATATAGACATTTTTCTTTTGAAAATCCCCTGTAGACTTTGATTACTCCTTGTAATTACACTGGCCAACAAAATGAAACTTTTTTTTCTCATCACAAACATGATCACACTTTTCTTAATGCATTTTTCGCGCTGATTCCGAATCTGGTTTTATTTTATTTCTAGCACGTATAGTTATATAGATACACTGGTTTTGATATTTTTAAGTTTTTGATATTGCTATAAGAAAATTTATGGATGTATAGATCACACTTAAGAATGCTAAACAACAAATACATCATATACCTTATTCAATGTACTTATAAATAAAGAATATATACATTATTTTATTAAAAGCGCCGTGAGTGTGATTTCCTTTTGTAAATTTGGCCTGGATTGTCACGATACAGCATCCAACAATGGTCCGCCATCATGCTTTCATTCCAATATCCTTGGTAGCGCTTCTCCATCATCTGAATACCTTGATGGAAGCGCTCTCCTTGCTCGTCACTCACTGCACCAAGGTTTTCAGGAAAGAAATCTAAGTGGGAATGCAGGAAGTGAATTTTTAACGACATTCGACACTCCATTTCTTTGAAGGCATCAAGGAGGTTCTTGACTCCATCCTTATACGCAGGTGACTTGTTGCTTCCAAGAAAGTTTTCACATATCCATTTGAACGCCAGCCAAGCCTTCAATTCCAGCGGACTTAGGACTTTTTCAAATTCAGTGTCATTCAAAACCTCCCTTATTTGTGGCCCAACAAAAATTCCTTCCTTCAATTTTGCTGCAGTAACCTTCGGAAATTTCCTTGAAAGGTATTGGAACCCTTCAGAATTGACTTTACCCATTGCTTTAACAAAATTCTTCATTAAACCAAGTTTAATGTGAAGAGGTGGCAGATAGATCTTTTGGGGATCCACTAAAGGGACAGACTGGACATTGCTTATCCCTGGGACATATGTATACCTAAGTGGCCAGTCACTTTTGGTGTAATGTTCTATAGTGGCACGACTGTCCCACAGGCAAAGGAAACAACAAAATTTTGTGAATCCTGACTGCATATCCATAAGCATTCCTATAACTTTTAGATCTCCACAAACATTCCATTGATGACTGTCGTATTTGATTGCCTTAAGTAGTATATCCATATTGTCATATGTCTCTTTTAGATGGACGGAATGGGCAATGGGGATGGATGACATTATATTACCATTATGCAAAAGAACTGCTTTCAGGCTTCTCTGCGACGAATCAATAAAGAGGCGCCACTCAGATGCCACATACGTCTGAGATATGGCTGTAAATAGTCCATTGATGTCATGGCAATAACAGAGAGGACCGTCTACTGAAAAGAATGCTGTTAATTCAAAATTCCGCTTTCGGTAGTAACTAATACGAACATTGTTCTCAAGTAAATTGTTCTCCTTTAGTCTTGAGGCGAGAAGCTCTGATTTCTCTTTAGACAGCGATAAGTCTCTAACAAGATCATTCAACTGTCCTTGGGTTAACTTTTTAGGCTCTAAATGTCTACCTTCAAAAGTGTACTCTGGTTCTGTAGATGGTCAGGAAATGCCAGTTGCACCTTCATCACTTTCCATGTCATCTATGATAGAATCTAGCCTATCACTTGGGGGAATTGGAATGGGCAATGTTTCATCATGTTTTACTGGTCTACGTGCTGAATCCAAGTTTGGATATACAATCTGGTGTTTGTTCTTGGCAGAAAACCCCATTAAGTTCACACTACAAAAAAATAACAGTCTTCATGATGATCTCTCAGCTCCCTCCATATCATGGGTATGGCAAATGGCATTGAAGCTTTCTTTTTGTTAAGCCAATCACGTAATCCATTTGAACAGCCAGAACAGATTTGATGTGGCGCCCATGGTTTATCTTGGTCACCTAGATGGCAACCAAAGTATAGCTTGTATATTTTCTTAATGTCGGTTGTAATACTTCGTCGCTGTGTTTTAGTTGTCAACTGGCCGTATACGAAACAGAACTTGTCGGGGTCATTCTTACATTGTCGAGGCATGTTGACTGACCTGAGCAAACTATAAATTCAAAAAAAATGTACACCAACTTGACACAACAAGTTCTTGGACTGGACTGATCTTTTGACACACAAAGCACGGCGTTGTTGCCTGAATCACAATGCTGCTAGACGTAAAAGCTCACACCTGGAATACATAAGATGTATAATTAAGATAATTGAAATAAATAAGATGAATAAACTAAAAAAACACAATAAAATAAACACAATCAAATGTTGAAATATTAGTATTTTGCCTATTTAAAATGGTTAAATCTGTGTAGTTATATACTATATGCCTTCATCTTGAAAACTATACGTGCTAGAAAACATCTGAATGCAGTTTTGGAATCAGCGTGAAAAATGCTATCCAGCCACCACAAATTTTACTCTGATGAAAAATCTTTGTTGACCAGTGTTATTAATTTATATTTAAATTTCCGAAAGTAGTAGTATCATGTTTTCACTATTCAATGAGTATAATATAAATGGGATAGACTTTCATTTTAAGCTGTAAAAGTTGTATGAAATATGATAAAAATGTTTATTTAATTCAATGTTTGTTCCTGGAAGGAGGGATAACATGTTTATACTTTTATTTTGGGCTATTTAACAAAGGTATGGAACATCATTCCGCATCTCGAATCACGACAGATTGTTAGGTTGGGATTTCTATGGATATTTTTCAATGGTTACAAAGCATTAAAACATCTTTTAGGCTTTTCATCGTTTATTGCTATGTCTATTGCGCTAGACATATCGAAAACCTTTGATAGAGTTTGGCACAAATCTTTAATTTCCAAACTGCCCTCCTTCTATTTCTATCCTTCTAACTGTGCTTTCATCTCTAATTTCCTTTCTGGCCGATCTATAGCTGCAGTTGTGCATGGCCACTGTTCTCCTAAAGCTATTAACAGTGGTGTTCCTCAGGTTTCTGTCCTGTCACCCACTCTTTTCCTTTTATTTATTAATGATCTTTTAATTCGCACTTCCTGTCCTATTCACTCCTATGCCGATGATTCCACTCTTCACTTCTCAACTCGCTTCCCAAAGCGTCCCTCACAGGAGTCGCTTCATGATTCGCGTGAGGCGGTTATGGAGGCACCAGACCTCTGATCTTTCTGCTATATCTGATTGGGGCAGAGAAAAACTTGTGGCTTTCAATGCCTCAAAAACTCAGTTTCTCCATCTGTCTACTGGTCACAATCTTCCACACGACTATCCCTTTACCTTCAACAACACACAAATCAATCCTTCCTCTTCTCTTAACATTCTTGGCATTTCCTTTTCTCGTGATCTTTCCTGGAAAGATCACATATACCGTCTTTCTAAGAGGTTAGGTGTGCTGTACCGCCTCCGCGGTTTCTTCACCCCCACTCAGTTGCTGTCTCTGTACATGGGTGTTGTTCGCCTCTGTATGGAGTATGCTTCTCATGTGTGGAGTGGTTCAACCCACACAGCCGTACTTGACCAGGTGGAATCAAAGGCTTTTCGCCTCGTCAATTCCCCGCCTCTTACTGACTGTCTTCAATCTCTCTCTCTCTCTCCGCCGCAATGTTGCCTCACTTTCTCTTTACTATCGCTATCATAACGGACATTGCTCTTCTGAACTCTCTAACTGCATGCCTCCTCCTTTAAGGAGAGCACGCAGTACCAGATTTTTTACACTTTCTCATTCCTATTCTCTCCAACTATCTAAAGCAAGGGGTAATCGGTATTTTCTTGTCTTTCATCTACTCAACCAGTCAACTCTGAAACAATCTTCCTCAGTCCATCTTTCCTCCTGCCTATGATCTTCCATCTTTCAAACGCAGAGTGTCTAGGCATCTCGACAACCCCGGACCTTGATTATGGCTCTCTTCTTCTATGGGAGGGGCGCTTTTGCGGACATTTGCCCTTGGCCCCTCCTCCGTGCATAAAAAAAAAAAAAAATTAACATTTTGTGCTTTCTTCGCTTTCGTAGATACGTCAGAATTCATATTTTTTAGTCTGGTATACATTATTTTTTCTGCAGGTTTTTTCATTGCGAATACAACACGAGTTTTTAAAGTTTTTATAATTGCTTCTTAATTTGTTTTACATTATTTCATCATGATTTTCAAAATTTTTATGGTATTACGCGTTCCGTAATACGATTTTCGTCTCGTTTTATTTTAAAGCGGAAATCCATCTCTGCTGAGGTGAACTATGGAATCCGGTTCGAAAAGTGGAGCGACTCTGAAAAGTTCCTTTTAGACCTGAGTGAAGAAGTTACGAATCGTCTGTCGAAGATTTCCATGAAAGGACGAACTATTACACTCAAACTGAAGGCAAGGATCAGGGAATCCTGTTTTCATTTTGGATTCTTCATTATTACGAAATTTTGACTTGAAAACTTCTTTTTATTTTTCACTTTCACCGTGATTGCGGCTGTGTGATATTCTTGCATAAATTTTATAGGTTTGAGGATGATAGTATTTGTATATACAGGGGGTTCCAGAAGTCCCAGGACTTTTGGACACCCTGTATATTAATTATATGAATTTAATAAATAACGGGTATTATTTCGATTTGGTATGTTTTTATAAACCGTTCGTGGTCATATTGTTTGTTGTCCACTGAAAGTCCCAAGGTGTGAAAAGTTCTCACTTCGGCTTAAAATATAAGTGAGCATTCGAGTTCAAGGCATTGTCTACCATCGACATCTTAGAAGCGGCTTTCGAGACGTATATTTATTTTGCCTTGATTTTCACGCGTTCGGCATCAGTGAGTGATGTTGCGACGCCAATCACTCGCTTGATTTAATGTACTGTATATGATACTTTGAAGACAATTTTATGATAACCTAATATAGGCCGGACGTACTCCCCCCCCCCCAAAAGAAGCATCAAGATAATCTTTTTGAGAACAATTAAAACTTAAGAATGTGCACGTGAATGAAAAAATATAAAAAGAAAAAGTTTTAATTCACGTACTCCTCCTTAAAACTAAAACATGAAAATTAAACTTGCTTTTCACGACTTGATTCGCAGGTTAGAGCAAAAGGCGCGCCTGTGGAAACTGCGAAGTTCATGGGTCACGGTGTTTGCGACAATGTAGCGAAATCCGTCACTCTCGTAGATGCTACGGCGGATAAACAACGGATTTATAGGTAAGGAATTTGAAGTTTGAACTGAAGGATCGAAGGGATTCATTCGGGATTTATTCGGGATTCATTCCAAATGCTAATCCGAAATGTAATTAAAGTTACTTTCTTTATCAGAGAAACGCTCTCACTTCTGAAGCGAGTGTCGGCTCATCCCAGAGATTTAAGGGGAGTTGGGATACAGGTAAGAATTTTGAAGCGAGATCTGTTGATTCATGTAGCGTAAAAATTGTAGTTGTAGTGTAACTCGTGGGGTAAGTTTTTAGTTCTGCTTTCAGCGCAAATTAAAATGAAGAAACAACTCGGTAAAGCCAAATTGTGAAAAGTTAATGTAAATACTTCGAAATTTGTATGTTCCATGTCATAAAATTATTGTCATATTTGTTTTATCAATAAAAAGTTTTCTTTCAAAGAAGAAAAAATATAGATTGTAATAGTTGATGGTCACTCGAAAAATAGCATTTGTTCATTGTTAATAATAATAAGGAAAGTAAACGACAATGCGAATGACGGTTTCAAAGGTTCTAAAAACTTGTACGTAGGGTTTAGTGATGGTTTCTCATAATTTTTAATAGAAGAAATATAATGGAAACATTCTAATTAATTTTATGGAAAGAAGCCAAACGCAGTAATTACTTATTTTCAAGAAATGTATTTGTCGATTTCCATATTAAGGATTTAAAATTTAGGTTTCAGATTTGTCCAGTTTTGTGGTAAAATTACTAATTTGGTATCAAGATTTATTCGTTTTTATTCTCGGTATATTGACTCGTTCTGAGAAACAATAGAATAGTAGGGTGTGTCAATTTGGGAGGTGAAAATTAATTTTTGCCGATTCCTTCACTGAGGGGTTTTAAAAATATGTTTTTGGATGTGAAGAATTCAAATCTGCTATTATTTTTGTGATTGCTCAACACTTAGCTTGGTAAATCTACGTTTGATTAAAAAGCACATAAATTGCTCTCGGAAAACAACATTTATTAATTTTAGCTTCTCAAAATGTCAGGTAATGCTATAAAAATTTTAGTTTCTCTGCATAAAACATATCCTTGTAATCATAAAACAACATTAGAAAGTAATGACATCAGTAAAAAAAATATTTAAACAACAAGTTTCATCAAGTCTTGCTTTGATTCGTTCTTGGACATCAGCCGCCGACTTGCTTCTTGGCCTCTGATATAGCCCTCACGTTTCTCATGTGTATACCTATACACCCTGCCTGCCGCCTCTGTGACTTGTTTCACACACCTCTCTATTGACTGAGCATGACAGGGCCACTGTGGAACTTGCATAGGCTTGTCAAAGAACTTCTTTACTTCCGCTGTAGTCAGTTTACATGTCAAAGAAGGTTCAAATACCCCGTCAGACCAGTCTGTCAGCTCCAACACGGAAGAAGCACTGGGGTTGATGGAAGGTGTCTTCCTGGGACGTACAGAAAGATCTCCAAGTGTGTCATCATCTCCACCCCTCATGTCAACAATCTTTTGGACACCAGCTCTCCTCTCCTCACTGTCATCTGAGCACAAGAGTGTCTGGAATATCATTTCGCTGAATGCATACCATGCTGAGCGCTTGATGGTTGGCAAAACAGCATCCACTACAGCCTTCTTTTGCAGCCTAACTAGCCGCAGCTGAAACAAGATGTGGCGTGGGCCTTCCACCCAAGAGTGTTTTACTTTGATGTTGAACCAACAGGGGTAGTACACACCAACAATGTATTCCACTATCAGTCTTAAGTTGTTGAGGGTTTTGCCTTTAAGGCCATGTTTTGAAACCCATATGCGACAAAGCCTGTTTGCTCTTGTCAACCACCTTGAATGGCTCACTGGACCAACTTCAAGAAGGGCCAGATCTGTGGGAAGTTCTCCTGTCCTTATGGCCTGTGTGATCCTATACCCGTACGCTTGATCAGTAGAGAGATCCTTTACGACATTGTCACTCAGTGAAGTAAGAGGCTCTCCAATTGAGAGTTTGGTGAATGAAGGATCAATTTCAAGTTCGGTTGCAGTGTCTAGCATCTTGCCAATGTTACCTGTCCACTTGTTGTTAGACAAGGTCTTCCCATCCAGTGCTGTGATCATGTGTCGCAGGGGTAACTCGTTAGTGTGGAGGGCACAAACCAACCAGATCAGCTTACGGCAAAGCTTGACCTCTATCCAATGCATGGAACCACCCTCCCAGCCAGTGTTAACATTTGTAGAATCACCTCCAATGGCCTGCAGGCTTTTATCAATGCCCTTCTTCATGAAATCTACAAGATTATCAGCAATAACTTCAGCAGGTTTTTTTCTCGTTGAGCCTTTCTCAGGAGTGAAGTGGTAGAGATATCTTCCACCTGGCTCACTGCACACAGAATAATGCTCTTCTTTGATGATGCTGGGGAACTGACGATCTGAATTGTCTGCTTTCAGCATAACTTTAGTTGTATCTTGATGGCCGTCAAAGAAGATGCAGTCAATTTCACCCTTCTTACAAAGATCATCAAATTCCTGATCCAGGGATCCATAACTTTTTCTTGGGCCCTCTTGACTTTATTGTGATCAACTACAAGTCTCTTGTCTTCTTCAGTGATGAAGCCAGCATCCATAAAGGCAGCTGTGGCACGCAGGCCAACACCATATCTGATGCTATGCATAGCAACATTAGGTATTTCTAATGTGTTGTACTCTGGCTTTTTATTGGAAGTTGAAGACGTGCTTGGTATTTCTAATGTCACTTCATAACTTCCATCCTTTCCATCTTGAGCATCAGCTATTTGTTCTTCATTTTCATCATCAGAGAAAATTATTTCATTTGATGGCATTGAAACATCCTGCTTACTTGTCTGCTTATATTCAGCAAGCCTTCTTCTTTCGTCTTCTTGCCGCTTCTGCTTTTTGACTTCTGTTGTGCTCAGGTTGATCTGGCAAGCCAATCTGATGTGGTCCAATAGAACCAGACTTGTCTCTCTGACCTTTAATGAAAGCAAGTTCCTTCACAGGGATCTTCATCTCCCTAGGGCATGTACAGTTAATGTGAGTTTCGTTTTTGCAACCAGCATCTGCAAGGCAGCCAAATTCAGAGCAGAGAACAATTTTACACTTGCAACTGAGGATGTCAAAAAGCTTGTCAAGTTTTGCAATGAAAGCCTATTTGACATGTAGCTTTCCTCTCCCAAGAGATATGTTTTTGGCCTGCTCCCAGCTCTCTTGGATCTTGTTTAAGATTGTGACTCATGAATTTACAACGGGGGCTACAAAAGAACTGTTTGCTCGTTCCCACTTTTCAAGCACTTTAGGGTAAATGTCCTTTGCAAGACTGGCTGCTGGGTAGTTTCTCACATCCTCACCACTTTGTTCTCTTAGCAGTAGCCCATATTTCAGAACGTCTCGCAGAGTTGAGAGTTCAGAGGGCAACAACTCTCTACCAGTTCCAATTAGGTTGCTCATATGTGTGAATGTCCCCAGTCTTGTCCTCCTTTTAGAAGCCATTGTAGGTCAATTCCCACTAGTTAGGATGGTAGCACTGACCGACAAGTAATCTTCAGCACACTGATGAATATGTTTCAACCTGTGAAATAAGCAAAAACAGCAGTGCATTATATATACAGCATATATAATTATTAATATAATAATTATTATATAATTCCACAAAAAAGTAAAAAAAGTCACTATTTTTATGTAGCTTCTTACCAAGCAAAACTAAATTATATTAAATTAACAAAAATATCTTTAGAATTCCTAAGTCATGCTGCAACTTTTTAGCACCCCTCATATTTGGAATTTGAAAGTCGAAAAATTCGACACACCCTAATAGAATAGGGTGTATTTTTTTTTTTACAATTTCAACGACTGAGTATCTCACGACCGACGCTCTTCATTAGCGTATTCTTGTATTTATGTGAAGAATGTGATTTCCTCATTGTAGGAGTGACTAAACATTGCCATCTTGCGAGACTACTAAATTACGAGGGACATTTAATTAACAGCAGTCTATCGCTCGTGAACTAACTGATCAGATAATTCTTTAGCGCAAAGAATACAGAGTAGAGATTTTCTCAGGAGAATATCGTATACCTGCTTATGAGATGTTTAATAATGCTAGAATAGAAAGAAGGGGTGGTCACACTTGAAACCCATATAATTAAAAAAAATTGCAGAAATTGCGACATTTGTTGAAATTAAAAGACCTCACAAAAGAAATTAATTCTAGATTTAGTGTATAGGCCTCCCTCTCAGACTGTCGATAGTGATAATAGACTTGAGGAACTAATTTTTTATGTAAGTAGCGAACATGATGCGATAATTATGGGAGATCTTAATTTACCCTGCCACTTTTCGCATAAATACTGACGATAGGAGAGGACTGGAATGCGCCGGAGCAGATGCGTACAACCAGGGAACGGATAGGGTCCAGCATGCGCAGGGCGGAGGCAGAAGCGGAGGAATAGGCCTGACAGCAATAGTCCAGCTTACTTTGGACCAAGGAGTGGTAGAATCGCCAAAGGGTGTGGCGGCCAGCACCCGAGTCGGTATGGAAAAGGAACTTCAAAAAGGTGCGGGTCTGAAAGCACGAAGCCTTCAGAGACTTCAGGTTGGGAATCCAGGAGAGGCGGAAATCGAGGAGACCTAAAAATCTAGTTTCGGGGACTACAGGGAGTGGTGATCCATAAAGAGAGAGAGAAGGGACGGCGGTGCAGCGGCGGCGACGGCAAAAATGCATCACCACCGTTTTCGAAGGGGAAAAGCGAAACCCGTGATCTGTGGCCCATCTGGAGACTGAGTCCAGGGCCCGCTGAAGGAGGCGTTCAAGAAAGGTGGATCGGGAACCAGAGCAATAAATGGCAAGGTCGTCGACATAGAGGATGGCTGCAATTCCCGAGGGCAAAGCCGTCACTACATCGTCAATCGCCAAAGCGAAGCAGATGACGCTCAGGACGCTGCCCTGGGGAACCCCTTCTTCTTGAGAGTGTCCAGAAGAGAAGGAAGTACCCTCCTGAACACGAAAGGAACGAGAAGACAAGAAGTTGGAGATGAACGAAGGGAAAAGACCTCGGAAACCCAAGAGATAGAGTTTACGGCAAATCCACCACCGCCAGGTAGTGTCATATGCTTTCTCCAAATCAAAAAATATTGCATAGAGATGACGTCGTTCTGCAAAGGATACACGGACCGCAGTCTCCAACTGAATCTAAATATCAGTGGTGCTACGGCCCCTGCGAAAACCGGTCTGTGAAGAAAAGAGCAAATTGTGGCGTTCAAGGTGCCACACTAGCCACCGTGACACCATCTTCTCAAGAAGTTTCGAAAGGCAGCTAGTGATAGCTATTGGACGATAGTTAAGGGGAGATGTCGGATCCGGCCGGGCTTAGGAACGGGGAGTACCACTGCCTCCTTCCAACAGGAAGGAAAGGTGCCCTCCACCCAAATCCAATTATAGAAGGTAAGCAGATAAAAAAAGAGCCGAAGGGTGTAGTTGGCGGAGCATATCAAAATTAATGCCATCGGGGCCGGGAGCAGATTTGCCGCAAGAAGTCAACGCCGAGCGCAGTTCTGACTTGGAAAAAAGACGGTTGTAAGGAAAGTTATTGGGGGTCTGGAAAAGATGAGGGGAGCGAGCGAGCAGGGTCTTACGTCGGAGGAATGCGGGATCACGATGGTCGTTTCGGGAGATGGAGGCAGTGGTCGAGGCCAAGACTTCGGCCACTGCAGTAGGGGACGATACTAGGTTTCCGTCTATCATAAAACAGGAGGCGAATGGTTTACCGGAAATCTTCCGGATCTTGTTCCAGATTCGGGAGGAAGTGGTGCGGGAAGCGAGAGAGGAGACATATGTTCGCCAGGAAAGGCGGCGGGCTTCACGGACCATACGACGGGCCTGAGCTCGCGCACATTTGAAAGCTATTGTAGTGGCAAGGGATGGGTTGCGTTGAAGACGACGAAAGGCTGACTTCTTAGCTCGAACAGCTAAGGCGCATGTTGGGGTCTACCATGGGACCGAAGGGGCGGAGGTGCAAAGAAATGTTGACTTGGGGATGGAGGACAGGGCGTCACAAGTGACGTGATCGGTAAGGTAGGTGGAGGCAGCGTCTATTGTCAGGAAGTTACTCGGAACTGCAAAGATTTGGCTTTTAGATCGGAAAAGGGGCCAGTCAGCTTTGGCAAGACCACCATCGGGTAGGGAGAGCAGAGGAGTCAGAAGTCTGAGATGTACGGAGGAGGGGGAAGTGGTCACTACCGTAGAGGTCTGGAGTAACAGACAAGGAGAAATCAAGGAAGGCGGAAGGGGAAGCAAGCGAAAGATCTATGGAGGAAAACGTACGGGTCTGGAGGTGAAAAGCTGTGGGTTGACCAGTGTTGAGAAGCGGATCGGGACGATTGGTCCAATGACGATTAGTCCAACGCCGATTCGTCCAAATGACAATTGGTCCAAATGACAATTGGTCCAATTGTCGATTCGTCCAATGGATGATTGGTCCAATACTGATTCGTCCAAAAGACAATTGGTCTAATAGCCGATTAGTCGAATCAGGAAACTGGTCTAAACTTAGAAAATATAATATAAATTAATAATATATATATATATATATATATATATATATAAATAAATTAGAGACCTACACTTTAGGGAAATAGAAATAAGAAAAAAAGAAAATTTATTTATACTGAAAATAATATTAAAATGGTCTTAATAAGAGGATTAAAAAACAATTTAAAAAATATTAAAAAAACCTCAAATTGTGAGCTAATGCCCTAAGATAATCTAAGACATCATATTGGTCGGCTTCTTGGAATATTCTTAAAATCCTGCTTTCCCGTTGGATGTCCTTTTGATGTGACTTCTCCGCGGATTATGCATTCAATTACGCCTTCAGTGTGTTTCTGCTCTTTTCGCATCTCGGTTATTATTTTAAAAAGACTTACATGAGCAGAACCTACTAAAATTTCAAAGCGCCGATGCCAGGCTTCGACCTTATTTTGAGTTCTCGGTATCCCCATCTCTACTCGGTCATGTACCGACCACAAAGATGGTGGAAAAAGTGGCGGATGTCGCAATTCTTGGCCACGTAATACTCGTCGAACTTTACCGCGAACAATTTTCTTCAAAATAAGCTGCTACAGGAGTGCCTTCATCTGGAATTGTTGGTTTAAGTTGTAACCACGCTTCTTCAATTTGGTTTGGTTTGGTTTTTATTGAGAAATCTTCATTGATAGAATATAGAGATTCAAGACCACAAGAAATTACCTTTCTGTAAATGCTTTGTCCAAAATGGAAGAAACAACCCTTGTTGAGTGTACCTGGCAGCTCACATTTACTTGCAGTTATAGCCCCTATTTCAAAATCAGTGATTATCATTTCGGCGGAGAGGGTAATTTGATTTTCTGCAGCATATTCGAGAATATCGCGGAAAAACTGGACATAACATTCCGTATTTTTTCGTGACATCAGCACATAAACCAAAGGTAAAATACAGCCTCTTTCATGCGGTCCAACGGGTGCGTGAATAGTGTACAACTGAGTAAAAATTGTTGGAACGGTTTTAAAGGTTCGATCCATAATCCAAAAATGTGCTGCTTCAAGTTTCTTCAAATTAAAAGAGGTAGTAAATATCAAAATTTTGTCATTTCCAATGCTTGATTCTCTAACTAAAAATAATTCGTCAGAAAGTGTTCTCCTATATTCCTCTGGAATAGATAAGTCATCTAAATTTGTCGGCCCTAGAGGGCTATCTTTTCGTACTCTGCTTACCAACTTCTTTAATGATTCCTTCCCAATATATGGTACGATGGATGAGTTGACTTCACTAACAACCCCTTGAATGATTTGAGAAGGTTTTTCACTGGTGTCCTTGGCTTTTTGCTTAATTTCATTATGGCACTTCACTACATGAAAACGACTAGCTTCCGCAGATCCACAAGTGTGCTCACTTTCACTTTTTAAGAAATGGCAATTTTCTCGATAATGTGTAACTGCAGTAGTAGGGTGTGTCGAATTTTTCAACTTTCAAATTCCAAATATGAGGGGTGCTAAAAAGTTGCAGCATGACTTAGGAATTCTAAAGATATTTTTGTTAATTTAATATAATTTAGTTTTGCTTGGTAAGAAGCTACATAAAAATAGTGACTTTTGACTTTTTTGTGGAATTATATAATAATTATTATATTAATAATTATATATGCTGTATATATAATGCACTGCTGTTTTTGCTTATTTCACAGGTTGAAACATATTCATCAGTGTGCTGAAGATTACTTGTCCGTCAGTGCTACCATCCTAACCAGTGGGAATTGACTTACAATGGCTTCTAAAAGGAGGACAAGACTGGGGACATTCACACATATGAGCAACCTAATTGGAACTGGTAGAGAGTTGTTGCCCTCTGAACTCCCAACTCTGCGAGACGTTCTGAAATATGGGCTACTGCTAAGAGAACAAAGTGGTGAGGATGTGAGAAACTACCCAGCAGCCAGTCTTGCAAAGGACATTTACCCTAAAGTGCTTGAAAAGTGGGAACGAGCAAACTTCTTTTGTAGCCCCCGTTGTAAATTCACGAGTCACAATCTTAAACAAGATCCAAGAGAGCTGGGAGCAGGCCAAAAACATATCTCTTGGGAGAGGAAAGCTACATGTCAAAGAGGCTTTCATTGCAAAACTTGACAAGCTTTTTGACATCCTCAGTTGCAAGTGTAAAATTGTTCTCTGCTCTGAATTTGGCTGCCTTGCAGATGCTGGTTGCAAAAACGAAACTCACATTAACTGTACATGCCCTAGGGAGATGAAGATCCCTGTGAAGGAACTTGCTTTCATTAAAGGTCAGAGAGACAAGTCTGGTTCTATTGGACCACATCAGATTGGCTTGCCAGATCAACCTGAGCACAACAGACAAGTCAAAAAGCAGAAGCGGCAAGAAGACGAAAGAAGAAGGCTTGCTGAATATAAGCAGACAAGTAAGCAGGATGTTTCAATGCCATCAAATGAAATAATTTTCTCTGATGATGAAAATGAAGAACAAATAGCTGATGCTCAAGATGGAAAGGATGGAAGTTATGAAGTGACATTAGAAATACCAAGCACGTCTTCAACTTCCAATAAAAAGCCAGAGTACAACACATTAGAAATACCTAATGTTGCTATGCATAGCATCAGATATGGTGTTGGCCTGCGTGCCACAGCTGCCATCACCACTGCTGCCTTTATGGATGCTGGCTTGATCACTGAAGAAGACAAGAGACTTGTAGTTGATCACAATAAAGTCAAGAGGGCCCAAGAAAAAGTTATGAGATCCCTGGATCAGGAATTTGATGATCTTTGTAAGAAGGGTGAAATTGACTGCATCTTCTTTGACGGCCGTCAAGATACAACTAAAGTTATGCTGAAAGCAGACAATTCAGATCGTCAGTTCCCCAGCATCATCAAAGAAGAGCATTATTCTGTGTGCAGTGAGCCAGGTGGAAGATATCTCTACCACTTCACTCCTGAGAAAGGCTCAGCGAAAAAAAACCTGCTGAAGTTATTGCTGATAATCTTGTAGATTTCATGAAGAAGAAGGGCATTGATAAAAGCCTGCAGGCCATTGGAGGTGATTCTACAAATGTTAACACTGGCTGGGAGGGTGGTTCCATGCATTGGGTAGAGGTCAAGCTTTGCCGTAAGCTGATCTGGTTGGTTTGTGCCCTCCACACTAATGAGTTACCCCTGCGACACTTGATCACAGCACTGGATGGGAAGACCTTGTCTAACAACAAGTGGACAGGTAACATTGGCAAGATGCTAGACACTGCAACCGAACTTGAAATTGATCCTTCATTCACCAAACTCTCAATTGGAGAGCCTCTTACTTCACTGAGTGACAATGTCGTAAAGGATCTCTCTACTGATCAAGCATACGGGTATAGGATCACACAGGCCATAAGGACAGGAGAACTTCCCACAGATCTGGCCCTTCTTGAAATTGGTCCAGTGAGCCATTCAAGGTGGTTGACAACAGCAAACAGGCTTTGTCGCATATGGGTTTCAAAACATGGCCTTAAAGGCAAAACCCTCAACAACTTAAGACTGATAGTGGAATACATTGTTGGTGTGTACTACCCCTGTTGGTTCAACATCAAAGTAAAACACTCTTGGGTGGAAGGCCCACGCCACATCTTGTTTCAGCTGCGGCTAGTTAGGCTGCAAAAGAAGGCTGTAGTGGATGCTGTTTTGCCAACCATCAAGCGCGCAGCATGGTATGCATTCAGCGAAATGATAATCCAGACTCTTGTGGTCAGATGACAGTGAGGAGAGGAGAGCTGGTGTCCAAAAGATTGTTGACATGAGGGGGGTGAGATGATGACACACTTGGAGATCTTTCTGTACGTCCCAGGAAGACACCTTCCATCAACCCCAGTGCTTCTTCCGTGTTGGAGCTGACAGACTGGTCTGACGGGGTATTTGAACCTCCTTTGACATGTAAACTGACTACAGCGGAAGTAAAGAAGTTCTTTGACAAGCCTATGCAAGTTCCACAGTGGCCCTGTCATGCTCAGTCAATAGAGAGGTGTGTGAAACAAGTCACAGAGGCAGCAGGCAGGGTGTATACACATGAGAAACGTGAGGGCTATATCAGAGGCCAAGAAGCAAGTCGGCGGCTGATGTCCAAGAACGAATCAAAGCAAGACTTGATGAAACTTGTTGTTTAAATATTTTTTTTTACTGATGTCATTACTTTCTAATGTTGTTTTATGATTACAAGGATATGTTTTATGATTACTAGGATATGTTTTATGCAGAGAAACTAAAATTTTTATAGCATTACCTGACATTTTGAGAAGCTAAAATTAATAAATGTTGTTTTCCGAGAGCAATTTATGTGCTTTTTAATCAAACGTAGATTTACCAAGCTAAGTGTTGAGCAATCACAAAAATAATAGCAGATTTGAATTCTTCACATCCAAAAACATATTTTTAAAACCCCTCAGTGAAGGAATTGGCAAAAATTAATTTTCACCTCCCAAATTGACACACCCTACTGCAGTAGCATTACAGATTCTCTTCTCACATCGCCAATATGATGTTTCCTTCTGAGTTGTCTTTTGAATCCTCTTCCCTCGCATTGTAAATAAATAGCCACTCACTGCAAGCTTTGGTTTTCCTCTTTCAGATTTCACAGTTTCGCACACAACGGGCTCAATGGGTAGGGTAGCTAATTTTGGAGAGAAGAAAGGTGCGAACAGTACAAAATCTAGGAGATTACTAACTAAACCTTAAAGCTGGTTTCAAATGTAAACTTCTATTGTTGTCTTAGTTTAAATTAGTCTAAATTAAGCGTTAGTCTTACATGTGAAAGATATATATATATATATATATATATATATATATATATATATATATATATATATATATATATATATATATATTATATATACACAAACTCAGAATGGTTCCCTGAGAACAATATATGTTAAACACAGACCGTGCATGGCACAAGGAACTCTTCTGGGAAAATTAAATCCACTATAGTCCGAATAAGTAATGATAAATGACAAATACCATAGTTTTTTTTCCTTTTTCATGATTTTAGCCCGACGTGGGCAACGGGTCTCTCGCAAAGAGATCCCATAAATATAGCTTCCCTCACCAGCTATCTGCAAAGCAGACAGGATCCAGCTTTGGGACGTGGATCTAGGGTTTAAAGCAAACCTAGATCCCTACACTCAGAACCTCTATATAAGTAAAAGACTCGTTGCATTCACGTCGTGTTGAATAAATCAAAGAAAAAGGGGGTAACTATTGTATTTTTAGCCAAAAAAACCAAAACTTAAACCTCAACCGGGACATTGAGCGTCCACTTTTCAAGGCACGAAACACGTCCGTTTAGTATACACAAACTCAGAATGGTTCCCTGAGAACAATATATGTTAAACACAGACCGTGCATGGCACAAGGAACTCTTCTGGGAAAATTAAATCCACTATAGTCCGAATAAGTAATGATAAATGACAAATACCATAGTTTTTTTCCTTTTTCATGATTTTAGCCCGACGTGGGCAACGGGTCTCTCGCAAAGAGATCCCATAAATATAGCTTCCCTCACCAGCTATCTGCAAAGCAGACAGGATCCAGCTTTGGGACGTGGATCTAGGGTTTAAAGCAAACCTAGATCCCTACACTCAGAACCTCTATATAAGTAAAAGACTCGTTGCATTCACGTCGTGTTGAATAAATCAAAGAAAAAGGGGGTAACTATTGTATTTTTAGCCAAAAAAACCAAAACTTAAACCTCAACGTCGGGCTAAAATCATGAAAAAGGAAAAAAAACTATGGTATTTGTCATTTATCATTACTTATTCGGACTATAGTGGATTTAATTTTCCCAGAAGAGTTCCTTGTGCCATGCACGGTCTGTGTTTAACATATATTGTTCTCAGGGAACCATTCTGAGTTTGTGTATACTAAACGGACGTGTTTCGTGCCTTGAAAAGTGGACGCTCAATGTCCCGGTTGAGGTTTAAGTTTTGGTTTTTTTGGCTAAAAATACAATAGTTACCCCTTTTTCTTTGATTTATTCAACACGACGTGAATGCAACGAGTCTTTTACTTATATAGAGGTTCTGAGTGTAGGGATCTAGGTTTGCTTTAAACCCTAGATCCACGTCCCAAAGCTGGATCCTGTCTGCTTTGCAGATAGCTGGTGAGGGAAGCTATATTTATGGGATCTCTTTGCGAGAGACCCGTTGCCCACGTCGGGCTAAAATCATGAAAAAGGAAAAAAACTATGGTATTTGTCATTTATCATTACTTATTCGGACTATAGTGGATTTAATTTTCCCAGAAGAGTTCCTTGTGCCATGCACGGTCTGTGTTTAACATATATTGTTCTCAGGGAACCATTCTGAGTTTGTGTATACTAAACGGACGTGTTTCGTGCCTTGAAAAGTGGACGCTCAATGTCCCGGTTGAGGTTTAAGTTTTGTTTTTTTGGCTAAAAATACAATAGTTACCCCCTTTTTCTTTGATTTATTCAACACGACGTGAATGCAACGAGTCTTTTACTTATATAGAGGTTCTGAGTGTAGGGATCTAGGTTTGCTTTAAACCCTAGATCCACGTCCCAAAGCTGGATCCTGTCTGCTTTGCAGATAGCTGGTGAGGGAAGCTATATTTATGGGATCTCTTTGCGAGAGACCCGTTGCCCACGTCGGGCTAAAATCATGAAAAAGGAAAAAAACTATGGTATTTGTCATTTATCATTACTTATTCGGACTATAGTGGATTTAATTTTCCCAGAAGAGTTCCTTGTGCCATGCACGGTCTGTGTTTAACATATATATATATATATATATATATATATATATTATATAATATATATATATACATACACCTTACCTTACAACCTTACAAAGGTTCCGCGCGATGATTTCTCATTTCGCGAAGGTCAAGCTTGTCGCCCCTCCTCTCGAGTTGGCCTGGTGAAGTAGTGAGTTGGATTCTTGCGCTCTCCACCTCACATAGCCAGGTACGCCCGGCTCATCGGGGATTGTTCTGAGCCAGGCGTCTAGTCTTCTTTTGAAGATTTCCACTGCAACTCCCTTCGTGTTTCTTAGGCCTTTGGGCAACTGATTAAACAGTTTTGGTCCTCTCACTACAAAACTATTTTCTTTCAGGGTTAAGGATGTTCCCTGTCTCGCCTTCAATTTGGGAATACGACACAGTCTACCGCTTCTACTTTCCATCGTTGTTTGGGGAGTTATGGGATTCAGAGTAAGATTAGGGACTAGTTTCTCCATTATTTTCCAAGTGTAAATAATGGTGTATATCTCTCTTCTCCTTTCCAGTGAATATAGGTCTAGTTCTCCTAACCTTTCCCAGTAATTTAGTTCTTTGCACCCATTGATCTTGGCTGTGAAGCTTCTTTGGATCCCCTCCAGCTGTCTAATGTCTTCTTTTTTATATGGGGAAGTTAGGACCGAGCAGTATTCTAATTTGGGTATGATCAGGGTTTTCAGTAGAGGAATCATTACATTCCTATCCCTTCGTTTAAAGGTTCTCAATATCTGACCCGTTTTCTCTTTGCTCTGTTTACTGCTATCTTATTTTGTGTTTCAAATTTCGCATCATCTGTCATTACAACCCCTAAATCTTTTGCTCTGGAATTTCTCTGAATTTCCTGTCCATTTGGGGTATAATATTCCATATATATATATATATATATATATATATATATATATATATATATATATATATATATATATATATATATATATATCTATATATATATATATATATATATATATATATATATATATATATATATATATATATATATATATATATATATATATATATATATATATATATATATATATATATATCAGAAATGCCTGTGTGGCCTTGCTTGTATGTGACGGTGCCCCATCTTGTTGAAAACAAAAATCATTTTCTGGATAGAGACGACGGCAGTCTGGCAACAACTTTGTGTTTAAAAGTTCCATGTAATTTACGGAATTCACTTTCGTCGTTTCGATATCAATAAAATGAACGTCACTTTTACCGTTCCAAGAAACGCCTGCAGATATCATCACTTTTTTTGAAAATCGCGATGTCTCATGATACAGTCTATTCACCGGAATATCGCGTTTTCGACCACGTCCGTAGACAACGTCATTTTGAGGATTTCGTGGAATTTCTAGTGTAAAATCCTTCTCATCCGTGAACACTATCTTCTTAAATCTTAACACCATCAACTGAAAATTTATTAAGCAACTGTCTGCACCTTGTTTTTCTTTTATCCTTCACATTTTCGTTTTTTCTAGATGTGGGAATCCTTTTGAATGATTTTAGGTTCAGCGATTTTACTACACGTTGCACAGAACTCCTACCAATACTCAGATTTTTGGCAATTGTCCGTTGCGATAAATGAGTCCCTGGTTCATTTTCTTGAGAGCAGATTTTATCATTTATGTAATCCACGTTTTCTGGTGGTGTTGCTGTTTTTGGCCTGCCACTTCCTGGTTTCCTGGTGGTGGTTCCTGTATCGCGAAGCTTCTTTAACAATTTGTCTAGTGTACGTCTCTTCCAACCTCTCCCTGGAAACTCTCGTATTAATCTTCCACTCTTCCATCCTTTGTCAATGTAGCAAGCTTTAATGAGAGCACAGTCTTCTTCTGACAACGTCATGATTGCGACTGAAGGACTGAAGGAGAAGGATATGTAGTCTGTAAGTTCGTAAACTCTGAAACGGGCGTAGCCTACGCATGGCCTAAAATTCGCCAAAAGGCCGAGCATAGACTACAATCGATATTTGTTTTTTTTTACACGAGTTTTTATTTTCTAAATTGTGAGAAAAGCATAAATGATATCGTTTTCAAATTTTAACCATAGTGAGACAAGGCTTTGGTGTAAATTGTGTTAAAATATCGTCTATATAGGTCCACGGGTTACTGAGATATGACTAGTTGAAAAATGAGAACCTTTTTTTGGGCCACCCGATATATACGTGTGCGTGTGTGTGCAGCGTGTATACATTCGCATTAACTTGTATGTGTTATAGATTTATTAATATACTCATATTTTAATATATTTCATAACAAAGTTGCTTATTATATACTTATTAATGTTTAATAAAAATATGCATTTGGACCAATCATCCATTGGACGAATCGACCATTGGACCAATTATCATTTGGACGAATCGGCCTTAGACTAATCGTCATTGGACCAATCATACCAAACCCGTTGAGAAGACAGACAGAAGGAGTTGAGAAAAGGAAGAACACACTGCCACCCCGCTGGTTAGTGACATTGTCACCCCACAGAGGATGGTGCGCGTTGAAGTCTCCCAGTAAAAGGAAGGGGGGAAGAAGCTGTAAAAGGAGGGTAGAGAGGTCGTTTACAGAAACTTCCTGGGACGGGGAGAGATATAATGAACATATAGAATATTAATATAATCGTTCAAGGGAAACCCGGGCCGCAACAGCCTGGAGAGGGGTACGGAGGTAAGGGGAGTAGACGGCATGTTAAAGCGGACAAAAACGGCCGTACCCCCACGAAGGGCTGGAGGAGGGGGAGAGGTACGATGTGAACTTGTGGAGGGGGCGCAAAAGATGAACCCCAAGTTGGGTTTCCTGGAGGCAGACACACACTGGGGAAAAATCTTTGATAAGTAGAAGGAAGTCCTCCCAATTAGGGAGGAGGCCACAACAATTCCATTGTAGGATGATAGCCATCACGTGCGGAAAACGGGGAGCGAGAGACGTTATCGGGCGACACTTAAGAGTGACCAGTAGAACGAGTGGACGAGACTCGGGGGGGGGGGGGGGCAGGTTAAAGAAGAGGAGGTCGAAGAGTGGATAAAAGGAGGTTGAGGGAGTTTGGGTTTCTGGGGGGAAAGGAGGGAGGGTGTAAAGCGGGGTGGGGGTGGAGGAGAGAATGCCGGGGGCATCGGGAGGTCAAGAAGGTAGCGGGGCGGAGGAGACGGGATACAAAGCAAGGCGGGGTGGAGGTAGAGAAGAGGATGCTGGGGGCATCGTGAGGTCAAGGAGGGAGCGAGGTGGAAGAGAAGAGGGGATAGAATGGATGCCAGCTTCAACTCGAAGTTCAGAAGCTGCATAATCACCATAAGGAATGGAGGAGGGGAGGGGACGGTTGCGAAGGGAAGCGGGAGTCTCAGAGGACCCGGCAAGACGAGAGGGATCCCTGTGGACGTGAGGGGCATGGGGGCGGGAGGGGGAGAACTGGTGGGAGAGGAAGTGGGAGGACGAGGAGACGGGGGAGCTGAACAAGGGAGCTTGGCAGAGGGACCCAAACGCCGGGGGCTGGCGATGGGTCGTTTAACAGAACAGCGCGGAGGGGAGGAGAGACTAAAAGAGGGAGCGGTTTTCGATATGTATGCTGAAATGTCAGCAGTGGTTTCAGGAGGGTGAGTAAGCGAGTTAGTTGCGACTGAGGTGGAGCAGATGGGGACAGTGGAATTGGAAGTTCTGGGGGGACGGGCGGGAGGAATAGTGAACACCAGGGGCGGAGACGACGAGAAGGTAGAGGACGGGATAGGGGGACGGGTGGATGAGGTCTGATCAGGCCTAGAATGATAGGGTGTGAAAGAGGACGGTACGGAGGTGGTCGAAGTCTGGGGCGAACGGGAAGAGCGCAGTGTTTGGGCAAAGGTAAGGCCTGGACATGCGAATCGGGACCTAACGCGGGCCCTCGCTTCCTGAAAGCTGACCTTGTCAGATTCCTGAAGTGACAGGACCTCACGCTCGAATAAGTAAGTCGAAGAGGAGGCGGCGGCGTGGTCTTCAACAAGGGAAAGGCGAAACGTGGGCACACTCGGTCCCACCACCAATAGATGTCACGCACGGGAGATACACCCATACCCACTTTCTGTGCCTAAGAGGCGGCCACACTCATCCAACGCGCGGTGAGACATGGCAGGGACAGGGCTTGGGTTTGGTTTAAGAGTGACAAGGGTGAAGGACAACCACCTCCCTCACCCAACGTCCAAGGAAAGAGTCAAATCAAGGTCCAAAACAAAGCCAAATACGAGGGCGGGGGAGGAGAAAGAAAGAAACAAACATAAGCAGGAGATCAGCCGGGTCCCTAGACGGGTCCAATGGTCCACGAAGGCAGAGAGAGCCCTTACATCGAAGGAAGATGCATTCCCACGTTGGCCACAGAGGGACGCGCCCTATAGCTCCTAGCTCGGACAAAGCAAAGGGCAAGTGTTACGGAAGAGAAAGATTTAGATATTGTTGCCGACACTCTTAAACCGAGTAAGCCAATGTATCGAAGCGGTCAGAAAAGCATATATTATTATATTAAAGTGAACCAATAATTTAAGTCTGAGAAAACAATGCTAACATTATATAATTCCTTAGTACGCCCCCACCTGGCATACTGCGTTCAGTTCTAGTACCAATATTTATGACAGGACATAAACAAAATGGAGAGAATGCAGCGACGGGTTACTAAGATGATTCCTAGACGTATACACAAAACATACGCTGCCCGTTCAAAAACGTTAAATTTATTGTCACTTGTAAAAAGGCGAATTGGAGGAGATTTAATCCAGGTTTTAAAATAATTAAAGGTTTTGATAATGTCGACGTCGAAAAATATTTCACCTTCAGAAATGCAGATAGAACTCGAGGTAATGGTCTTAAATTAGTGGGTAAACATTTTAATTGTAATGAAATGGTTGACCACCAATAAACTCTTCCTAAATACCAGTAAAACAAATTTCATGATTTTTACTAATAGAAGAAATGTATATCTTGATGAATTTAATGTTAATGAAATCGCCATAAAGGAGTGTACTGTAACAAAATTTCTTGGTGTAATGCTAGATAAAAATTTGCAATGGAGTGATCATGTAAATTATATCGCGAAGATTTCAAGGAGCGTTGCTATAATGTTTAAACTGAGAAATGTAGTCCCTGAACAAGTTTTATTGACTCTTTATCATACTCTTGTTCTTCCTTATATAACATACTGCACCCTTGTTTGGGGAAACTCCGCAAACAGCGCATTAAATGGTATCTTTGTCATCCAAAAACGAGCAATAAGCAGAGATGGCCACCGTTACTCAAAATTGGCGAGCGTTACAGTTACTCGTTACTCTCTTAAAATGACTCCGGCGATACCGATACATCGTTACTTTGAAAATATCTTAAGACGATACCGATACTCGTTACATTGGTAAATTCATATATCATAATTGTATATCGTAATTAGAATATTAAGGCAAGTTTAAAAAGTATGTAAAAACAAACGCAACTGTTTTTAGATAAGTGGAGGTTTATTTCTGACAGACAATGACATCTTGGCATTCATCTTGGTCTTCATCATCACACGCTTCTCTAGGCATTTTAAGGTCGATCCCATACTCCTTGAATGCTTTTACAAAATTTGCACCATTATCGGTGACCGTGGCTATAATTTTGCTCTCAGGATAAAAATTCTCTTCTAATATCGTCGAGCATTCTCTGCCGAAACAACATCTTCGAGGAAATCAGATGTGTCGTCATCCTTTGAAGAAGAAGCTGACGAAAGGTCTTCCATGTTTAACAAACTTTAAACAAAGGAGATGCACAACCGCACGAGTGCTACACTATAACTGAGTTCTACCGGCACAAGACGGATGCAACGTGACAAGGACTGAACAAGTTCTAACAAGTATGAACTGTATGATACGCCGCCGAAAAGATGTATTCGTACTTTTCACATAAAAAAACAGTATGTAACGAGTAACGAGTAACGGAAATTCTCGTTACTTTTGCTAAAATTATTACGGGCGTTACCGTTACATCGTTACATTAGAAATCTTGCTAAGGCGATACCGATACTCGTTACAAAAGTAACGCCCGTTACTTAAGCCGTTACATGTACCGCGGTACTGCCCATCTCTGGCAATAAGGTTATCTGATTCTGATTTCCTTGATCACTAGTGCATTATTTAAAGAGCTAAACCTACTAAAGCTCAACGATATAACCAAACTGGCACATTTTATTTTTATTTAAAAGTGTAAGAACAAATTCATTAATTTGCAATGGGTAAATAGATATTTTGTAACTCATCAAGAAATCCACTCGTATCAGACCAGAAATAGATCAAAGCTTGTTATACCTCAATTTAGATTGTCTTCATCTCAAAAACTACCCATTTTCATTGGATTGAAACTTTGGAATGACTTGCATGCCGATATAAAAAATACTGTGAATGTAAATTTGTTTAAAACGAAGTTGAAATCCCGATTAATAATGGCATACTAACAAAAATCTAGGATTAATGTCCACTAATATTGTTTAATATTGTCATACATGATTTAACTATTAATAATACTTATTTACTTATTTATTTATTATAAATTTATAACAACTAGCTGCTTATTTTTAATAAGAGCCCAGTAAAGCCTAAAGCTTGAGGGCCAAATTAAATAAAATAAATAGTCGAGCTTCACAATTATTCATGTCATTGTAAATTGAAAAAAAAAATTATTTTATTTTTATTATTATTAATAAAGGTTATTCTATTCTATTCTATTCTATTCTATTCTAATTTGTGGAGTGGTTTGCCAGCCAGCGTAGTTCAAAGTAATTCGGTCGAATACTTTAAAAGAGACTGGATGCTTATCTTGCCTTAAACCCCAAGTTAGAAGCATTTGTTAGCGCGGAGAAGTATTGTAGAATTTTCACTCGGATTCCCTCTTCTGTACTTTAAAATTTTAACTTTATCTCTAAATTGCTTTCCTCCCTTGCAACATCTTTTCTTTGGTTTGCTTCAAAATTTTGTCTTTAAATTTTCTTACCATCTTTTAACCTTCCTTCCTTAAACAGACACCCTCGTTCGGGACCAGCCGGTCTGTTGCTGTTTGGTCTCTTTTGTATAAACCAATTGGAAATTTTAATTGTAATGTATACAGGGTGTTTCAGGAGGAAAGGTCAATACTTCGGGAGGTGATAGTATCGGTCATTGTGAGAAAAAAAGTTCATATGAACATGTGTCTAATTCTGAATGGTTACGGAGATAGCTGTTTGAATCTGATGCGCGCGCAGCTCTTTCTCCCCCCGCGGTGGTCCCATTCAATGGCCACCAAGGTCTCCAGACCTCTCTCCGTTAGATTATTGTTTGTCGGGGTGGATGAAAAGTCAAGTTTACAAAAGAAAGGTGGATACACGAGACGAATTGTTCGCGCGCATTTTGGATGCTGCTGCCCGCATAAAGGAACGTCAAGATCAACTCAGACGAACAACACGCGATCTTCGCACACGAGTTGCAATGAGGTTGACGGTGGGATTTTCGAAAACGTATTGTAAACTGTAACAAATTTGTCATTTCTGTATCTGATACCATTCAAAATGCCAATGCTTAAATATTAAATGTTAGAAACAGTAATTGGTTTCTCTTTCTTGATTACCATTAACAATGCTTTTGTATTTGTAGATTCAAACAGCTCTATCTCCGTAACCATTCAGAATTAGACACATGTTCATATGAACTTTTTTCTCACAATGACTGGTACTATCACTTCCCGAAGTATTGACCTTTCCTCCTGAAACACCCTGTATAATGTATAAAAATTTCATATCGCTTGTTGGGTGTCCAATGTCTTTTCTCAAAAGTTGGATATGCTGCGTCAGATCTCTAAACCTATTCCAGATTTTGTTTGGAAGAAAATTTGTTTATCAGTTGATTCCAATTTGAAATTTCAGTTTTTGAGAAGTCTTTCAGTTTCTTTTAAGAAAAAAGAAAAATCTTTTTCAGGTGTCCAAACTGGAAGCTTCCTCCTCATCTTCAGTATCCATTAAAAATTATTTTTCAAATGCCAAACTTTCTTCCTCTGCCTTATGCCCAAATGGAGACGCAGACAGTGAGAAAACGCTCGTTGTTATCAACGTGTCTGACGATTCAGATGATTCGAAATTTGAGGATGGAGGAATCGTTTGCATTCCACATGACGGTGACGAAGAAGGGAGTGGATTGAAGAGTCCTTCGAAAAAGGTCTCTCTGGAAATATGGGCGAAAGGAAGAAAGTTGGATTTGACATGTCTGCAACCCACTAAAGACATCTGTAAAGACACTGTTAGGGACCCTGCTAAAGCTTTGGATGTGGATGTGCTAAATGCTCTTCCTTCTGAGCTGAGACACCAAGTGGTTGAAGAGTACAAAGCACGAGGCTACTTTGTTCCCACGTCATCTACCTCCGAAAGCGTTTTCCCGAGTTCGAGTCCTCAACCTGGCCCTTCGAGATTATCCTCATTCAATCCTGAATTAGTAATGAACAGTGACCTTCGCGAGAAACCTTGCCCTCGGACTTCAGAAGAAGTCTCAGAGAAAGAGGAAGATCTGAAAGAAAAATTAGAGGATTTGAGTTTCTCTCAGGTAAACCTGTTTTTAGTTTGTGTCGAGATGATATTGTGTTTTGAACACAGATTTTAATTTTCACAAAAAAAAAAAAAAAAATCACGGTTCGTTTTTTATCGCAGATTGACAGAAGCTTTTTGAATGCTTTACCTAATGACATCAAAGATGATCTGAAGAAAGAATTTCAGCGAAAGAAAATCTTGAAAGAGAAAACACACACGAATCTTTTAAAACTACTTCCAGTTACTAGGAGAAAAAGAGGCATGAAAACTTAGTTTCAGTTGATTATACACACACAGAAACAACCTGGATACAAAATATAGAAGATTGAACAGGAGAAAAGGCAGAAGGTAAAGCGTACACCACCCACATGGCTAAGTTCTGTCCATGTGACGCTTCATACACCATGCGTGGTGGCGCTTTCAGGCCTTGTCAAAAATCATATGCATTATGAAGGTATTATTTAACTTTTAATTAAATTTTTCAGGAAGACCTTGTGGGAGTATGATTAAAGGTTGGAATGGAAAATCCTCGGTGTTTAAACGATCAATAGGAACTCGTGAACTATCGAAATGGAAAGGAAATGTTGGTCCGCACTTGACAGCCTCGTTTACAAAGGTTTTTATTTCATTTCAATACCAAAGTTTTTCATAAGAATTACTCTGTGTTCGAGTATGAAATAAGTTTTTGTTATAGAATGAAGTACCAGAATTGAAACAAGATTCGGAAACGCAAAAGGAAAGTAGGTCGACTCGGCTGCCTGAAACTTCATTGAAACAAGTTACTTTGTGCGGTGAATATGAGGCGAGTTTCAAAATATTTCGTGCGTGTTGCGCTCGCGCGCGCGCGTTTACATGAAATCTCTGAACACTAGGGATTTCATGAAATCCCTAGTTACGCAGATTCCCTGTAACATATATGTAATTTAGGCCGGGTCGAATTTCTGGGGGCAGATCGGGCACTATGTGGGGCTTATGAATTGGAGTCCTGACCAACATACTCCAAAAGAAAGTTTATGCTCCCCCCCGTACCACTAGCATACTCCCTCCTATTTTTGGATCTGCCCCAAAAATGAAAATAGTCTCATAAATGAAAATGGAGACCATTTAGAGCATCTTCTCATAAAGATGACCCCCCCCCCCCCCCATTACATAATATATCTCGTGTGCAATTTTCAGGCAATTACCTCAAAAATTTGGATTTCTCAAAATTTTCACCACGCGTATTTTCTCAAAATATTTGCTATATCAGAAAATTGATTACACATAAACATCGTTTATGTGTAATAAATTTACTGAGCTGTGTGTTGAATTTCAAATTCAATACCAATAAATTTCATGTTCTAATTATCATATATTTTTACAGAATTATAAGAATTTATGCTCTTTAGATTTACTTATGATCCATGCATGATTCTATTAAAGCTGGATTTTTAATTTTTTAAAAAGGTTTAAAAAATGTTAACCAGAAATAAATCTTCGAATGCAGCTTTTGGTTTTGCCATTGAATTCCGCCGATCAATGATTCCTACAAAGGCAGACGTTGTCACACACTATTTCTTCATTCAAAAGAGAGAAAAATTCAAGTCAAGGGGATCAGCAACTGCGAACGATTGCTACAATATAGTTACCAAAGATCTTCAAGATATTTGGGCCATGTTCTCTTTCCCTGTCATTCAAGAAAGATCTATTTCTTTTGCAGTGGAAAGATTAATCAGATCAGCTCTTTCCTTGAACAAGGTTCCTCTACGTCAAAGGAATGAAAATTTTGCTAAAAAACTTGCTTCATATGATGAAATGTTTGACATTTGTACTTGCAAATGTCATGATAAAGGAATAGAGAAAGGCCGTTTTGTCGATGCGAGGTAAAAATCCCAATGGTAGAGTGGGAGTCATTTGTAGGCCAAAAGCAAAGAATAAATCAATTTGGCCATTTGATCGTGAAGCTGCCGCTGTCCAGAGACGATCCCTCTCAAGAGCAAGAGAAGAACAAGAGAGGCAACAAAGGTCACAAGTGGAAATGGCAGAGGCTATGGAAGTTGTACCATCTTCTTCAGTAGATGACTTTAGCGAAGATATAGAAGACAGTGACAATGAGCTAGAATTCGTGCCCGATGTGGAATTGATTGAAAATGATCAAAATAGGTATTCATACAATGAATTACCATTAGTGGCAGACCGTTACCGTGTGAGTTCGAGAGCTACGTAGCAGCAGCTATTGTTAATGCTGCATTGAAAGATATGGGAATAATCGATCAATCTAACATGCTTGATAGGAAGAAAATAGAGAGAGAGAGAATTCGTGTAGGCAAGAAAAATATTGTTAGATCTAGATGTGAAAATGTGAATATTGAATGTATAGGGTTTGATGGAAGAAAGGATGATACGTTAACCAAGCATGGAAAAGAGAAAGAAGAACATTATGTGCTGATCAAAGACCCTGGAGGTATCTATGTAGACCATCTCTGCCCTGACGCAGGAAATGCTCGGTGTATAGCTGATGAAATTATAACGTTCTTAATTGATTCAGCGAGCATCGACACACTCAATGCTCTGCTATGCGACGGTACTGCTGTCAATACTGGTAGAATTGCTGGTACCATAAAATTGATTGAAATTTTTTTGCATAGATCAGTTCAATGGCTCGTCTCTCTTTTTACACATGAATGAACTCCCCTTCAGACACATATTTGAAACCATAGACAGAAAAATATCAGGGCCAAATACCTTTAAAGGTTCAATTGGAGCCAAACTGAAATGTGATTTAACCATTTTAGACTTAGTGGCATTTTCACCAGTTCAGGGCAACGTCCAAGATATACCACCGAATGTCGTGAAAGAGTTGAGCAGTGATCAAAAGTATCTCTATGATATGTGCCTAGCAGTGCAATCTGGATGGGTATCTGAAAGTCTAGCCCGCAGGTCTCCAGGTGCCATTCATCATGCTCGCTGGATTACCCGAGCAAACCGGATTCTTCGTTTATATGTATCGACTTTGCATCCCGAACAAAATCTGAAAGAACTGGTAACCATCGTCATGAAATCATATGCTCCTGGATGGTTTCATATCAAATCCCATCCTAAAGCTACTGACGGAGCACGGAATTTTTTTCATTTGATTGTCTTGATGCGAGGATTGGAAGAAAAACATCGCATTATTATGGAAACGGTGTTCCGTAATAATGCCTATTTTGCCAATCCCGAAGCTATCCTACTGTCAATGCTTACTGATAGCAGACATGTCAGAGAAGATGCTCTTCAGAAGATACTTCTCAGTCGGACACGTTTCAGTGGCACACGAAATTTTGAGCCTCCTAAATCTCTAAATTTCGATTCCAAAGACTACTATGAGATGATTGACTGGAGAAAGGAAGCTATCAATCCTCCACCTTTGATAAGGAATTTCAGCCATGAAGAGCTACTGCACACAAGAACAGAACCCTTGAAAATTGCTGCCTTTTAATGCCACAGTCAAAGCGTGGAAAGTGCAGTGAACTTAGTGACAAAAGCATCAGAACAAAGGATTGGCTACGGCAATCGGCACAAATTTATCCTCAATCAACTGGAATCAAGAAAAAGACTGCCACAGTTTGAATGGAAAAGCCAATGGGGCCAAGGCACATCCACAAGTAATTAGTGAATTGTGAAGGTAATTTTTAAATTAAATTTTGTTTTTACTTCAAAGCTGTTTTGTGTAATAAATGGTACAATAGACTAATTGTCTTCTTTTCAGACAAATATACTAGGCCTATATGAGGTTTATGAATTGGTCTCCTAGGCAATCAATCAGTACTCCAAACCAAAGTTTATGCCACCCTTTTCTATATACTAATGACACTTTTTGGGGATGTGGCAATTTTTCAAGGATTTGAAATTTCTTGGATAATTGCCTGAAAATTGCACATGAGGTATATTATGCAATTTTAAGCGGGGTCATCTTTATAAAAAAAAAATGCTCTAAATGATCTCCATTTTGATTTATGATACTATTTTTAATTTGGGGGCGGAGCCAAAAATAAGAGGGAGTATGCTAGTGGTACGGAGGGGAGCATAAACTTTCTTTTGGAGTATGTTGGTCAGGATATCATTTCATAAACCCCCACATAGTGCCCATCTAAAAAAAATCATTTTGACTAGATTTCGACCCGGCCTAAATTATGTATGTACACAGTATATAATGCAAAATTGAATAGAAGGTATGGGCGCTAGCCAATGCACTATGACGGGATAAAAGTTAACACAACGAATGTATTTAAACAACCCTAGGAAACGCGTAATTTGAATGAAGTGCTGGTCATTACTTCGAGTGTAGGAGGGTTAACGCGTAAAATGCCTTTGAGTGCGAAAGCGTTAAACATTTCCTAGGTTGTCTAAAAGTATGCTAGGTCATACAAACTTTTATCCCGTCGTAGTGTACTGGCTAGCGTCCTCGCCTATTAAAGTGGTGGTGGTTGTGGTGGATTCGAACCCTGGAGGGGCGAATTTTGCATTATCCAGTCATGATGCAGGTGTTATAGGAATTACATGACGTGCCTGAAGCTTTTGGGCGTTATTCGTCACACATTGCCTGTAACATATTAACATTATACATTCTTAAATAACTTTGTTTCAACAGCTTAATTCGATCAAGGCTTTGATTGCACAGTGGATTGAGACTTGCCAAACACCAGCAAATATCGATGTGAAAATTTTGACAGAGTTTTGTTTAAGTTTAGTCAAAAAAAAAGACTTGGAAAAGCTAGAGTTGGTTCTGAAGTTCCTCAACAGGTATTATTGGATGTTTTTTCATCCCCTCCTCTAAATCTTATTTAAACTGAAAATATTTATAGTTGAAGATTCTAAATATCAGCATCGTAATGCACCTTCGTTTCAGGAAAACAAACCGTGGATCCTGCGAGTGGAGAGAGAGCTTTGACCTAATTTTAAACGAAGTACAAACAACGATGATTAAGATTTACAAAGCTCCTCTTCATTTCTCTCCCTTGGTAAGTATTGTTGATTAAATTAAATAGTCGTATAAAGTAGTTTTTTTAAAGTAATTATTTCTGAAGTTGATTGCATACAAGATTAGTTTTTGTCCTTATTTTTAATTTTAACAGAATTGTATGTAAATACGCCGACCCGACCCCCTACCCTAAAAGCCAAGAATTTTGGAGCTCAAAATTTAGTCGTGCGAGTCTTGTTTTCAGTTTTCTTAAACTGTATCAATACCTTAATTTTACGGTTTCTTTGATTTTTTTAAAATTCTGTGATAATACATTTAAAGTCTTATTCTAAAACACTTTTAGTACGTGAAAAGTAACACACACACTGGTTTTTTTTATATATATATTTTTAACAATTTCTGTAATTAAATATTAGATGTAACAACAGTTGTTTCATTTTCTTAAAATTAGTTCTATAAAAGTTTGAGGAAACGGTTCGTCCTCAACCGCATCATTATTATTAATAAACTAAATTCTGGAGTCTTTCGCTAGAACTAAAACAGACTAGAAGTTGTCCTGTCTCAGCTTCCATTAGCGTCACTGTCATAAATGACGCACCTTTAGACACATTAAAGGGTATTCGGCGAGGTAAGCAAAGCAGCTCCAGCTTTTTTAAGAATCGCATAAATGCAGAATGGAATTTCTTAATCTTCAAATCTTTCTTTTGCAAATTGTTTATGGGACGAATAAGGTTGAGAGAGTAATTAAAGATTGCTACGATACTTGTAAATTGGAAGCTCTACACGATTTTTTTTTTTTTTACCGTTTACAAGGAAACTAACTAAATCTGACTTCCACGAAATGACAAATTGCAATTCTTGTTTCTCCGAGAAATAGGTTTCTTAAGTGCTTGAAGTAGCAGTATAAGGTTTACATTAATAAGTACTGTTCATATTCGACCTTCATTTGTTTACAATCATAAAACGCAGTAACTAACCTTGGAAAACTGCGTTGCTTGCCTCGCCAAAATCGAAGACGTCTTAAATTAATCAATAGGACAATAAACGGAGAAATATGGCAAACTATATCACAGCCAAATAAAAAGTTAAAATTAATAGGTATAGGAGTAACTGATACACAATGACCTTCAGCCCTAACCCACCCTTATAAAACAATGAACACAAATTAAAACTATTTAAGCATAGTTCCGGTAAATTTTCCAAAAATGTGTGTGTATGAAAATAAAAAAATAAATTCTGAATGGGAAATGAAGCCAAGGTATAAAAAGAAAATCTTGAAGCACACGCCCTACAAAAGATTTATAAAGATGTGGTTAAAATTAGCACAAGACCCATGCTCATCCTACCAAATTAAGCTGACACGGAAATCTACCTTCGATCCTTTACGTTTCAACAAAACTTAGAGCAGCTGCCATACGCATTTGAAACCTAAAAATTACTCGCATGGTTCGTAAATATACCAATCTACCTTTCAATTTATACGAATAAAAAGTAAGTATTGGAATTACGAATGAGCAATTTCATCACAGAATTATCATCTGACCCAAAAGAAACGGAAAACATTCGCAGTTCAGATCTCTATGAGCGAGTAATTCCAGCTGAAATATTAGTTATGAACAACAATGTTTCCAATTTCAATAAATTTTCCCTTAAGTTATATAATAGATGGCATTGACAAGATTTCAAGCTTTAAAAAAGAAAAATATATTCAGTATAAACGCTAAATTCTATGTACAAGTAGATGCAGTAAATAGGTTTCAATACGGTTAAAAGGCTTAGTTTGAACTTTTGGTATATATTTACAGTCAAACAGAATTTAATCGAGTCCGCATCGACAGCGTGAAATTGGATGTCAGAAACCACTAAAAATAAAATGCAAATTTTACACACATCAAAATCATATTTTATTATACTTTAATACTTTATTAAAACCTATTTAATGCTACAGCATCAGTATACATGAAGTGAAAGATAACGCGCCCATTAAAAAAAAAAAAAAAAAAAAATAATAATTATGCAACATTACTTCTGGAAACACCTTTTTTGGATATATATATATATATATATATATATATATATATATAATATATATAAATGAATAAAAAGAAAGTTAAAAATAAAAGCTCAAAATTAGAAACATTTGTACGTTCTTCAAATTATGCTGCAATAAATCTCACTAAAGCTCTTAGCTATTATGAAGGGTGATTCGCAATACTTCTTGCTGAAAATCTTATACAGTATATTGTGATCACTAATACTCTGAGGATAGATTAATCACCTATTATTCTTTACACCCGAAATCCACTAATTTCATTGGTTTTACTATGTCCAACCATTGTGCGCGTAACAGTGAGAAAGTAAACAATACCCAAATATATATTCAGTTGAACACAAAAGTTATACAGAAAAAGTGGTTTGGCATAGTTTAGTATTTTTTTACGTTATTTGACAATAAAAACTGCTGCGGACATTACCAACAATTGTCATCATCTAGGTCACTTCTTACTTATAAGCCCATCGAGAGTCAAAGAGAAACACTCTGGCACTTGACCACTTAACATTTGAGACAGACACTCGTTAGTGTCCGAAGCAGTTCACATTGATCATTTTTTAACTTATTTCAAAGTCCTTTAATAATTTTGTGAGTGCCGCCATTATGATCGTATTAATGCTTTGATTTCATGAACCGACCGACATTCTCATTAAACTGTAATGATAAAAAAAATGAACTCTGCATAATAATTTGTACTGTCTGGGGTAATACAGATCAATATTGAATATGTAGAAATAATTTTTCTTTTCGTGGGCTCGAGTTCTTAATGTTTTTTGAAAGAAGGTTCAAGACTTGGGCTTCATTTGTAAGTGTAGCTGCTTCTGTATATTCCTGTTATGTATAACTTGGAGAGTAACTGGAGTTTGTAGGTCGTGCGTGACTGATGTTCAAAACAGATTATATTCAGTATTCTCTCTTCCAAAATTAATTATTATTATTTTAAGAAAATAAAAAATAATGACTACTTCCATTTTGTACAAACCATTAACACCTATAAATTACCTCTTCTACTCGATCCATTTTTCTACACATTTATTCACAATCGTTTTCTATATAAAATCGATTTTAATTCCTCACTGCCCTAATTAAATCTTTCATGCTTCACACGTCAAAGAATTTTAAAAACGAGTTCGTTACTGTATTCAGTCTTTCAATTAAAAATTTAAATTGCACTTCCCAACGAGGAACTTGACTTTATTCGACAAAAATGTATTTTTTCCAATAACTTTGCTAATCAGGAAATATAAAAATATTTACATATATTACAACTTCAACATTTCCTCCTCATGTACTTAACAACATTACAATTAAACTATGCTGTTCTCGAAACAAAGACAAAACTGTTTTCATTCACTTTCATTAAAAAAAATTACATTATCACAGCTGTTTTGGTTACAAACAAAATTTAAATGATAAATAAGAGGAGAGGTGGAGAAAGCCCAAAACTTGCTCCCTTCTTTGAGGATGTTGGAAAACGATTGCAATGAAATGATATCTTCCCACTATCCCCTATTTTCCAGCTGGAAACTGCAGCACAGTAAGAGAGAAGCTACATACACAGAGTATTTTAGGTGCAACCCGAAATTCATTAACACGAACGTCTTATATTTTAACAGGATTCCACTTCTGTTGATAACAAAAATTTACCAAAAAAAAAATAATCATCATTGTGAAAATAGTTACACATTCAAATACTGAGCTAGTTATTTCAAATAACTATGGGGGAAAATACAAGTGTCGCGGGGAAGTCCAAAGGGTACCCAAAATTAGAAATGACATACCTTTCACACTTAATGAAAGGTGCTCAAAAATTGAATTGTGTCAAACAAAACTGTAAGCTCATTACAGGGCACATCATGAGGACAAAATTAAAACTTTATTTAGCTGCATATTTTTTTATCACAAAATAAAAAGCTCTTAGGAATAATTATTATTACTGTAATTTAAAATTAAGCAGTAGACCTACTTTATAGACAGTTGATTAAGAACTGCATTTATCACATTACTCTTGTGTTGATTAGAATGGACGAAAGCGGTATTCAAGGAGTTTGAAGCAATGAATCTTTTTGACTCGAGTCGCTACTTTCAATCGAAAAAAGGTTCTACTTTATCACTAAACGTTCTTAAAACAATACAAAGACGTAAATTAAATCTAGCATTTATAGTTTCATAATACTTAAAAAGGGTTCCGTAATATCACAATATTAAAAAAAGATGAGGTTATTTTACCAAAAGAAAAGTACTAATTTCTTTGGTTCTTATGGAAAGTTCCGCACTGAAAATGTTATCCGTATCCGCTTTTCAGGGATAATTCTCCTCGGGGAGGGGTGGGAGGGGTGGGTGGGTGGGGGGGGGTCCGTGTTCGGAAACGCTTCAACGAGACTTCCCCTTGGATTCTCATTTACCCTCAATGTGAATGAGAAGCGCAAGCAGCTGCGTTGCTCCCCTCTCCTTCGTTACCCACTCAATGTTTTCATTATCTAAGAGGCTATTTGGTCCTCCCTGAGGATTTCCCTCAGTGGGGGGATTAAAGGGAAAGGAAGGGGCTTCTACTTTGTAGGAACCAGGCTCGACAGCTACCTGGAGCACCATCTTCACTGTTAACTGTCGCCGTGTCTCAGGATCGAAGAAACTGTTCAAGGAAAAATTGAGACAACTTCTTAATAGAGAAACGTTCAGATTTGATTATTCTTATTCCTCTTCCTCGCTACCATCGTCGAGTAAGGAAATAGTATGAGAATTGACGGCTATCGATAGATAATGTCAAACGAGACTAAATGATGCGCCCTATCAAGTTTCGATTCTTAACAGTTTTGCCGTTTTCCTCGTGACCACGTAACGCTAATTCTCTGTCCTATCCACTGTTAATTCGATGACTTATTAAATTTAGGTTAATGAAGGAGAAACGCTTCTTACGTGACGGGAGGTGCGAAGTCATCCGAGGAGGAATAGGCAATGGAGGGCGAGAAGTAAAGGACGGAACCGTCGCTCACGTCATCTTTGCTCTTGCGATTTGGCAACCGCGCATTCACTCCTAATTCGCCTGTCGGGGATAGTGATGTAAAACGTAATTTCAGTTTCAAACCAATTCACTACATTCCTCATTCGTAACATTTATGAAACAGTTCTGAAATGTCCCTACAAAGCCGCCATACATGACGGAATGTGAAAAGCCAATCATGAATTATGCCATCATTTAGGTTAACCGGTATTTTCAATCTTTCATCTACTCAACTGGTCAACTCTGGAACAACCTTCCTCAATCCATCTTTCCTCCTGTCTATGACCTCCAATCTTTCAAACGCATCTTTGTACCTTGATTTCGGCTCTCTCCTTCTCCTACTAAGGGGGGGGCGCATTTTTGCGGGCTTTCGCCTTGGAGCCTTCCTTCCTGCATAAAAAATCTGGAAAAAAATCAGCAGAGCATATGGTAGGTGTAAAAAAAAAAAAAAGTTTTAAACTAGGAAAACACTGCTCTTCCTACAAGAGTAATAATTAATACTTATTTATGTGATTTAGTCTTAATATATTTATACCGATTTTTTTTTTGTTCCTTAATTTACCACCGATTCGTACCTACAGAAGGCGGTACATATCTCGGCGAGGCGTTGGGTGGGTGGGTGGTGTTACTGAGCTGGGGGTGGTAGACTAGGGGGGTGAGTGAGGGTCAGTTACTGGATAGTGGGTAGGAGGGGTATGGTCATTAGACGCGATGGAGCAGATGGGAGTGGGTGAGATAGAGGAAAATCGCTTCTGTTGAAAAGTGGGGTCTTCGGCGAGTATGGAGCGTAGACGGTCGGGTATGGGAATTTCGGACAAGAGCGGGCAGGTTTGGGCATTCCACCAGGTGTATAACAGTGATAGGGGCATGGCAGGTAGGGCAGAGCGGGGCTGGTGATTTCGCCATAAGCTGTCCGTGGGTGATGCGGGTAAGGCCTAGGGGGAGACGGGCTAGAATTACTTCTTTATGGCGGGACTGGTGGAATGAGGAGGCCCAGTATCCTATTTGTGGTTTGATCCTGTGGAGTTTATTTTGTGTGGCCTGGTCCCATTTCCGTTGCCATATGGAGCGGAAGTGGAAGCGAAGAGTCGAGAAAAAGTCGGAGAAGGGGAGGGGTCGGGAGGAGGCCGGCAGTGAGCAGGCCGTCTTTGCCGTGCGGTCCGCCTCCTCGTTACCCTGGATGCCGACATGAGCCGGGACCCAGCAGAAGGCGACTGTCTTGTGTCGGAGGGCCGTTAAAAAGTGGAAGGTTTGCTGGATGGTACAGACGAGCGGGTGAGGAGGGTTAAATCTTTCTAGGGAGAGAAGTGCGCTTTGGGAATCTGAATAAATGACGAAGGAGCTGGCAGAGTGGGTGCGCACAATGTCGAGGGCCTCCGTAATCGCGAAAAGTTCCGCCGAGAAAACGGAGGCCTCGCGGGGCAGGCTGACGCCTCGGGAAAGCGGCTGGGACAGAATCACCGCTGAGGAGGCCGCACCAGCCTCCGAGCGGGAACCATCTGTATAAATGGCGACTGCGTCCGGGTGTTGGGTTGCGTGTTCACGGAAGAGTGACCTGTATACCGTGGCGCTCGTGGTATTCTTCGGTAGGACACACAGTCCCTGCAGAACTTGATAGGGGTGAGGAGCCAGGGGGGGAGATGCTGTATGAAATGGGGATAACTGAGGGGGCGGGCATGTTGAAAAGGTCAAGGAAAGAGCGGACCACTTCAGTGAAGTGCCAGCTCCGTCCCTGGGGTGGTAGTTCAGAAACCGCCGTGCCCAGAAGCGAATAAGGTAGCCTCTGTGCACGGAGGTATGTCCTCATGAGGAGTAGACCCCGTCGGAGGGCGAGAGGGAGATAATTGCAGTCCACTTGGAGGCTGGGGAGGAGCGGAAAGCACCGGTGGCGAGGCGGAGGCCTCTATTAAGGACCGGGTCCAAGATACGGAGGCGGGCGTTGGAGGCTGAACCGTAAACTGCACTGCCATAGTCCAGCTTCGACTGTACCATGGAAGTGTAAAGGCGAAGAAGAGAGCGTCGATCTGCACCCCATGTGGTGTGGGAGAGGTGATCTAGGAGAGCGAGGGGACGTCGAAGGGATTGCTTCAGGTGCTTGAGATGGGGAGCCCAGTTGAGCCGTCAGTCTAGGGTCATGCCCAGAAAACGCGTGGAGGGTACCACCTCAAGAGGATTGCCGTATAATGTGACAGAGGGAAGAGGAAGGGTTGCGGGTCTTCTACTGAAGAGCATACACTTGGACTTAGTGGTGGAGAGGAGGAAACCCACCGACGTCGCCCACCTTTCCACCCGGTAGATGGCAAGCTGCATTTTCCGTTGAACGACGGACGGTTCTCGCCCTGATAAGTAGATCGCAAGGTCATCCGCGTAGATGGAAGAGCGGATGGTGGGTTGAAGGCATTTCGAGACTGTGTTCATGACGACGGAGAAGCATAGAACACTGAGGATGCTTCCCTGTGGGACCCCGTCCTCCAGCACGGTGTCAGAGAGGAATGAGCCCACCCGGACTTTGAAGGTTCAGGAGGAAAGGAAGCCCCTGATGAAGGTCGGCATGGCTCCGACGAGACCTAGATGTCGGAGCTGACTAAGGATCAATGCCTGACGGGTGGTGTCATAGGCCTTCTGAATATCGAAAAAAATTGATAGTACGAACTGTCCATTGTCGAAGGCATCCTGTATGTCTCGGCTGAGGAGCAGGAGGGATCAGTGGTGGAGCGGAATTGTCTGAAGCCGGACTGGGTAGCCGGGAAGGAATTGCTATTTTCAAGGACGAACGATAATCGCGTAGCGACCATTTTTTCAAGGATTTTGCAGGCACAACACGTCAGGGCGATTGGTCTGTAGTTTGTGGGGTCCAGGGAATCCTTGCCGGGTTTGGGGATAGGGATGACGTGGGCCTCCTTCCACCTGGAGGGGAAGGCGCCCTCTATCCATATGCGTTGTGTAGGTCTAGCAGGAAAATTTGTAAGGTAGTGTGGATGTGCTGGATCATGCCGTACGGAATACCGTCCGGACCGGGACAAGGGGATCGTCGAGAGGCCAGTGCCGCCTGTAGTTCACGCATGGTGAACAACCGGTTGTAGGTGCTGTCTATGGACGGTGGAGAGGGGCTATTGTTAGGGGCGGGTACGGAACCGACTGCAGAGGAAGAAACGGCGGCGAAGGTAAAGGTGGTTTGCCACCGACTTGGGCTCGTATAGGAGTCCGTCGTTAGTCCGGAGGAGGGGGTCGGGAGGGGACATGTCGCCTCTCGACACCCCGTACCTTCTTCCAGATGGTAGCCGAAGGTGTGGTGGCGGTGACGCCGGACACAAAGGCACGCCAAGAGGCTCGGCGCGCTGTCTTCATTGTGCGGCGGGCGATGGCCCTGGCCCGCTGCATCTCCGTGCGATGGATGGGGAGTCGCGTCCGGTAGAAGCGCCGAGTAGCCTTCTTCTTGGCGCGCACGGCCTCCGCGCACTCCGGGTCCACCAAGGCACCCGTCGGGGCGGGGGTAGGCGGAGGATCGTGGGATGCTAGTGCTTGCAGCCGCTACAACGACGGACTCGAAATATGCGATGCACTCGTCGGCGGATGGGAAGTGGGCAGTTGTAAGGGTTGTATATGTATTGTCGCGGAAGCGGGCCCAATTCGCGTTGGTAGTAATCCACCTTTCGGTACCCGAACGGTCTGGTCGGGCCGATTGAGCGTGAGTTGAATGGGGAAATGGTCACTTCCATAGTCCTCTTGGAGGACTTGCCATGTGAAATCTAGGAGGGCATCAGTCGAAACGAGGGACAGGTCTATACAGGATGGAGTGCAGGTGGTGGCATGGTAGAATGTAGGAGAGCCATCATTGAGGCACTCGAAGGAGAGCTCGGTCATGACAGTAATCAGGGTTGGGGCCATATAGGTGGAGTGTGTGTCGCCCCACAAGGGGTGGCGACTATTGAAATCGCCCAGTAGTAGAAAGGGCCTGGGGAGTTGTTGTACGACCTCCACCAGGTCATCGCGGGAGACTTGAGCGTGGGGAGGGAGGTAGATTGAGCAGACGGTGTACTGTCTATCCAGGGAAAGCCGGGCGGCAATCACCTGTAACGGGGACCGGATAGAGAGATTGTGGAAGGGGACTGCGTGGTGTATGAGAATGGCAGCCCCCTTCGAGTGCAGGTAGGAGACGGGGTGGCGATGCAGGAATATCCAGTAGGGCAGGGCATGGGCCTGGTCCCCAGGATTAGCTCCTGGAGACAGACACACACCGGACGGGAAGTGGCAATCAAGGAGTTAAGGCCTTCATAGTTCGCGAATATTCCTCTGCAGTTCCAGTGTACTATTGTGGTTTTCGGGGATCCATTAGTTGATGAAGGGGGATGGGTAAAGGTGTAGGTGCTAGGAGGTTGGAGTGTGAAGGGAGATCTGGGGTTCGCGAAGGTGAAGGATGGGTCAGGAGCATGGCTGGCTATCTACCGTTCACCAGGGAAGGAATCGGTCGGCCAGTCGATCTCCGCGGAGGTTGCGGGGTCGAGTCGGCCGAGCGAGACCGGAGGCGTGGATCACGGCAGTCAGGGGAACGTCGTGGGCTGAGAGGGTCAGAAGTGTTTTGGCGGGCTTCTGTGTTCGGGCCAGGGGGCACTTTACTTCCCAAAGTGGCGCCTCCCCGCCTGTCCGGGGTCTCACGGCGGACCCTGGGTGGCGATAGGGGGTACCAGAAGGACCGGGCGGGTGGGAGGGAGGGCGTGCTCAGGGTGGCTGACAAGGAGGGGGCCGGGGATGTTGGGGGGCAGGTACTGTGGGGGTGGAAGGAGGTGAACCAGAGTGGTCTCGTGGAGGGGTGGAAAAAATGGCACCAGGAGGCAAGGGCAGATCCATGAGACTCATGGGCGCGGCCGAGCTCCCCTCGGCCACACCGTGTAGCTGCGCCAGGGCCGCATCCACTGGATCCTCGGGGGAGAGGATGTTGTTCAAATTGGGTCTCGTCGTGGGGGGCGGGTCATGTATTTCGGCAACTATTGTCAGAGTCTGTGGGGGTAGAGTGGTGGGACTTCCGCGGTGGGGAGAGATGGTCCTTGTAGACGAAGTGGGGGTGTGAGGGTCCGACGTCTTCTAGTTCTAGGGGAAGAGGGAGAGACACGTTGAAAGGCCGGAGGGTCTGGCGACTCGCTCCGGCGTCTCCGCCTCGTCGGCTTGCTCCGGGCGGTAGGTTCGGGCGTGTGCAGAGAGTACTGGGAGGGCAGGGTTTGAGGTGGATGGGGCCTGGGTGTCCTGGTCCCAGACTCTTGGGGGATTTGTGGCAGGTGTGGTGTGTGAAGAGAAGGGATGGTGGGGGGACAGGGACAGGAAACCGTCGGGTCCTGCGAGGATTCCCTTTGGGAGGGACAGGGAGCAGTGGTCGAGGGGGGTTTCAGAGGCAGGCCAGGGCGGCGTGCTGAGATGACAAAGCCGAGAGCAGCGGCGTAAGACACCCCCGGCCTCACCTCCCGACTCTGCACCCTGTCTCGTGTCTCACGGGGGCTAAGGAAGTCCGTTACCTGTAGGCCTCGGACCTCCTACTCGAACTTGAAGAAAAGGCATTCGCGGGATGAAGAGGGGTGTGCGCCTTCACAATTGGAGCATTTGGGTGTGTTGGGGCATCTGTCAGGGTGAGCGATTTGTCCACAATGAACACACAGTTGATGCGGCTGCCGACAAACGGAACTAACGTGTCCAAACTTGTTGCATTTAAAGCAACGGGTCGGGTCTGGGATGTATGGGCGGACAGAAAACTCGCATGACGCGCGGTCTCCCATACCCCATACAATGCGGTCGGGAGGGATTAAGGTATTGAAAGTAAGGAGCAGACGCGGGGTGGGGGAGGGGGTGCCTCCCTGTCGGGATGTGAAGCGATAAATCTTAGTGACTCCCTGGGGTGCGAGGTCCTCCAGGAGCTCGTTCACTGCGATCGACAATAGGCGGGTGGCGTAAATAGTGCCCTGACTCTGGTTCAGGCGAGGGTGTGGGGAAACGGACACCGAGCATCCAAGGACCTCAGTGACGGAGAGTAGGGCTTTTGTCTCTGCGGCTGAGCGTGATTTTACGAGGAGGGAGCCATCCCTCTGTGGGCGTACATCATAGCGGCTGGAGTTGCTGTGGGTTCGGATCGCCTGGAACGTCCGTTCAGAGTTGGTCGGAAGGGACCCAGAGGTAGGCCGGATCACCAGGAATTTGTGGATACTTGGAAGGGAGAGGGAGGCTGTAGATCGAAGTGGACTGGGATATCCAACGGTCGATAGGATGGCCGTGAATGCCGGCTTCCCCGTCCGCCGCGGGGCTCTCTCCGTGGGGAGGTGGGGACGGCGGGTGAGGGGGCATATGGGGAGAGCAAGAAGCCGGGTTTTGGGGGCAAGTCCTGGGTGGAACTTGACTTGCCCGAAAGCGGCTGAGGTGGGCTGGGGCGAGACCCCTGCTCCAGAGAGTGTATGTCCAAGGGCATATTCGAAGGACGGGCTGGGGTCGGCAACGGAAAAGGAGAGTGCAAGCGTTCCGCTTCCACAGGGGGGTCAACCCCATCAGGATGCGGTCTTCCAGTGGTAGAGGATTCGAGGGCCTGGTTGCCCACCATCCAAGTGTTGAGAGAAGTAGTAGTCCGAGAATGAGAAGCAGTAGTGGTAAGCCGAGGGGGAGAAGTAGCCATAGCAAACAAAAAGAAAACTTCATCCCCCACGCGCATCCAGCCACCACCGACTCCAACAAGGGAAAGGCGAATCGTGGGCACACTCGGTCCCACCGCCAGTAGATGTCATGCAGGGGAGATACACCCACACCCAGTCCCCGTGCCTAAAAGGCGAACACTCTCATCCAACGCGCGGTGAGAGTTGGTAAGATCAGGGCTTGGTTTAAGGGCGACAAGGGTGAAGGAGAATCACCTCCCTCACCCAAGGTCCAAGGGAAGGGTCAAATCAAAGTCAAAAAAAAAAAAAAAGCCAGAAGGATGTGGGGAGAGAAGCAGAAAGAAAGAGAAATATAAGCAGGAGATCAGCCGGATCCCCAGACGGGTCCAATGATCTACGAAGGCAGAGGAGATTCCCCTTACATCAGAGGAAGATGCATTCCCACATTGGCCATAGAGGGACGCGCCCGATAGCTCCGGACAAAGCAAAGGGGATTTATATATCCTGGCTCCTCTTGCGAGGTGAGACAAGGCTCCTTGCTCTCTCCTATGCTGTTTAATGTGTATGTTGACGGATTAATTGCTTCACTTAATGAGGCAACAGTGGGATGTTGTATAGATAACACAAGGATAAGTAACTTAGTTTATGCCGATGATATGGTGTTAATAAGTCCCTCTGTTAAAGGTCTGGATCGGCTACTAAAAGTCTGCGAAGTATATTCGCAGAAACATATTTATTCTTAATTTTACAAAAAGCTAAGGTGATGCAATTTCATCCTAAAAGCTGTAATCAGCCAGCTGATATTAGGTTTAAAATGAATGGTGAAGTAATTGAGGAAGTACAAGAGTTTAAGTATTTGGGTCAAACTATTACCAGCTCGTTGAGTGATGACTCAGATATAAGAAAACAATCTCGAAGCCTTTGTACTAAAGCGAATATGACTATAAGGAACTTCCAGTTCTGTACAAGTGAAGCTAAAAACACTCTCTTTCGTACTTTCTGCAGTAATATATACGGACAGCAACTCTTGGTGAATTATAAAAAAGGTTCTGGCAGAAACCCTAAATTTGCTGCACAACAGGTCTTTCAGACTCCTGCATAAATTACCCCCGAGATGCTCAACTTCGCAAATGTTTGCTACCCGCAATGTCCCGAGCTTCCCGGAGGTAACAAGACGTGCTCAATAGTCTAATGCAAAGAATTAAAAAATCAACCCGATATCAAAGTTATTCATCAGTCCTGCCGTATGTCCTCTAAGCTATGGAATTCTTGGTACGAGAACGTCTGTCTGTTGCTCCACTTAACTTCGACATTACTGTACTATTTCTCATTAATTGTATTTCTTTCCTTAGTATTTGAATTGTCATTGTATTCTATTGTCAGTTTGTGTTATTATTTGTCATATGGACTATGGTCTGCCAATAAACTTTTTCATATATATATATATATTTATATATAAGTGTGTGTGTGTGTGTGTGCCCGCCCTTCCTGCAACAACTGAATCTCATCAATTTGCATAAAAACAATTATAAATTGTAATATTGATATTATTATTATTATTGTGTTGCTGTTAATATTTTCATATTGTGTCTCCATTGTCTATCATTTAATATATATATATATATATATATATATATATAATATATATATATATATATATATATATATATATATATATATATATATATATATATATATATATATATGAAAATTATTTCACGAAAGTAACACGTGAAAAATATTTATGATGAATAAAACCACGAAGGAAAGGAAACACAAAATGGTGCTCAAGCGCTTTCGTCTAATGACATCCTCAGGAACACTCATTGCTTTAAGTTGAACTAAATTGTGACCCTACTGAATAAGAGGCTATTTCATATTTACTGATCATTTTATTTTTTAAAATAAAACAAAAAAAAATTGTTCACTACAGTTAACTTTTACCATGACAGGTACATATGTCTAGGAATGTATTAACTTTCACACTATCATATGTATACAATATACAGATGTGTGTTATGATCACTCTGTATACCTTTCGCATGCCTTATATATATATAGAGCAAAGAAAAATAAAATTATTATTATTATTATGTACCTGTAAAGAGCAACTCTCCCTTATCAAGCATTCTCCTTATGGCACCGCCCTTGATGCCATGGTATGCCATGTGCCACGACTCATTGTTTTCTCCAACGGCCGTCACGAGGGCGAAGCGGCACCAACCAACTGGTTGAGTGTACTGTTTTGGCGGATTTCCTGCAACAGACCAAAAGTTTTATTATATATATATATATATATTCTCTTTCTCTCTCTCTCTCCAGCGATAATGCGCTCGAAAAAGTTTTCACCTTCATTATGATACCGCGCCAAAAGACGAGAGCAGACGTCCATACCTGGATCCATCACTATGAATCAAAAAGCAAACGACAGAGCATGCAATGGAAGCATCTAACATCTCCCATTGCAAGGAAGTTCAAAGCGCAGCCGTCAGCGGTAAAGTTATGCTAATACTGTTTTGAGATACACGAAGCCCTATCCTTGAACATTATCTAGAGCGTGGAACTACAGTAACAAGTGCATCGTATTCTGACATGCTTCGGAATGAGTTAAAGCGAGCAATTCGCACAAAACGGAGAGGGAGATTGTCGGAAGGTGTTATTCTGTTACACGACAATACGCGCCCTCATACCGCTGCACAGACTAGAAAATACCTTCAAGAACTTAAATTTGAAGTTCTCGACCATCCAGCCTACAGTCCAGACCTGGCACCTTCCGATTTTTACCTGTTTGGACCACTAAAAGACGCCTTGAGAGGTCAGCGATTCCAAGGCGATGATGACCTGAAGGAGGCGGTGCATGACTGGCTATGCACACAGCCAAAAACATTCTTTTGTGATGGCATTAGGAAGCTTGTAGATCGCTGGACTAAGTGTATTGAGAAACAGGGAGAATATGTTGAGAAGTGATGTGTTTATAATCTATCAGATGTGAAAATAAAATTGTGAAAATAAAAAGTGCGGATACTTGTTGAATTACCCTCGTACATATGGAAAATACTTGAAGGCTCTGTCCCTAACATTAGAAATGAAATAGAAACAAACTGGAATGAGAGAAGAGGCAGATTTTGTACGGTCCCAGCTGCGGTGGGACAAGGGGACATGAAAACGAGGATGAAAAATACCCTCAGAATACGAGGCCCAAAGCTTTTCAATGTCCTTCCAAAAGAAGTGAGGAATCTCCAGCACACCGACCTGAATAACCAAGGACCAGCTGGACAGATTCCTGTGCAAAGTCCCTGACCAGCCATGCGTGGCTGGCTACGAGGGCAGGAGAAGATCAGACAGGAATTCCCTCCTTCATCAAATCCCGCAAATGAGGAGGGATGCTGCAGAGGGGTCGACCGCAGGTCGATCCTGAACCGTAACAAAAGTACACACACACACACACACACTGTAGGGCGGGTTGATATTTTTTATTCAAAAGTGATACATTGTTGGGGTTTCGTATGGGTCACAGTAGTCACCCAGTAAAATATTTCGCGTAGCCTAAGTCTCGTACCCCTGGCACAAATTTTTGGTTTATAGTTTCAATTTGCCAAAATGTACATTTTTCAGTAAAAACTCCGATAAAAATTGTTTCAGCTGTGTTAAACTCCTGTTTCTTATTTTTTTATTCAAACTCAAAGAAAATGACATTTTTACGTGTTTTTGAGTATATACTACGAGGGCCACTCAATATACAGGGTGTACATAAAGTCAAGATCTACTTTTGTGAAGCACTTGGAAATTATATGGAATTCAATCATAAAATGATAAAGTGGTAACATTTATTAAATAATTAATTAAGAGTAGGATTCGACGTGACGCCCATCAGTATCCCGCACAGCTCAAATCGTTCCGCAGCATTTCTAAACACATTCTGGAGCATTTGCGGGGTTATGTTATCTGCAGCAGTTCGTATACGTGTACGTAAGTTTTCAAGACTCGTAATCTTCGTCTGATAGACGTGCGATTTGATAAAGCCCCATGCAATGAAATCTAAAGGGGTTAAATCTGGTGATCTCGCTGGTCAAGGTCTGTTGCTTCCGCGTCCGATCCAGCGATTTGGAAAACGTCCATTTAGATAATCCTGAACAATTTTGGCATAGTGACAAGGAGCACCATCATGTTGATAGACGACGGGGATAGGATTGTTAGTACCGTCGTCTATCAACATGATGGCGCTCCTTGTCACTCTGCCAAAATTGTTCAGGATTATCTAAATGGACGTTTTCCAAATCGCTGGATCGGACGCGGAAGCAACAGACCTTGACCAGCGAGATCACCAGATTTAACCCCTTTAGATTTCTTTGCATGGGGCTTTATCAAATCGCACGTCTATCAGACGAAGATTACGAGTCTTGAAAACTTACGTACACGTATACGAACTGCTGCAGATAACATAACCCCGCAAATGCTCCAGAATGTGTTTAGAAATGCTGCGGAACGATTTGAGCTGTGCAGGGATACTGATGGGCGTCACGTCGAATCCTACTCTTAATTATTTAATAAATGTTACCACTTTATCACTTTATGATTGAATTCCATATAATTTCCAAGTGCTTCACAAAAATAGATCCTGACTTTATGTACACCCGGTATTTTGCCCCCTTTTTTTTTCGTTCCAAGTTTCCTTGTAAGTTCCAGAAATTTTGTACACAAGTAGTTACATACCTTTTTCACAAGTTTTTATTTTTTCACATAGTCTCCATCCTTTTCTACAGCTTTCCTCCACCTCGAAACAAGGGTCTTTATTCCTTGCTGGTAAAAGTCCGCTGGGTTCCGCTGGAGCCACCTCTTAACCTCCTCAACAACCTCATCGTCACTCAAACTTTCTTCCACGAATAACATCCTTCATTGGCCCAAACAAATGGAAGTCTGAAGGTGTCAGATCCGGGCTGTATGGAGGGTGGGGTAACACAGTCAAGCGCATTTTTGTGATGGCCTCTCTTGTTTGCAAACTGTTGTGTGGTCTTGCGTTATCGTGCAAAGGAAGGACGTCTTCCAGTTTTCTCTCCGGTCGAACTCGCTTTATACGTAGCTGGAGTCTCTGTAGGGTAGCAATATATGCCTCAGAGTTGATTGTTTGTCCTTTGTTCATAATGTCCAACAGAATCACCCCTTTCATGTCCCAGAAGATGGTGGCCATAACCTTTCCTGCAGAGGGAGCCATTTTGAAATTTTTCTTGCGTGGCGAGTCTGCGTGATGCCACTCCACGGATTGGCGTTTTGTTTCAGGTTCAAAGTGGTGTAACCAAGTCTCATCCCCAGTCACAATTCGTGAAAGGAAGTCATCCCCTTCTGTCTCGTATCGAACCAACGATTCGGAAGCAATTTCTTTTCTTTGGGCTTTGTGATCTTCAGTCAGTTGGCGAGGAACAAACCGTGAACACACTTTTGAGTATCCCAGTTGCCGAATTATCGTATTCACACTTCCTTCACTAATTCCTAGCTCTTTGTATGTAACGCGCCGATTTAATGGAATGATGCTGTTAGCACGTTGCACAGTGAGAGATGTCATGGCCAATGCCAGGCAATTGCTGCGTGGCTCATCATCGAGGCTGGCTCTCCTTCTCTCCAATGATCTCACACGTTTAGACCAGCATCCAACTGTGCTTCGATCAACAACAGCATCTCCATAAACATTTTGTAGATGTTTGTGAATATTTCCAATGGTTTCCTTCTCTGCGGTTAAGAACTCAATAACAGCTCTCTGTTTACGATACACATCACTGTCAGACGCCATTTTTGAAACTGCATTAACCAACGGTTTTATACAAGGGCGTTTAAAAGCAGTTTTATACAAGGAGGGGAGGTTCAAACTGGAAAAATCCTGTTATGTGAAGCGCAGAAAGTTCAAACTTACGGCCCATAAAACATTTCAGCCCCATGGCCTATTATTTAGTTAAGAAAAAAGGGTGGGGCAAAATATATTGAGTGCCCCTAGTATATATTAAGATAAAAAATAAGGAACAAATTAATGAATTACATAACATTTTTGAGAAATTAAAGAAGAGAACTTGTCTTCTACAAGAAAAAGAAAAAAACATTACCTAATGAAGTGCTCTTTTGCACGATGCATAAACTCTTAAGCTATTTTGAATGTAACACTACATGCTTATTTATTTCACTGTCCTTTCCATTCAAATTCAGATAATCTTTGCCGTGATTCCAGTAGGTTAAGAATATATTTTTGGCGATTTTCGTAGCCAATTCCCACATCAGATGCATTCTTGACTAGATTCACAGCGCTTTCTACTCCTTGGCTGTGACAAGGAAAGGCTGGTATTTTGAGTGATTCTTGTCTTGCTTGCAAAGTTCCTTATTGCTGAAGTTTCTCAAAAGTGGAGGCGGATAAATTACCTCTTTCTGCCAATCAATCATTTCAGTGTAGTCTGAAGAATCAAAATTAAGAGTTCGAGGTAGGTCAAAGTTTCTTGATCCAGAAAATGTACTTCTTGAGAGAATGATTCTCTGGCTTGCAACCTAACTTCTCTTCTTGAGTCTGTTATCATCAATAATAGAATATTTTCGGGGTTCGCAAAGTATGAGTTATTCTGAAACACTGGTTCCATGATCCATCTGTATTTCTCCTTCAAGTCGCGCAGCAGATACCCGAAGTACTAAAAGTTAGATGATCCGTCAGATGCCAGTGGATGACTTAACTCAAAACCATCCTGGAGCATGGGTTGGATCTGGTGTTGACACACACAGTCTAAGAATTCTATTTGCTCTAGTTAGCCAACGAGCATGATGAATTGTACCAGGAGATCTTTCTGCCAGATCTTTTGAGACATTTCCAGATTGAACAGCTAGGCACATACTGTAGAGATACTTTTGGTCACTGCTTAAAGCATTAACATCAGATGAAATTTCATGAATGTTTCCTTTAACAGGAGAAAAAGCAACCACTTCCAGTTTTGTTAGATCAGTTTTCAATATATTTCCAATTGAACCCTTGAAAGTACTTGGGCCTGTTGTTTTTCCATCTATTGCTTCGTAGACGAGCCTGAATGGTAGTTCGTTCATATGAAGAAGGCATACCAACCACTGAACAGACCTATTCAGATAGATTTCAACAAGCTTTATTACTCCACCGATTCTTCCAGTGTTCACAGCAGTGTTTTTAGAGTGTCTGAACTTTCCGAGTCCACCATTACAGTAATCAGCTCTTCTGCTACACAACGAGCATTTCCATGATCAGGCGTTACATGATCTATATAGATATTTTTAGGCTCTTTAACAATGACGAAGTGCTCTTCTTTGATCTTGCCTGCCCTGGTTAATGTGTCAATTGTGTCATCTCTTCTCCCAGCAAAGCCAATGCATTCTATTCCTATATTCTCCGACTTAACCCTGGTACTCAATTTTTTACCTACTCGTGCTCTTTCCCTCTCCAGCTTCTTTCTATTAATCATGTTGCCCTGATCCAGGATTCCCATATCTTTTAAAGCAGCATTAACAATTGCTGCTGCTGCCCTGCAACTCACTCTGTAACGATCTGCGGTCACTGCTAACTCTTCATAGGTATATTTGTTCTGCTCATTCTCTATTAACTCTATACCAGGCACGAAGTCTTCATCCTCTTGGTCGGTCTCTACCTCCATGCTCTCAGCACCGGCTGCATCCTGTGATTCCTATGTTGAAGGGACAACTGTGATAGCTTCAGTCAATTCTGCTTGTAATCTCATTCAGTGTTCGTGTTCTTTTGGAGCTCTAGCAAGAGACCTTTTTCTCATCAAAGCAACTTTTCTATCAATTGGCCCCAGTTGGCTTAATCTTTGCTTCTGTCCTACAAAAGAATCCCACTCAGCAATTGTTATTTTATCCTCGCACCAGCAGGCATTTCTATCAATCCCTTTATCGTAGCAATCACAGGTACATACATCAAACATAGCATCATACTCAGAAACTTTTTGTTAAAATCTCTCATCTCTTCGGTTTATAGGAACCTTGTTCAACTTTGAGGCTGCTTCTATCACTCTAACAACTTTCTGAAAGATTCCGCCAGTACTTATTGTAGGGAAAGAGAATCCTTCTCCATATGCTTTCAACGTCTATTGCGACTATGTTACAACATTCATTAAAAGTAATCGATTTATTCGATTTAGCCTCTTCTCGTCGTTGCACAAAGTTGTAGTGCCTCACAACATTTGCTTTTGTTGGTGTCATAGCTGCTGGAAACTCGGAAGATGTCCAAAGGCTGCATTTGACGACTTTTTTCTAGTCGTCATGATTAATTTGACTTAATAACCAATAATTTAACTTAAAAACCAATAGTTTGAATCAATAACCAATAATAATTTCACTTAATCAATAATCTGAAAAATAAAATATAAGTTTTTTGCAAAAAGTACTCAAAAAATTAGGGTTGCCAGACTTTTTGGCACATTGTGAAATTTGGCCACAAAGTGGCCAATCTGGCAACCTTGAATAAAACAAAAAAGTATCCATAAATAAAGAAGATACCCATTTGATTTAAATAAGGGCAAATAAGGTCTTCTAACTTATTTTTAACATATCTTAGATTGATGTTCAGAATAGGTTCAAAGCTTATTGCGAAATCTCAGCTAGAAGAGTGGGGAAAAAGGGGGGATTATGGGCGAGGGGTACAGGGGGCCGCACAGAGCTCAACTTTTGATATGTTATTTGTTAACCCAAATGAAAACCGTCACATAGTGTCGTTTTAAAAAAAAAAAAAACCCCAAAAACTTGTTTTGACTCGCCCTAAAACTAAAATTTATACAGGCGCTCCTCGAATTACGTATCGTCGACTAACGTAAATTAGAGGTTAGGCAGAAAAATATTTTGCAAATCGAATTGCAAAATATTTTTACGGAGTATACGTAAAGTTAAAATTCAACTTTAGTTTACTATTCTATACATTCTGTTCTGTTTATCTGTAGTACTGCACACATACATCATTTTATGACAGTTAGTACGCATCTCACGTCGAGTAGGTAGGCTACGTACACAGTTCATCATACAGTTTACCTTAATTTCCGACTTGTGTAAAATTCGACTTACGTAATGGGTCCAGGAACGTAACTCTTACGTAAGTCGAGAAGGCATATATATATATATATATATATATATATATATATATATATATATATACAGGGCCGGATCTAGAAGTTGCGAGGCCCTAGGCAGATCTAGAAATTGCGAGGCCCTAGGCCTATATACAGGGTGTTTGAAAACTTTCTGTACAAATTGTAATGGGGGATAGGCAACACCAAGACAAACCCTTTTCGTCTATAAGTGTATGTCCGCTGACGTCACCATTCGGCGAGAGAGGGCGCCGGTGCAATTGGCTAAAAGGTGAAGTGGGCTAGACTCGCGCTTGCCGCGGGCATTCTTAAATCGGACGTAGTACGCGTAACATGTTTATTTAAAGAAGGTGCTAAAAGTTGCGACCGGTAGCATCAATGCATGCCCGACAGCGTCGAAGCATTGACCGACGTACACGTCGAAAGATTCCCGGCATTTCGGGAACAGTTCCAGCGGCGACAGCGATTCTTGCTACGAGGTCTTCTTCTGAGTAAATGGGAGTCTCGTACACGAGGTTCTTCATGTGTCCCCACAGGAAGAAATCGAGGCATGTTAAATCGGGCGATCTCGGTGGCCAGGCTACGGGCCCACCCCGGCCTATCCATCGGTCCCCAAAAGTGGCGTTCAGATAATCCCGCACATCGTTGCTGGAGTGTGCTGGGGCCCCGTCGTGTTGAAACCACATTCGTCTACGAATAGCCACGGGAACATCTTCCAGCAGTTCCGGCGTTTCTTCAAGAAATATCCGATAAACCCGCCCGTCGAGTCGGGCAGGCAGCAGGTACGGCCCAATCAACTTACCATGGACGATACCCGCCCAAACATTGACGGCGAACCGTTCTTGATGAGCATACACCCGTGTAGCATGTGGATTTGCGTGCGCTCACACGTGAGAATTGTGCATGTTAAACACACCCTCACGTGTGAAACAGGCCTCATCTGAGAACAGCACATAAGCCGGAAAATTAGGCTGCACCGCTGTCTGCTGCAGAAACCAGCGTGCGAATTCCACACGAAGAGGATAATCCCGAGGTTGTAATGCCTGGACTCTCTGACGATGAAACGGATGTAACTGCTGCTCGTGCAACACTCTCCAGACCAGGTCGTGGTTCACACCGAGGATACGTGCAACACCTCGCGTGCTTGCGCTTGGATTGTCCTCAAATCGCCGTAGGATTTCTTCTTCCATGTCAGGAGTGCGCACGTTTCTCTCCCGACCAGTGTCATGCATGTTTGCATGGAATGTTCCAGTTTCTCGCAGACGCCGATGCAAATGCGCAAACGTTTGGTGTTTTGGCACACGTCTGTTTGGGAAGCGCTGTCGGTACAACCTCACAGCAGCTCTTCCGTTTCCATTGGCAGCCCCATACACCATATGCATGTCAGCCATCTCAGCAGTCGTGAAGCGCTCCATGTTACGCGTACTACGTCCGATTTAAGAATGCCCACGGCAAGCGCGAGTCTAGCCCACTTCACCTTTTAGCCAATTGCAGCGGCGCCCTCTCGCGCCGAATGGTGACGTCAGCGGACATACACTTATAGACGAAAAGGGTTTGTCTTGGTGTTGCCTATCCCCCATTACAATTTGTACAGAAAGTTTCAAACACCCTGTACGTATATGAAAATATGGACTTAATTATCGGTACTATACCAGCAATATTAGAATCCCGCATAGACAGAACTATGCCAGCACTTAAAAATTAAACCAAACCAAAATAATCACGCATGGAAATTGTATAAGAAATATAAATAAACCATACAAATAAGTATAAATTATAATATGAATCAAGATTTGTATCGAAAATATAAGACAATGATTTCTAAGATTTATATAATATTATAGGTAATGACTTTCCATAGTATACAAACGTTTTTCATATGTGATGTATAAGAGATGTTGACATTTCATTTTTTATAATAGTGAGCGATCGACTTATCAGGCTAAATATTAATGCTTTAATATTTGGTTCAGATGCTCCTTGAATATTACAGCAATGCTTTTCTACTTTTCTTCGAGCTAAACTCTTCAATTAATTGAGAATAATCTAATGAATTTGTTATATCGTTTTCTATTGATAACATAGCTAATGATTGCAATCTCGCTTGAGACATGGTGGAACGCAAATATGTTTTAATAAGTTTGAGACGCGAGAAACTTCTTTCAGCCGAAGCAACAGTAACTGAGATGGTTAATACTATTCGAAGTGCAACATAAACATTAGGATAAATCTCACTTAGTTGTTTTTGCACTATATAAACAAGGGCATTTCCGAGATCTGTTTTCTGAGGTATAAACCTGCAAAGTACTTTAAGTTCTTCATAGAGTTCTAAATCATTAATATCACTTAAACAGAACGTGCAAAACGGCTTGAGCGAGGCCCCCTTTGGCGCGAGGCCCTAGGCGATCGCCTAGTTCGCCTATAGCTAAATCCGGGCCTGTATATATATATATATATAATATATATATATATATATATATATATATTAGGGTAGGTTGATTTTGGAACTTGGTTCTTGGACTAGTCTAGATAGAAAGGTATTAATGTATAAAAAACGTTGCACCAACTCATATTTGTGAAAATGATTGTATTTTTTGAGGATTGTTAATTATTTTTAAGTTGTAAAATTGCCGAATTTTACGCGTAAAATCGCGCGCGCGGCATTCGCGCAATGTAAACAAACAAAATATCGGACCTTATTTCATCAAAATAATCAATTAAAATTCGGCTTTTTTAACAAAACGATGCTTGAAACTTATTGTAAATGCATTATAGATGTTTATTAGTGTATTATTTTGTATTTTTTAATGATATTTACCTATAAAATGTGTTTTAAATTAAGTTATTTTATGATGCGTTCATTTAATTGTGTTTATTTTCAGATATTTCATAAAAATGGGTAAAAAACGGAAGTCTGCAGTGTTAACTCGAAGTGATAGTGCCAAAAAATTCAGTGGCCAGCCTTCCCATTTGGATAAAACAGAGCCTCCTACCCTCCGCCAAGTTATTCAGTACAGTTATTTCCTCTAAAACAGCCACCCGGACTTGAAAGACTATGATATTGCTAAAATGATAGCAAAGGATGTGATTGAGATCTGGCAGGCAGTGAACCCGGGGCTGCCCCTGTATGAGGAATATTATGTAGTGAAATTGGTGGATAAAGTGTGCTTCAAGAAAGCAAGAGAGATAAATAGGAAATCTCTTTCTACAGTCCAGGAGCAGAATCTGGAGGAAAAGCTGGATAAACTTTTTGACATTTCTGCTTGCACCTGTAAGCTACCTGTTCGTCCCTGTGATGACAATGCTGTGAAGTGCAAGAAAGAAAATTGTCAAACACAGCACATAATCTGCACTTGTCCTCCCAATAAGAAGGTAATGCTATTATTTTTTTAACTTTTAACTGGCTAACTTAGTGCGACTAGGTGCCTTTTAAATGGAAGGAAATTCAATGCTTGTAATTGAAAAATATCCGCATTTTCCTCCTGTAATCTTCCTTACCCCCCACCTGGTAATAGAAATTAATAATCAATTTTTTTCAGGATTTTCTCTCTTATTTTAGATCCGCTATTTAATATACTTTAATATTTCAGGTTCCAGTAGAAGAGAGGGAATACTTGAGAGATCAGAGGGCCAAAATAGGACCCAAGGGCTCTTTCCAGCTGGGATCTGTGGATAAAGCTGCTGTGAAGAGAGACCAGAGGGCTGCAGCTGAAGCAGAAAGGTTACAGAGCCAGATTCAACAGCAGCAGGAAGTGGATTTGGCCACTTTTGCCTCCACAAGATATTTCTTTTGAATCCAGCTCAGGAGAATCAGGAGAGGTAATATATTTTTTTTCTTATCTCTTATTCCATTTTTACCCAAATTTATCCCTACTTTTTGTCCCTATTTCCCCCCTTTTTTCGCCGACTTTTTACCCATTTTTTCCTCCTATTTCCCCCCCCCCCCCCATTTTCGTTTAAGTAATTTATTCTTATTTCCGCCCATTTTCGTCGATTTTTACCCATATTTTTCCCTACTTTTTCCCCCATTTTCGCTTTAGTAATTTATTTTTTATTTTCACTTCAGCCATCTGGTGGTGAAGCTGAAGAGTTCAAGCCAAGGAGGCACCCAAGTGTAGGTTACAGCTTTTTGAAAACCCCCAGATATGCCATGGAACTGATCAGGGGTGATGTTTCTTCCAATCTTGGGGCAAGTCTTGCTAATGCCTTCCTCCTGGACTTACAAGCTATGGACCTGCTTAAGCCTGGCCTTGATGTGAAACAGACAATAGTTGATAAATCGAAAATGGACAGGGAAAAAGCTAGAATGAAAGTGAAAAGTGATGAAAAGCACAATGAGGGTCTGGAAAAGTTAGTCTGTATTGAGGTTGATGGGAAAGTTGACAAGGACACTTTGCTGTACAGAGAAGTTAAGGATTAAAATGGGGAGACTAAGCTGAAGAAAGGAAAGGGACAAGAGCACCATTTGACTTTCACAAAGGAGCCGTGAACTGAAAGTGGAACATATCTTACTCACAGAGTCATCCCAATTAAAGATGCGACTGGAGTTCTTCTTGGGGAAGAAGTTGCTAGTGTCTTGGAGGAATTTAACAGTGACTGTTCATACCCTGAAAGCTGTCCTCCTTGACAACACAAATACAAACACTGGCTGGGAGGGAGGTCTTGTAACAGCTCTGGAAAATAAAATTGAGCGGAAATTGCACACCATTGGCTGTTCACTCCATCAGAATGAGCTTCCTTTCAGAGCTGTTTTCAAGCACCTTGATGGCAGTACCAAAAGTCCCACTGCTTTCACTGGTCCGCTGGGAAAACTCTGTGAAATTGACTACCAAGATCTGCCACAAGTGGAATTCACCAAACTCAGTGGCCCCCTGGATGACATGGAATTTGCTGAGGAGACACTGAATGATCTCAGTAGCGACCAGAGGCTTCTTTTGGAATATGTGCTTGGAATCTCCAGGGACAAAGTCAACCCAAGATTTGCTGCCTGGAAAACTGGACCATTAAACCATGCAAGATGGTTGACTTTGGCAATTAGATTGATATGTCTGTGGACCAGAGGTGCTTACCCTCCAGAACTACAGGATAAGCTTTACCAGGCCATCAAGTTCATTGTGGAAGTGTATGCAGTCAGTTGGTTTGAGATCAAAAGGGACAGCAAGTTCCACAATCAGCAGCTGTACATCTTCAACATGATCCAGAGGATCAAGCAGCAGTCTGAAGAAATCCAGGGTGTTGCTTTCAAGAACCTGAAGTACAATGCTTTTGCCTTGCTGCCCAAGAATGTGCTGTACTCCATGATGAAGTCTGATGACTTGGAAGTGAGAGAAGCTGCTCTCAAGAAAATTCTGTCCATCAGGTAAGCATTTATTAATTTTAAAAAATGTGAAAAAAAAATTTGATTATGGGGATTTATTTAATTAAAAACAGGCCCGAGTTCTATAAATCCCCACAATCGAATTTTTTTTCACATTTTCCTATCGCAATTTCCCCCTTCCCCTCTGATAATGGAAATAATCTTACCTTCTTCCTGAAAAAAAAATTGATTATGGGGATTTACAGAACTCGTTTTTTTTTTTTTTTTTTTTTTTTAAATCAGCAATTCTGAGACTAATAGGGATTATATCTTAAACTGGAATAAAAAATAAATTAATTATTATTCTTTCAGAAGTGGGAAACCAGCCAAGAAGAGGCTGGAGATCACAGCCATCAACATTGAAGCTACCCACTGGTCAACTAATCAACCTTTCTCAAAGTGGCATCTGTGAACCTACTCTCACAGAAGACTTTTCTGACCAGGAGCTTCAAGAAGCATTGCTGAATGGCACCAAGCTGGAGCTGCCTGATCTGCCTTCACATTCTCAGTGTGTTGAAAGGGCCGTGAAGCTGACATCTGAAGCTTCCCATACTGTTTATGGACTCGAATCAAGGCACAAACACATTCTGGCCAAAGCCCTAAGCCGCCAGATGAGGCCTTCCTTTGCTTCTAAGGGCTCTTACAGTGAAAATTATGATGATCTTGGGATCTAAATGTGTCTATTTGACTCTGTACGTTTTTTTTTTTTTTTTTTTTTTCAATAAAATTAACTTTTTTCAGGATTTTTTTATGAAAATAGCGTTTTTTTCGGCCAAAAATTGCGAAAATGCGATATTTTTCGGTACGATTTCTTGATTTTTGAAACGGTTTCCTCAAAAAACGGTTAAAGCTAGGGATCTGAAAGTTTTTTGTCAGTTATTATCATATTAAGCCCTGACTATCTCGACTAGTCCAAAGTCGATATCTAAAAAAATGCGGAAAATCAACCTACCTTAATATAAGCACACCGGACAAAAAATTAGTCACCCCTCTCAGAATGTACCTAATAACGTGTGACGGCGCCTCTGGCCTTGATAACCGCACGAATCCGGCGAGGCAGAGACTCTACGAGGTTGTGCATGTACTGAACATCGATTTGCTCGTTCATCAGCCGGTCCCGAAGTTCCGCCAGAGTCCGTGGGTGTCTACTCCTGCGCTTCACTTTCTGTTTCCAGCCTGAACAACACCTTCGACGCATTCAGGATTAAAGGCTTCATTGGACCTGCGATGTACTCGTCGCCTCCCATCATTGGAGAACAAACAAAAACGGGACTCATCGGACCAAATTACACGTTTCCAATCTGCCGCAGTCCAGTTTTTGTACCTCTGAGCCCATTTATAACGTGCCAATTTGTGACTTGCTGTTAACAGCGGCCTCTTCCGTGGTACCCTGCTCCAGATGTCCATCGCATGCAGTTCTCGTCGCAATGTCCGTTCGGAAATTGGTCGCTGGAGAACCTCATTGGTTTCTTGGAGCAATTGTTCTCTGGTTTGAAAACGATTTGCAGTTACTAGACGAGAAACATGGCGGCGGCCCCTATTGTCGAGAATTGTTTTCCGGCCACAGTTACGCCGTCGATTGTCAGTTGATTGCGAACTACACCACTCTTTGTAAACTCGCTGGACAGTACGCGTTGACACACCAACAAATTGGGCTACTTCAGACATTTTGTGTCCGTGGGCTCTGCTAAACACGATGGCTCCTTTTTGCCACTGAGTAACGTCTGCCTCACGACCCATTTTGCAGACTATATCCAACACACACTTTGTTCTTCACCACTTCACGAAACAGATCTGATCCTGTGTGCTACGGCACCGCTACTTGTCACTTACCAATGCTACATCAGCGCCCTCTGTGTGACCTTGAACTTCCTACTATCGGTGCTATTAGGGGTGACTAATTTTTTGTCCGGTGTGCTTATATATATATATATATATATATATATATATGGGATGAATTTCACAATTAAACACGTGAAATGAATGAATGCTGCAAACCCACAAGGAAAAAGAAAAACGATTCCAAGGCCTTTCGTGTATTCAGAGCTACACATCGTCAGAGAATGACGAGGTGTAGCTCTGAATACACGAAAGGCCTTGGAATCGTTTTTCTTTTTTCCTTGTGGAATTGCAATATATATATATATATATATATATATATATATATATATATATATATTATATATATATACACACACATATACACACACACACATATATATATATATATATATACACACACACACATATATAATATATATATTTTTTTTTTTCCAGATTTACCGCCGATTCGTACCTAAAGAGGCGGTACATATCTCGGCGAGGCAGTGAGTGGGTGATGTCACTATGCTAGGGGCGGTAGACTAGGGGAATGAGTAAAGGTCAGTCGATGGATAATGGGTAGGAGGGGTACGGTTTCAGATACGATGGAGCAGATGGGAGTGAGTAAGGAAGAGGAGAACGGCTTCCGCTGAAAAGTGGGGTCCGTCGGCGAGTATAGATCGTAGGCAGTTGGGTATGGGGTTTTCGGCCGAGAGAGGGAAACACCTGCGACGGAGAGCGGCCAACTTTGAGCATTCCACCAGAAGGTGTAAGACAGTGATAGGGGTATGGCAGGTAGAGCAAAGCGGGGCTGGCGATTTCGCCATAAGGTGTCCGTGGGTGATGCGGGTGTGACCTATGCGGAGACGGGCTAGGATTACTTCTTTATGGCGGGACCGGTGGAATGAAGAAGCCAAGTGTCCTATGTGCGGTTTGATCGTGTGGAGTTTATTTTGTGTGGCCTGGTCCCATTCCCGCTGCCATATGGAGCGGAAGTGGGAGCGGAAAGCCGGGAAGAAGTCGGAGAAGGGGAGGGGTCGGGAGGAGTCCGGCAGCAAGCAGGCCGTCTTTGCTGTGCGGTCCGCCGCCTCGTTACCCTGGATGCCGACATGAGCCGGGACCCAACAGAATGCGATTGTCTTATGTTGGAAGATCGTTAAAAAGTGGAAGGTCTGCTGGATGGTACAGACGAGCGGGTGAGGGGAGTTAAATCTTTCTAGGGAGAGAAGTGCACTTTGGGAATCCGAATAAATGACAAAAGAGCTGGCAGAGTGGGTGCGCACAATATCGAGGGCCTCCGTTATGGCGAAAAGTTCCGCCGAAAAAACGGAGGCCTCGCGGGGCAGGCCGACGCTCCGGGAGAGCGGCTGGGACAGAATCACCGCTGAGGCCACACCAGCTTCCGAGCGGGAACCATCCGTGTAAATGGCGATTGCGTCCGGGTGTTGGGTTGCGTGTTCGCGGAAAAGTGACCTGTATATCATGGCGCTCGTGGTAGTCTTCGGTAGGGAACACAGATCTTTGCAGAACTTGATAGGGGTTAGGATCCAGGGGGGGTAGATGCTGAATGAAATGGGGATAACTGAGGGGGCGGGCATGTTGAAAAGATCAAGGAAAGAGCGGACCGCTTCAGTGAAGTGCCAGCTCCGTCCCTGAGGTGGTAGTTCTAAAACCGCCGTGCCCAGAAGCGAAGAAGGTAGCCTCTGTGCACGGAGGTATGTCCGCATGAGGAGTAGACCCCGTCGGAGGGCGAGAGGGAGATGATCACATTCCACATGGAGGCTGGAGGCTGGGGAGGAGCGGAAAGCACCGGAGGCGAGGCGGAGGCCTCTATTAAGTACCGGGTCCAGGATACGGAGGCGGGCGTTGGAGGCTGAACCATAAACTGCGCTACCATAGTCCAGCTTCGACTGTACTATGGAAGTATAAAGGCGAAGAAGAGAGCGTCGATCTGCACCCCATGTGGTGTGAGAGAGGTGATCCAGGAGAGCGAGGGGGCGTCGAAGGGATTGCTTTAGGTGCTTGAGATGGGGAACCCAATTGAGCCGTCGGTCTAGGGTCATGCCCAGAAAACGCGTGGAGGGTACCACCTCAAGAGGACTGCCGTATAATGTAACAGAGGGTAGAGGAAGGGTTGTGGGTCTTCTTCTACTGAAGACCATACACTTGGACTTAGGGATGGAGAGGCGGAAACCCACCGACGTCGCCCACCTCTCCACCCGGTAGATGGCGAGCTGCATTTGCCGTTGAACGACAGACGGTTCTCGCCCTGCGAAGTAGATTGCAAGGTCATCCGCGTAGATGGAAGAGCGGATTGTGGGTGGAAGGCATTGTGAGACCGTGTTCATCACGACAGAGAAGCAGAGAACACTGAGGATGCTTCCCTGTGGGACCCCGTCCTCCTGCACAAAGTGTCAGAGAGGACTGAGCCCACCCGGACTTTAAAGGTCCGAGAAGTAAGGAAGCCCCTGATGAAGGTAGGCATGGCTCCGACAAGGCCCAGATGTCGGAGCTGACCGAGGATCATTGCTCGACGGGTGGTGTCATAGGCCTTCTGGATGTCGAAGAAAACTGACAGTACGAACTGTCTATTGTCGAAGGCATCCTGTATGTCTCGGCTGAGAAGCAGGAGGGGATCAGTGGTGGAGCGGAATTGTCTGAAGCCGGACTGGGTAGACGGGAAGGAATTGGTACGTTCAAGGACGAACGATAATCGCGTAGCGACCATTTTTTCGAGGATCTTGCAGGCACAACATGTCAGGGCGATTGGTCTGTAGTTTGTGGGGTCCAGGGAATCTTTGCCGGGCTTGGGGATAGGGATGACGTGGGCCTCCTTCCACCTAAAGGGGAAGGCACCCTCTATCCATATGCGATTGTATAAGTCTAGCAGGAAAATTTGTAAGGTAGAGTGGAGGTGTTGGATCATGCCGTACGGAATACCGTCCGGGCCGGGGCAAGGGGATCGTCGAGAGGCCAGTGCCGTCTGTAGTTCACGCATGGTAAACAATCGGTTGTAGGTGCTGTCTATGGACGGTGGGGAGGGGCTATCGTCAGGGGCGGGTACGGGATTGGCTGCAGAGGAAGAAACGGCGGCGAAGGTAGAAGCAAGGTGGTCTGCCACCGACTTGGGCTCACATAGGAGTCCGTCGTTTGTCCGGAGGACCGGGGGTCGGGAGGGGACATGTCGCCTCTCGACGCCCCGCACCTTCTTCCAGATGGTAGCCGAAGGTGTGTTGACGGTAATGCCGGACACAAAGGCACGCCAAGAGGCTCGGCGCGCTGTCTTCATTGTGCGGCGGGCGATGGCCCTGACCCGCTGCATTTCCGTGCGATGGATGGGGAGCGCGTCCGGTAAAAGCGCCGAGTTGCCTTCTTCTTGGCGCGCACGGCCTCCGCGCACTCCGGGGTCCACCAAGGAACCCGTCGGGCGCGGGGGTAGGCGGAGGATTGTGGTACGCTTGTGCTTGCGGCCGTTAGAACGACGGACTCGAAGTATGCGACGCACCCGTCGATGGATGGGAAGTGGGCAGTTGTAAGGGTGGTATATGTGTTGTCGCGGAAGCGGGCCCAATTCGCGTCGGTGGTAACCCACCTTACCGGTACCCGTACGGTCTGGTCGGGTCGATTGAGGGTGAGTAGAATGGGGAGATGGTCACTGCCATAGTCCTCTCGGAGGACTTGCCACGTGAAGTCTAGGAGGGCATCAGTTGATACGAGGGACAGGTCTATACAGGATGGAGTGCAGGTGGTGGCATGGTAGAATGTAGGAGAGCCATCGTTGAGGCACTCGAAGGAGAGCTCGGTCATGACGGATATCAGGGTTGGGGCCATATAGGTGGAGTGTGTGTCGCCCCACAAGGGGTGACGACTATTGAAATCGCCCAGTAGTAGGAAGGGCCTGGGGAGTTGTTCCACGACTTCCACCAGGTCGTCGCGGGAGACTGAGCGTGGGGGGAAGGTAGATTGAACAAATGGTGTACTGTCTATCCAGGGAGAGCCGGACGGCAGTCACCTGTAGCGGGGACCGGATGGAGAGATTGTAGAAGGGGACTGCGTGGTGGACGAGGATGGCAGCTCCCCTTCGAGTGCAGGTAGGAGGCGGGGTGGCGACGCAGAAATAACCAGTGGGGCAGGGCATGGACCTGGTCCCCAGGATTAGCTCCTGGAGACAGACACACACCGGACGGGAAGTGGCAATCAAGGAGTTAAGGCCTTCATAGTTTGCAAAGATTCCTCGACAGTTCCAGTGGACTATCGTGGTTTTCGGGGGATCCATTAATTGATGAAGGGGGATGGGTAAAGGTGTAGGCGCTAGGAGGTTGGAGTGTAAAGGGAGATATGGAGTTCGCGAAACTGAAGGCTGGGTCGGGAGCGTGGCTGGCTATCTACCGTTCACCAGGGAAGGAATCGGTCGGCCTGTCGAACCCTGCGGAGGTTGCGGGGTCGAGTCGGCCGAGCGAGACCGGAGGCGTGGATCACGGCAGGCAGAGGAACATCGTGGGCTGAGCGGGTCGGAAGTGCCTTGTCGGGCTTCTATGGTCGGGCCAGGGGGGGGGGCACGTTAACCCCAAAAGGGGCGCTACCCCGCCTGTCCGGGGTCTCACGGCGGACCCTAGGTGGTGACAGGGGGTACCAAAAAGACCGGGCGGGTGGGAGGGAGGGCGTACTCAGGGTAGCTGATAAGGGGGGGTCGGGGATGTTGGGGGGGTAGGTACGATGGGGGTGGAAGGTGAACCAGAGTGGTCTCGTGGAGGGGTGGAGAAAATGGCACCAGGAGGCAAGGGCAGATCCAGGAGACTCATGGGCGTGGGCGCAGCCGAACTTCCCTCGACACATATATATATACACACACACACACACATATATATACACACACACACACACACATATATATATATATATATATATATATATATATACAGGGCGTCCCAAAAAAATGTATACACACTTTAAATACTTATAAAGGCAGTGTTTATTAAAATACATTTCATTTTCAAAATGTAATAGAATCTACAGACATTATTTAATTGTTTTGTCAACACCTGTTTTCAAACTGACGTCCGTTCTGGTCCAGGCACTGCTGATAACGCGAAGCAATGGAATCGCAAACATCACGAAACATTTTGTTTGGTATTTGTGTGCATTCTCGTTCAATGGCTGCTCTCAATTCAGCGACTGTTGCAGGTTTTATAGCGTAGACTTTGTCTATTAAGTATCCCCATAAAAAAAAGTCTAGTGGTGTGAGGTC